>JAVLUX010000051.1:3473450-3770950 GCA_032164185.1 Moxostoma hubbsi
AGTCACACTTATTCACCACCATACGTTGTGAAATGAATAGAAAATAGAGTCAAGACATTGACAAGGTTAGAAATAATGATTTGTATTTGAAATAAGATTTTTTTTACATCAAACTTTGCTTTCGTCAAAGAATCCTCCATTTGCAGCAATTACAGCATTGCAGACCTTTGGCATTCTAGCTGTTAATTTGTTGAGGTAATCTGGAGAAATTGCACCCCACGCTTCCAGAAGCAGCTCCCACAAGTTGGATTGGTTGGATGGGCACTTCTTGCGTACCATACGGTCAAGCTGCTCCCACAACAGCTCAATGGGGTTCAGATCTGGTGACTGCGCTGGCCACTCCATTACCGATAGAATACCAGCTGCCTGCTTCTGCTCTAAATAGTTCTTGCACAATTTGGAGGTGTGTTTAGGGTCATTGTCCTGTTGTAGGATGAAATTGGCTCCAATCAAGCGCTGTCCACTGGGTATGGCATGGCGTTGCAAAATGGAGTGATAGCCTTCCTTATTCAGAATCCCTTTTACCCTGTACAAATCTCCCACCTTACCAGCACCAAAGCAACCCCAGACCATTATATTACCTCCACCATGCTTAACAGATGGCGTCAGGCATTCTTCCAGCATCTTTTCATTTGTTCTGCGTCTCACTAACGTTCTTCTTTGTGATCCAAACACCTCAAACTTGGATTCATCTGTCCACAACACTTTTTTCCAGTCTTCCTCTGTCCAATGTCTGTGTTCTTTTGCCCATCTTAATCTTTTTCTTTTATTGGCCAGTCTCAGATATGGCTTTTTCTTTGCCACTCTGCCCTGAAGCCCAGAATCCCGCAGCCGCCTCTTCACTGTACATGTTGACACTGGTGTTTTGCGGGTACTATTTAATGAAGATGCCAGTTGGGGACCTGTGAGGCATCTGTTTCTCAAACTAGAGACTCTAATGTACTTATCTTCTTGCTCAGTTGTGCAACGCGGCCTCCCACTTCTTTTTCTACTCTGGTTAGAGCCTGTTTGTGCTGTCCTCTGAAGGGAGTAGTACACACCGTTGTAGGAAATCTTCAATTTCTTAGCAATGTCTCGCATGGAATAGCCTTCATTTCTAAGGACAAGAATAGACTGTCGAGTTTCAGATGAAAGTTCTCTTTTTCTGGCCATTTTGAGCGTTTAATTGACCCCACAAATGTGATGCTCCAGAAACTCAATCTGCTCAAAGGAAGGTCAGTTTTGTAGCTTCTGTAACGACCTAAACTGTTTTCAGATGTGTGAACATGATTGCACAAGGGTTTTCTAATCATCAATTAGCCTTCTGAGCCAATGAGCAAACACATTGTACCATTAGAACACTGGAGTGATAGTTGCTGGAAATGGGCCTCTATACACCTATGTACATATTGCACCAAAAACCAGACATTTGCAGCTAGAATAGTCATTTACCACATTAGCAATGTATAGAGTGTATTTCTTCAAAGTTAAGACTAGTTTAAAGTTGTCTTCATTG
Organism: Moxostoma hubbsi; assembly: GCA_032164185.1. Classification (NCBI taxonomy): domain Eukaryota; kingdom Metazoa; phylum Chordata; class Actinopteri; order Cypriniformes; family Catostomidae; genus Moxostoma; species Moxostoma hubbsi. Next base: position 3,474,946 of record JAVLUX010000051.1, read on the forward strand.
AAAAGTACAGTGCTTTTCCTTCAAAAATAAGGACATTTCAATGTGACCCCAAACTTTTGAACGGTAGTGTATATATATATGGTCAAACTGAAAGTTTCGGAATGTACTTTGTTGTAAGTTCCCTTTATAATTAACAGATTTAGCTGAGACAGAATTTCATTCATTTGTAAGCAAAATGGACATCCATCCATCTTCAACCGCTTATCCGAAGTCGGGTCGCGGGGGCAGCAGCTCCAGCAGGGGACCCCAAACTTCCCTATCCCGAGTCACATTAACCAGCTCTGACTGGGGGACCCTGAGGCGTTCCCAGGCCAGTGAGGAGATGTAATCTCTCCACCTAGTCCTGGGTCTTCCCCGAGACCTCCTCCCAGCTGGACGTGCCTGAAACACCTCCCTAGGGAGGCGCCCAGGGGGCATCCATACCAGATGCCCAAACCACCTCAACTGACTCCTTTTGATATAAAGGAGCAGCGGCTCTACTCCGAGCTCCTCACGGATGACTGAGCTCCTCACCCTATTTCTAAGGGAGAAGCCCGCCACCCTTCTGAAGAAACCCATTTCGGCCGCTTGTACTCGCGACCTAGTTCTTTCGGTCATGACCCAGCCTTCAATACCATAGGTGAGGGTAGGAACGAAAACTGACTGGTAGATCGAGAGCTTTACCTTCCGGCTCAGCTCTCTTTTCATGTAGCTTAATACCGACCCCGCTGCCCCGATTCTCTAGCCAACCTCCCGCTCCATTGTCCTCTCACTCGTGAACAAGACCCTGTGGTACTTGAACTCCTTCACTTGGGGCAATACCTCCTTCCCTACCCAGAGTACTCACTGCATCGGTTTCCTGCTGAGAACCACGGCCTCAGATTTAGAGGTGTTAATCCTCATCCCAGTCACTTCACACTCGACTGCCAAGTAATCAAGTGAGAGCTGAAGGTCACGGACTGATGATGACACGAAGACCACATCATCTGTAAAAAGCAGCGAAATGGACATTATAACTGAAATATACCCATATGAATTGTGAGCTTATGAATTGGAATTGAAATGGGAAATCTGTATACCCAGCCCTAATATCCACGATACCTCCACTGCAGACCTATGGCATTTTCTGGCCTTGAGTTGAGAGCAGGGTACAAAACCTAGATTTACAGCCACCTTAATTTGATTCATATATATATATATATATATATATATATATATATATATATATATAGTAACAAGTTCAAGGAATGAGGTAGCGGAAGACGGCGAATTCAACTCAAAGGTACATTTATTATTAACACAAACATATTCGCTTGAATGTGCGACGGTGCAGCGTCAGATGAATCACTCAACAGGTTCTCTACGGCTGCAGCCAAATATGACTTTTCAGGTAGACTGTCCACACTATTAATTGCAAGTGATCAAATCAGATTTGCACGTTCAGACATAACCAACCTATCTGCATGGGTTGCTTTGGTAATGACGTAGACGTACCCACGTGACGAAGCTTTCAAAACAGATGCGGGAAAAATGGAGGTGCATCATCTCCACATAAGCGCCCTGTCTAGTCACGGTGCACAACTCCTCTGTCGCACAAGAATAACTGAGCGACGGAGGAGACTGGTAAATATTGTGATGTTCCGTGCTGCTGTCACCGATTTGTTATGTCATTGTTGTGTGTTGCATTAAGACAATTTGAAATCAGAATTGAGCAGCCAGAGCGTCCAGACTGAGACGATTTCAATCGCATTTGAAAACACCTCCCGATGTGGTTTGAATCAGATTCGGAAAAATCCGATTTCATGTGGTTTTTTTGCTGTCCAAAAACTCAACTGGATACAATCTGGATATGCAAAATATTCTTAGTGGCTGTCAACACACTCACTCTGAGTTCTGGCCCCTTTTTATTTCCCCGGTCTCTCACTGAGAACATAGAAACAGAAATTCCCGAATATACAGGCTATTCACAATCCCTGTATCCCTGAGAACAGCTGGATTTAAAGCGATTTAAACTGAGTGATGTTTCTTTCGTCTGTTCTTCAAAAATATAATCAAATGTGTTCCTTCAAGCAAGCGTCTTTGTGTTTAAGAAACAACATCTCTTGTAAAATGTCACTCTTGCCCTGTTCAGACCTGGCATCCGTCTCTGGAGATCCGATCACAAGTGGCCAGTGCTAAACACAGGTGCAAGATTTTAGTTTGTTGGTGGTAACAAGAGTCTCATCCAATTTAATTGTGGTGCTTCTGATTGAAAGCCAACTTGTTTTGCGTGATAGACGAGATAGGCTACATTCAAACTTGTAAAGTGCTGCATAATATCGATATGGACACAGCTGCATCAATACAATTATAGACAAGGAGAACATAACGATGTATCTTGTAACGATATTTTAAACACAGCTCTAGTGATCAGTATGTTTGTGGTGGACTGAACTGTGTTTCGTTTCTTATGGAAGGCTGACTGCTATTATGATGGCCTGTGAGTTTGTAATGACCCCCTGAGGACCTCATTTCCTTCGGCTGCATCAAAGAGACCGTCAGATCAGATATCTGGATTACAGCAATCGAAAAACCAGATATGGAAATAAGCCCTAATTAAGAAGGTGCTTTTTTAATGAACCAAGCATGCCTGTTTTGTCCAAATGTAATGCTCTTAAGCTGTAGTCATCATAGTTGTTCAAAACTAGAATTCAAACTAGATTTGTACATGTTGTGATACAAATGTGAGTGTCATTTGCCTTTACAAAACTTGCTGCTACAATGCTAAGATGTTCAGGGTGGTTGCTAGGACATTGTTAGGTTGTTAGGATGTTTGGGATGGTTGCTAGGTAGTCACTTACTGGCCCTGATCAAAAGAGTCCACCTCCGAGTCTCTGATATTCTGGTTTTCAGAGTTGGGGAGTAGTTAATTAAAAGTAGCGACTCTACTAGCTTGCAGTAGATAAATTTTTCCGTAGTGTGACAGTAGCTCAGCTTTTTTCACAATAGTGTTACTTTTCCATTAACAAACTACATTTCCCAACAAGTAGCACTTTAGCAAAGAGCGCTACATTTACCACATTATATTGCGAAAGCAGCAATGAAGCCGATCGAGTAAACAAGCATGCTCATCTAACTGTCCCCTCTTATGTAGTGCTAGGAAATTTGAATCATTTAAGTGAATCCTGGAAGTGGAGGATTTGGCTGCTGAACGTGAGGGGAGAAGGGGCTCCTAGCCGACCGCCTGGAGCAATCAGAGCCGCTGCTAGGGGCAGAGGAGGCCCCTACCAGACGCTAAAACGTAGCGGGGTCTGTGACTGCCGACCGCGAGCGGGGAGGTGCTTGCTGCCGACCGCCTGGAGCGGGAGAACTGCTGCCAGAGGTGGGGTAGACCCCTTCTGTTCCCCAAGAACGCGGCAGGGCATTCCGTCCACTAGGGGCTGGAGGACTGCCTCCGATGCGCCTGGGTTGGCACGGCTGTTGTCCACTAGATGTTGGAGGAGTGGCTGAGGACCAAGCTATGGCGTATCGGAGAAACGGAGAGTAAGTGTTTTTTTCTTTCTCTCTCTCCTCTCTCTCCCACTGCCGCTCCACGTTGGCCTTTTCACTCTCATTTAAATTGTAAATTTTTTTTTTGTTGGGGGGTACTGTTGCACTGTTACAGGGAGTACCCCCCAATTTTTCGTTATTATTTCCCTCCCCTATCCCCTCCCATATTCAGGAAGGTGGAGATGGCCTGCCAGCAGACGGGGCATAAGGCATACCCTCCCCCAGGGAAAGAGGTGGGGGGGAGGGGGGGGGGAGGGGGGGGCGGATCCCCGGCCTGAGAGAACAAGGGAGGAATGTGACAGGGTGAAGGGCGGGGCTGGGTCGTGAATTTACCCACCCGATCCCTTATCAGGCTAATCAAGCCTCCGGGAGGGATAAAGGCCGACTGCGGATGGTGGTGCAAGAGAGAGGTGGTGCAGCAGTCCATCCTATGTGAATGTTTGTGTCTTTTGGTTTCAGCTTTACATTAAAATATTATTTATATGCCGGTTCTCATCTCCTCCTTTCCATTGTTGCCTTTACACTATATATATAGGGACACAGCAGATTAAAGAGAATGATTTTGCCAATAACGATGGTTCCAAAAAGCCGCATTCAGCATGGATTAATTGTTAAAACCGATATATCGTTCGACCTCCTGTTTTAATCATTAAAACCTCCATTTATTATTCATCTTAAAAACCTTGTTCAATTATGACACCTTTTGACTTGCCTTTGGCGCCCCTGCTGGACATTTCACTGGGAAACTGCAGCAGAACATGTAATGAAGCACCTAATTTCATTTTGCAAAGATTTTCCACAGTCACGTAAACTTCATGAAATCAGGCTGGTTCTTTCGGGCAGTTCATGTAAATGAATCAGTTACAATAAATTATTCACTTATATTTAGCATTGGGAACTTCTATTTATTTTAGTGGGTCGGTTCTTTCGGACACTCCATGTTAATGAACTAGTTTGCATAAATGATTCTCTGATTCATTGAACCCTGCAAAGCCTTAAAGGGACTTTGCTTTTGTTTTTGTTTTTTAAGCAAAGTATTTAGTTAATTGCTGCTGTTTATCACTATATTCTGATTCAGTTATATAAAATACTGTGCCTTCTTGTTTATTAGTGTAAATTTGTGTAAATAATGTCTGTTTAATTATTGGCATAATATTGCCACCCTATTTGTTTAACCCTTGAGTAAACTAAATATTGTTTTACTATTGTAATATTGCAGTAAACATGAATGTAGTAACCATGGTTAATTTTCTGGTTATGATGGTTATACTTCCAAATACTATGGTTACACTTTGGTTTCCTTAGTAAAACCACAGTTACTTTTACATTTATGCATTTGGCAGATGCTTTTATCCAAAGTGACTTACAGAGCCCTTATTACAGGGACAATCCCCCCGGAGCAACCTGGAGTTAAGTGCCTTACTCAAGGACACAATGGTGGTGGCCGTGGGGATCAAACCAGCAACCTCCTGATTACCGGTTATGTGCTTTAGCCCACTACACCACCACCACTCCAATTTTCATGAAGGAATGCCAGCCTAATTAAATATGTAACTATCAGTTAATATTCATGAATTCTGCAATCAGGTCTTCTGATGAAATATCATACGATTGCAATATATCTAAATCATTTTCTTTAAAAGTGCACTAAGTAAATTTGATCTTTGTGTCATCTTGTTTTGACTGCAAAAAATCTGCTAGTAGAGTAAGACAAAATAAACACATGTTAAAATACATTCTCGAAAAAGCCTAAATATCTTATGCAGTGTTGCTTCTAAAACAAGATAAATCAAACTGATCTTGTATTAAAGGTGCTCTCAGTAACTTTGGTCTTTGTATCATCTTGGACTCACACTGACATCTAGTGGTGTGGATGCAGCATCATTTAAAATCAATAGTTTCAGTTTCAGATTTCATTGTAGAAATGTAGTATTCACAGTCAGACATGATTAATTTAATCAATGAGAGAAAGTGTCCAATAACAGGACGGTTACTGAGATTAACGAGAAGTATTAAGCTGGTCATGTGATCAAACATGGCCGCCCCCATGTGCGGACCCTCTCCATGTAGAATAAAACAGCTTTTATAAGGTTAGTCTTTGTTTTAATATGTGATCATGATTTCCTACATATATTGCACAATTCATGTCTTTAGGAGTTAAACAAACAAAAACAAAAATTAAGGAGTGCACCTTTATATAGCTTAAATGTAGTTTGCTACATTTCCTCTCTTGGTTTTCAGAATCTCTATCACTGTTTGCAAGGTGCGTTTTGTGGTTTGACATGTTCAGATTAAAGTATACAACAATTGCTTGTCTTGCTACATATCACAAACAGATAGCGAGTGACTCACTCCTAATTCAGTTCTGATTGGTGAAAAGGGCATTTCATGTGACATTTGAACCTGTGCCTTCACTTAATAGCTAATCTGATTTCTCTGAAGTAGCAGTATATTTCTGTATATGTATGTAGTGCACTTGATAGGTGTGAAATAAATGGCAACAGTTTGATATATAGGATCTAGACAAGGACAAAACATTCTGGTGCCTATTGGTATACACAGTTTGCTTGTTTAATGGGCAACCTTCGGAATACAAATGTAACATTCACAGATATAGACAGACAGAGAGATAGATGGATGGATGGATGGATGGATGGATGGATGGATGGATGGATAGATAGATAGATAGATTCATAACCAATGCATTTTCAACATTCATTCACTGCAGAAAATATTCAGTTGTTGTGCAGCGTGCCGTGGCATTAGTCTGAAATAATTGGATTGAATTACAGTTTGAATGATGTTTTTCTCTTCTTGGTTGGATATTAGCATTTCTCTGCATTTCCTAACTGATTGTCATGTTTTGACAACAACAAAACAAAAAAACGCTGCATATCAGTACCAGTTCCAGGATGTGCTGTTCATGTAGCGGTCATCTCCTGCTGTTCGGATCAACACTGTGCTGTAATTACACTTCATTAGATTTCCGAGCCAAGACACACCACTTACAAAATTCATCTGTTGTTTCGAGTCTGTTCAAGGAATGATAGTCTACTCTTGACGTGTCTAACACTGTACTACATTACTACTCATACTACTTTTGCAGAATGTCTACTAAGAACATTGTGCACATTTCTGAAAGCATGGCATACCTGCATATACTACACTTGCTGGAATGTGTGTGTATAAGGAAGTGCACTGCATGGAATATAGTGTTCAGTGCAATGCACTCGACTTCACCTTCCGTTTTACAGTTTGATGAGTGAACTGGAAGTGATATCAGCCATCTCTTTCTTGATTCATTATTTCATCAGACTTAACATGCAAAATAACTGTTGTTCAATTAATTACACGTCATTAACTCTTTAAGCTCTGAAGGTAAAAAGATTTCCTGTTTCTGTGGCATACCCAAAATTAAGGCTTATAACTCTACAAAAAAACAACAACAACATAAATACAACGGGAGACGCTCAGCCTAAGAAACTGCTTAATGTTTATTTTTCTGATTTTATATTTTATATATCAGGGTGTAAATAAGGTGGCTCCGAAAAACTGCTTTTGTTTTGTTCATAATCATGTCACCTTGTAAATTTTGTGTTGATATGACAAAGCAATCAAAAGTTATAGCATTACAAAAATTATTTCATCTAGTGTCTAAAAATGTCTCCAATTGTGCAAAAGCCTCTGCAAACAAAGAAAACATAATAATTGTACATAGGAACTTATTGCACATGCAAACACAACAAGGACTAATGCTATGCACTCTCCCCAAAGCATGCAGGCATGAGTAACGAGATTTCATTCAGTTTCATTCTGTGTCATTTGAGTCATCATTGAGTCTGTGTCATGTACTTGATACCATCACCTGGTGGCTATATGCATTTAGAGTGAACGATCCTCTCTGCCCATATTTGGATGATTTACACCTCTGGTTGCAGCGATCAGAATACTGATACGATTGGTTGAGCGTTGCATTACACTGGACAACGTACTACATAATTTCCATTGAAATCATCTGAACAAGGAAAGCTAATTAGTTTTAGCCAGATAGCTCATTATGTGCTGTGTGCAAATTATACTTTGTGTCATTTATCTAATGATCTATGCATCCGATTATGTTGTGTGTTAAAAATAATCACCTCCTCCAGTGATATTTTATATTTTTTACATGTAGCATGTCAAGAAATGTACTTAGCTATTACTCGCTATATTGCAATACTATAATACTGATATTTTGATCAGTTTGATGTTTTTACCAATTACAATAATATGTGCTGTGCAAAATTATTAATAAATTATAAAACCTGAACACTTCTGATTTGTCTGAAAATGTCAAAGCACTTGTTCAGTTTTGGTCATAATGTCTACTGTACATGCTTTTTAAAGTACAGCTTCTAAGATTTAAAATGATACCTATTTTGAATTTGGTCAAGACTGTAGTTATTCATATTTTGATAATGGTGGTGGCGTAGTGGCTAGTGCACAGGGCTGGTAATCAGAAGGTCACTGGTTCGCTGGTTCGAACCCCACAGCCACCACCATTGTGCCCTTGAGCAAGGCACTTAACTCCAGGTTGCTCCGGGGGGGATTGTCCCTGTAATAAGGGCTCTGTAAGTCGCTTTGGATAAAAGCGTCTGCCCAAATGCATAAATGTAAATGTAAATAATAATTTTTCCTTGCCGGTGGGCACATCCCAGCTTAAAGGTTTAAATGGTTTATAAAGTGTATAAATGTGTGCATACCCAAAATTAATGTTCACCACAGAATGTATTTGACTCACTATGCTAAAATCTCAAAGGAAAATTTGCCTTTTGGGTTGACAAGTTGATATTTTTAATGAATACAGGGTTTCCATGGTCATGGAAAACCTGGAAAATATCAGGAAATTTTACACTTTTGTTTTCCAGTCCAGGTCCTGAGAAGTCCTGAGAATTAATCAAATCTTAAAAGCCATGGGAATGTCTATAGTGAATATCATTATTTCTGGTTATTCTCTATAAAATATTTAATTGACTAAATATTGCTCTTGTGTTGAGTACAATTTTGTGAGTAAGTTGTTCTGTTTTTAGTCATATCTTTTCAGTGAATTAGTAAAAGCAATTCACAGATCAGTCTGAATGATTTATTAGTGTATCCGTCTGAATCAAAAAGATTTATTTGAAATGAACATAACTGAACTTTTTATTAACACACACAGATTATAATACTTAATGGAATGTACTGTACTAGTCAACAAAACATCAAAACTATTAAAAATGTATATGAATAGCTGCCAGTGTAAGTGACTGTAAATCCGTGTGATTTGAAAAGACTTCCCCGTTTGTGCGGGTTAGTTCATTCATCTGCAACTTCTGTCGTATCTTCACATTTATTGGCAGTAAAGGTCATACTTCAGTATGGCTCCTAGTTTTGTTCCAGCTAGTTTCGTTTGGAACAACTCGTCCATTTGTTTACTCTGATCCTCTGTAAAATGATTCTTCCAGTCGCCCACCTCACCTGCAAAAACAAACAAAAAAACATTTAAAAGATAAATCTCTCGTAAGATCTCGTTAATATCTGAATTGTTGCTCCTAGACTACAATGAAGAGTAATTCTTTCTGTTTCTCCTGAGAATAAGACCCTAGTTATCTCACATATGTCTCCTTCAGAGTTTTAGAAGAGATCTGTGTTTAAACTGTGTTTAGATGCATGCAATCAACATGAACGTAAACATGATTTCACAAATTCTTCAGAGACAAAGCACTATGCAATTCACATTCATTTTACAGCGCTATACTCTTATGGCTGTAAACAGTTTCAATTACTTAAAGAAACATTAGGAGAAACAGCTAAAGTTTGTAATATTTCTACAACCCCAATTCCGAAAAAGTTAGGACAATATGAAAAATGCGAATAAAAATGTGTCATTTATATTCACCCTTTGCTACATTGAAAACATTACAACAACACATTATATGATGTTTTGTATTGTTAATTTAATTTAGTGAATAATTTTAATGAATAATTGATGACCATTACACCTCGGGTGTGCATTATTTTTCAACAATTCAACGGGCCGGAGTCAATTATTCTGCTTATACCACGGTTACCACAAATTAAGACATCGTTCAGGGCTTTATCTCAAGACATTTTCTGTTTTTCGTCTCTAAAACACTCTTGTGAGTGGAACTACTTTCTTCCACCATGGATTCAACATCTTGCTCTGATACATCTCAAGCCTTCGTTGCTAGTTCGGAAACATCACTTTAGAACTAGCAACGGAGGATTGCAAGGCTTGTGCTGCTTTACTCAAGGACTTACTGGAGTAATAAGTTAGTGCGTGTGTGTGAGAGTTTGTTTTTGAGGGATGGAAAGAGAGAAGCTCAGAAACTGAGTGAGATCACCTGTGGGATTACCTTTATTTGTTGAAGCTCTTGTCAAAAGTAACATAGCTTCAAATATGTACTCCAAGATGCAAGTTTAAGCACTCATCAGCAGCAGCGAGTGTCGCCATATTTCATATGTAAAACAACTGCTTTCAACCCTACTGAGATGTAGGAGTGTGCTGACATGACGGCTCTGTTTTTCGCTCGCGAGTGTGCATAATGCCGTAATTTGAGTGGGAGTGTGTGTGAGAGTGGGGGAGGTGTTTTTTCTCCTCCTAAAGAAGAGAGAAAAACGTCATTCATCTGTAATTGATATCATGAACATCGGCTTGAGATTACTTTAGTAAACCTTTGTTAGTCAACACCACTTGCCGCTGCATCACAGATGCGAGTTAAGACTTTACTATGTAAAGGAGAAGCCGTAAATCATCACTGTCCAGAAGCGCTGCCGACTGCTCTGGGCTCAGTCTCATCTTGTAAAGTAGAACAGTGAAACTGTTTTTTGGTCCGAAAAGTCCACATTTCAAATAGTTTTGGAAAAAAATTGCTGTCCTGTTATCCGGGCCAAAGAGGAAAAGGACCATCCAAGCTCAAATCAGTGTCAGGTCCAAAGTCCAGTGTCTGTATGGGCCAGGGATGTGTCAGTGCCAATGGGTAACTCTCGCATCTGTGAGGGCACCATTAATGCAGACAGATATGGAGTGGTGGAACTAGGAGGCCACACCAGGCCACCCCCTAGCTTCACTACTGCATATCTGTCTGCATTAAAGGTGCCCTCACAGATGCGAGAGTTACCCATGCCATGGGCGCTGACACACCCCTGGCCCAAACAGACACCGGATTTTGGATTGGTCAAATTTCCACTTTTTAAACTTAACAAACTTGTGTCTTCAGTGCCCAAATGCTTAATAAGTGTTATTAGAAGAAATGGTGATGTTTCACAGTGGGAAACACTCGACTGTCTCAACTTTTTTGGAGCGTGTTGCAATCATCTGATTTTAAATGACTGTACATTAAAAAAAAGAATAGTGAAATTCACAAGGTAAAACATTTAATGTTTAGTTGTGGTGCTTTCAATATAGCAAAGTGTGAATATAATTTACAAATCACCCCTTTATTTTTTATTGTCATTTTGCATACTGTCCCAGCTTTTTCGGAATTGGGGTAGGACATTATTTGTTTTTAGCCATGAAATGGCGACCTTCAAGCAATAATATTTTTATCTAGAACGTCCTAGAAGTTTCTGAGGGAATCTGTCCTTAAACAGAACGATATTCTAGTGATGTGTAGCGGCATGGTTTTTTTTTAACATTTTGAAATCCATCAATCTTTTTTCTGGAACATGAGTGGTTTTCGCACCTTTGCGGAAAAAGACTTGTCCAAAATTCCCGTGAGACTTCTGCGAGTTCTCCAGCATGGCATTGAATGTGCTCTCTCCGGTGATGTTGCTGATCTGTTCCTCTGTCAATGGGAAGCTGAAGAACTCCGCGATTTTCTTCACACCTACTGATAAGTTCTGAACAAATAGTCGAAGCACCAGAAAATCAAATCAAAAAGTCAAATGTTGCAATAATTTCACAAATGACCCTTTCCTTATCTTCACCCAGAACGTCCCATAAGAATGAATTTGAGATTTCCGTGAATGGTGCGAATTTAAGTGAAATTAGCTCATAAATGGGTAGTTATTAAAGCTGAAGTGTTTAATTTTTTGATGTTTAAATACTTTCTCCTATCCCTGTTTAATATGCAGAGACAACTATAAGGAAGCCATTAGTAGGTTGTTCTCTACAACTGTAAACACAAATGTTGCTCTGTTTGTTTGAGAGGCCCAATCGCCCTTACAAAAAATCTAAACTAGCCACAAACTTCCAGGAGAATAGCGTGAACCCTTAACGGTTGCTATATCTCTGTGGTAATGCGCTCAACAAGCCATATGATAAGATGTGCGGATTGACATCTCGAGACAGACATGGAGGCAACTGAGATTCGTCCTCTGCCACCCAGATTGAAGCGAGTCACTATGCCACCACGAGGACTTGGAGCGCATTGGGAATTGGGCATTCCGAATTGGGGAGAAAAAAAACTATATTTGCTGCAAATAAGCCACTTGTAATTTTCATATGCAAATTAGCTTTTGATTTGATGCAGATGTTTGCCAGAAGTTTGCAGCTCTTCACCTCCAGCAAACCTTTGGCAACAATGGACAATTTGCCGCAAGTTTGTCGCAAAGCTTATTTGCACGTGAAAATAATCATTGGCAAATCTGCGGCAAGTTTGCTGTAAATCTTCTATGAGCTCTCGCCCAAAACCTCAACAATGAGTGTTTTTACATGCACACCAACATGCTGATAATCTCAAACAATGGTCTTGTTAAAAGATCCTATGATGGAAGATAACCACGTTTACATGAGATTTGAAATAATCAGATTATTATTTGATGTCAAAACATTAGCAGCGTTCTTTTACCGATTATGCTTATTAAGCTGACAGCATGCGTGGTCATGTAAATGCATTAAAAGGGCTTTCATTTATCAGTGTAATGTCACAAATCGCCTAAGAATAAATTGATTATGCGTTGCATGTAAACACCTTTACCAGGGTTCTTACCAGTTTACCCAGTAAACACTAATGTTTTTTGCATGCCTCTTCGTGGTTTTATTACAGAAGAATAACACAGTTTTCTTGCTTTGTCTGATTTTTTGAATTTTCAGATTTTTGGGAGTTATCGTCATATTGGTGTGCAAGCTCAGTGTTGAGTAACTGTAGTGATTTGATGCCGTGAGTGCGTTTTTTGATCTGTCTGTATGATCAATGACCAAAGGGGGGAATATTCGGGTAAGCTCTTTGAAACCAATTTATATTTTTGCAATTCTGTTTTGTGGCACTGGTTACCCAGTAATTACAGCTGTAAGTTATTAACATTAATTTTCCTTGGAGTAAATCTAGGTGTCCTCTATGATGTCGTACATGTTCATTAGGGAATAAAGGCTATCTATAGACTCTTGTATGATAATATGGCAGACGACAACTATTTGGATTGGTCAGTAACATGTTTTAGGTGAGGCTTAGCAAAGGGGTCGATTAGTTGCCTCTTATTTTCTCAAGTGGCTCCACAGCCCTTTCTATAACTTTCTTTATTGAATAAAAACCAATATTATACATTCTGTCAGAAACAAAACTCAAAAAGATAACAGTAAAAGTTACTATACATTTTGGAGGAGTCGACTTAAGAGGCCAAAAGCCAAAGTGAGAATGAGACAGTGAAATTCAGAATCACGAGCATCGTAAAAATGGACATTCTTACCTGTTTCAGTTCCTCGAATGTCACAATCATCACGTTAGGGTCATCTAGACGTTTCTCCCAGGCAAGAGCGTGATCAAAATAAGAGCCCCAGGCAACTAAAGAGAAGACACAAACGAAACTCAGCTCACTATGATATTCTTCCTTTTAAATGTATAGATCCTTTAACTTTCACTGTTCAGTCTCTTCCTTACCTTTACCAGCCATGAACTCAGAGAAGAACTTGTCCCATGACTCAGCACTGGGTAGAACTGGGTTTTTGTTCATGAAATGGAAATATGAGACGAGGGTGTCTTTTGGGTTTCTAAACACCACTAAAATCTGAAAACAGAAGATGCAACACTAAATACTCTTGTCTGTCTTGACATGGACACCACAATCCTGAATTATTCTTAATCTGTAGCCCAAATTGTGACTGTGTTTTTGGACTCTTTTGGATTAATTACTTGTGTAAAAATTATCAGATTTGACCCTGTTAATAGTCAGGTTGTGTGTAGACACCTACTGCATCTTGGTTTTCTTCTTATTCTGGATTCAGAATGAGTCAGATCAGCTATATTCATTGTAATGATAAGAGTCTAAGATTTTCGTGATTAGTGCCCCTTCTTGGTAGTAGGCTACTCCGAACGTGAGAGGTTAAACTCCTAACCGCCACCAGCAGCTCAAAGTTGAATTCACAAGCCTGCTTATAACTATTTTGAGTGGGTTTGCTTAGTGAGTTTCTTTACTTCTCTTATTAATCCTCACAAACCCTGGACTTGTAGGGGTACATAAGAATTGGGGGTTTGTCCGGGATATAATGAGCTGTTAAGCAGAGAGGGAGGAACAAAGGTGGAGAAGAATACACAGCAAGCAAAACACATCTTCACTGAGGCTAAATGCCATCCTCAGATGTAATTAAAAATCAAATTTAAAGTAAAACCATAAATAAACAAAAAGAAAAATATGTCCTGGGACATAACACTCAAACAAAGTTTGTCCAATCCTCATTCAAATTTGGCTCATATAATCGTCACTCAAATCCTTTTAGAGGTAAACAATTTCAATTTCTGAAACCGCTTAAAAAAGCTTTTAACACAGTTGATGCTGAAGACCCCAAAGAACCTCATTTTGCCTACTTTGAGCCTATATTGACAGAATTTGGTTGCATACATTGCCACCAACTGGTCATGTTATTATTCATTTTCTGCACTTTTCCAGTCAAAACTACAAAGTGAATGTTACATCAAATATTGAATATGCGTAAGCCAAGCTGAAGGGCTATAGTTCCTATGTGTCTGTTGATATTATAATTGCGTTGGTATTGAGTTTTAGGTGACCTCTGTAGTGCATTACAAAGTGCACATACTGTTACTGACCTTTGGTTTCTTTGTAAAGAAAGTGGCAGGCATGTTGTCAGGGTGCAAATGTGTTCCCAAAAGTCTTCGTGAAGGTGCTTCAGCCAGTTTCTGCAAGAAAAACGATGTAAACCACTAAATACTTTAAAATATAACACAAGCTATTTTCAAAGTGATTGTTTGTCCTGTTACTCACCTGTTGAGCTTCTGGAGGTAAAAACTCAACCAGAGGGGGCCTCTCGGGTGGTGCCTCGTTTTTGCCGGTGGAAGCATTCATGATTTTGCGCAAGACTGCCACCATCCAGTTGAAGCCTGTTTCGGGGTTGAAACAGGACAGTCAAAGAGGGCAGATTTAGGATATATTGGAAGAGAGAGTTTGCAAGACAAAGAGACAAAAAGCAAGAGAGACAATAAATGTGCACATACAATACATTAAGATGCAGAAATACAAGATGAAAATGGCAAAACTTTAATTGTGTTATTGCTTTAAAACAGTTATGAAACAGTTTCAGTTCGCTGTCCTATTCTGCATATCGCGGTGCCATTTTGTGGTCCGTTCTGCATAACACAACGGCTCATTTTAGCTTATCGCGGCCCATTCGGCCCGAATGTGTGTTCATGACTAATTTACACAGAAATGTTTGCATTGAATTGAATGCGACAAATTACATAACAATTGTTTTACACACTCATGTATGTAGAAAATCATTCTTATATGATTATAAGATTCTTATCAATTCAATGCGACAACTTTCTGTGATGAGGAGGAGGGCGTGGCCGGGCCGTGAGGACGTACAGCCGGCGCTGAGATCAGCGGGAGAGCAAGATAAAGAGACGCCAGTTAGAGAGAGAGAGAGAGAGAGAGAGAGAGAGAGATGCATGCGGCATCGTTGCATGTGTGTCTGTGTTTGTTTTATGCTGTTTTAAGTTTGAGTTTTGATATTAAACTTGCGTTTACTGTTCAGCCATTTCCCGCCTCCTCCTTGCCTGTCCTTATATGGTTGCACATTCGCTTTCAGTTCAATGGGACTATTTCTTTAAGAATGGATTTGAAAACAATTTATAAAAATACAATTCTGCTTGTGTACTTAATAAACCTTTCTAATGAAAAATTGTTGCAATCAGTTCAATGTTTTCAAAAACATCACATTTTCTGTGTAAATCGTTCATAAAATTGTCTCATGTAAATTGTTGCGTTCAACTTTTTTGTGTAAATTGTAAAACTATTCTTGTGTAAATTATTGCTTTTATTTAATTGCAATAAATTTGTTTAATTAATTTGTAAATTATTATATTCAATTTCTGTAAGAACGGTCTTAAAAACAATTCACACAGACATTTGTGATAATATTTTGGAATGTCTCGCTAAATTTTTTTTAATAAAAAAGTACAGATAGTTTATTTTTGGTACTCTCCGATACCGAGTCCAATACCAGCTTTTTGTTTAAATGAAGCTTTTAATTTGACGTGTTTCTGTGATATGACGGGAGCTTCTCAGTCCAGCTACATGACTCAAAGTGATTATTTTATTACAGGGATAGGGATGATAATATAGGGATGCTATTTTATTACATAAGTATGTACTGTGTATGTGCCTTGCGCTACAAAGTGAATTTGCGCTGTGTTCACTGTCATCAGCAACAAACCGAGCATGTGATGTTCATGATGTATGAGCCAAGGAGAAGCGTTAAAAGGTCTGAGCAGCCGGAGTTGGCACAACACTGTCTCCACACATACACTAGTGCTCACATTTGAAGCGCGCCACATGCAAACTATACATTGAGATAAATAGCAGCTTTTGCGGTTAATAATCTCACTACAATGTAACGTGATTTAAATTTGTGCGCTGAATGTTTATTTCATGACATTCATATGTCAGATGTATTGGTGTTTGGTATCATAGCATTTTTGCAAGCACAAGTACGAGTATAGGAATTGTTCTGCTCATGTACATAAGATATCATTCTGATGGGGAGGTCTGGGTAGCTCAGTGAGTAAAGACGCTGATGACCACCCTCCGGGAGTCGGAGTTTGAATCCAGGGCATGCTGAGTGACTCCAGCCAGGTCTCCTAAGCAACCAAATTGGCCCAGTTGCTAGGGAGGTTAGAGTCACATGGGGTAACCTCCTCGTGATCACTATAATGTGGTTTTCGCTCTCAGTGGGTTGTGCGTGGATACCGCAGAGAATACGTGATAACATGTGCGGACTGACGGTCTCAGACGCGGAGGCAACTGATATTCATAGAGCCACT
Source organism: Moxostoma hubbsi (assembly GCA_032164185.1). NCBI lineage: Eukaryota > Metazoa > Chordata > Actinopteri > Cypriniformes > Catostomidae > Moxostoma > Moxostoma hubbsi. Next base: position 3,491,709 of record JAVLUX010000051.1, read on the forward strand.
ATGCCACCACGAGGACTTAGAGCGCATTGGGAATTGGGCGTTCCACATTGGGAGAAAAGGGGAGAGAAAAAAAATCATTCTTATGTGAATTATTTCAATTCAGTGTGACAATTCGACGACAATGCTTTTACAAACATATTACACCAAAATTTGTTTTGTTTGTTCTTTTTATGAATGAGGCCCAATCTTTTGTGCCAGCTGAAATTTACACAGTTGTATTTTTAGCTCATCCACTATTACTTAAACAAGGGTAGTGTTGTCATTAGGCATAACTCACAGATTATTACGTAAGGTCTACAAAACACACTTGTGGAATGTATTACAAAACATCAGGTTACATGAGTCTGTTCGTCAAAGTAGTTAAAATTCGGTAGGTTTAGCTTAATTTTATTGCTTTAAAAACTAGGTTAAAGCTGTCATGGAAGAGAATTTAAGAATGTTGTGCCCTCCAGCAATCAGTGTAAAACTTGACAGCAGTCAGTGCTGTTATGCAACTAGTATGTAACCTGACTCCTCCAGCACCCGTTTTCCCAGATGTTGAATAGTTTTAGGGGGTATTAGAGCAATCTTTGCATGTACATCTCAAACTTTGCAAAATCAAGCAAAAACACTAAACTCACCACATTTAGGGTATGCCACCAGAATAAGGTCATCCTCTCTGGCTTCCATGTCTTTTAACTTCTCGAGTGTCTCTGGGGGGCTCAGGATAGTGGAGTACAGAACTCCATCTCGCTTGTAAAGTTTGTCTTCATCTTTCATTTTTGCCGCTATCTCCATTCTGGACTTCATTGCATTCATAGCTTCTGTTTGAGTCATTATGGCAGTCAGCTTCTCCTGGTGCTTGCAGTAAAGTCTCAAAATGACAGACACAGAGAGTATTTATGCTGTGCTACAGGAAGAAGAATCTTAGTGCAATGAAAACCCACCCACAAGTCCAGAGTGTGCGTGAGAAATGCCTCACGAGAGGCCTCGGTAGGACATAAGGGCATGGTGTCTGTATGAGTGATTATTTCCTGATTGATTGTGTGTGTGTGTGTGTGTGTGTGTGTGTGTGTGTGAGTGTGTGTGTGTGTGTGTGTGTGTGTGTGTGTGTGTGTGTGTGTGTGTGTGTGTGTGTGTGTGTGTGTGTGTTTGAGACTAACACAAGCATGACAATGCCAGCTTGTTTTCTTGAAAAGCTGGTTTAGGCAGGGGTGAAAGGTAATTTTGAATCTGTAGTCAGTTCATGTAGCTGAGTTACTGAATGGCCACTGAACTCTCTGAAAGTGAAGCAGTGACCAGACACAATTTCTCAAATGCTTGGTTTTTATTTGCTTTATTTTTGAATAGCAGAGACAGGGGTTAATTGTCACAAAACAACAACCTCAAACCACAAAATGACAATTTTCTCCACCTCTATTAGTTTTATCCTCAGTCACAGTAAGTGGTGTATAGCCAAAATGGTATAGATACGTGGTTAATGGTTATAAGATCTTGGCTGACAATCAAATGATTATAATTTCAAGCCATAGGAGTTGTAATCCATGAACTTTCACCATTGTTCCCTAAAATGCCCAGTCTCTAGGTGTGCCTGGAGTAATAATAATAATACTGTAGGCAAGATCTGGATGAATGTGATTCTTCTAAAATGAAGAAAATAGCTTTTATAAACACATTGTCATTTAAGCCATGCCCAAATCATATATAATGGATCAAATGTTAAACTCGTAGTTTTTAAATACAGAAATCATGTTAGATAATTTTATTTCATCATTATACAGTGCTGGGAAAAAGTATTTGCCCTTATCCTGATTTCTTCTGTTTTTGTGTTTATCTCATACTCAGGGTTGTCGAGTAACGGGATTACATATTTAAAATGCAAAATATAAGTAACTGTATTCCACTACAGATACATTTAAAATCGTTGGTAATTAGAATACAGTTACATTCAAAAAGTATTTTGATTACTGAAGAGATTACTTTGAATTTTATTGTCATTTGTATCATTTAATATTTCTACATATAAATGATCCAAAGTGCATTTGACCAGCGGTGAAACACTTTCTTATGATGTGTCACATTCATACGAGCAGACAGAGAAGTACGTTTGAAGTAAGTTTGGAGAAGAAATAGAAATAAACCTTGTGTAAATTGTTAGCTTTATGCTAAGCTTAAATGCTATTTTTCTGTAATCTGTAGTGGAATACATTTCAAAAGTAACTCTCACAACCCTAATCATACTAAAATGTTAAAAAAATTAAAACAAAATCTAATATAAAACAAAGGCAATCTCAGTAAACACAAAGTTTTTAAATGATAATGTTATTTATTGAAGCAAAAAAAATTATCCTAAACCAACTGCACCTGTGTGGAAAAAGTATTTGCCCCTTAGTTACTAAATCCCCAAATCTATGAAACTGCATTCATAATGGTGTTTAGATGGACTAGACACACCCAGTTTTGTGTTTTTTTGTCTTGGATGTTGTCTGCCATTGTGTACGACAGACAAACGCTTTTGGACATTGGTTCGGCAATTACACACCGAAAACCGGACTTCACATTCCTCAATGCCGACCCGCGGTTTACAAACACGCCAGCGGAGCCCTTTGTCTGGGCTGCCAGGCCGCGGAAACGCAGAAGGAAAGAGGAAAAAGAGCCGGCGTTCTCATCAGAGTAAGACGTCGCGCAAATCGCCCCCCGCTACCCAGTATACTACTGGCAAATGTTCAGTCTCTGAACAACAAGCTCTGCGAGCTGAGAGCGCGGATCTCCTTCCAACGAGAGATGAGAGAATGCTGCGTTATCTGTTTTACGGAAACCTGGATGTCCGCGGAGATTCCAGACTCGGCCATCGAACCCACGGGTTTCTCCGTGCACCGAACGGACAGAGCGAAAGACCTCTCAGGTAAAAGCAGAGGTGGAGGTGTATGTTTTATGATCAACAAATCATGGTGTGATCAGAAGAATGTACATTTTATCAGGTCTTTCTGCTCTCCTGATCTGGAATTTCTCATGCTTCTGTGTCGACCATTCTGGCTACCGAGGGAATTCACAGCGGTCATTATCACTGCTGTGTACATCCCCCCACAAGCCGACACAGACCGGGCACTCAGGGAACTGTATGGGAGTATAAGTCAGCAGGAAACCGCGCACCCTGAGGCAGCGTTCATTGTTGCCGGGGACTTCAACAAAGCCAATTTTAAAACAATAGCCCCACAATACCACCAACACATCAGCTTCAACACACGAGGGGACCAGGTTTTGGATCATTGCTATTCTCCTTTCCGGGATGGCTACAAATCCCTCCCCCGCCCACCATTTGGCAAATCAGACCACTCTTCCGTTCTGCTTCTGCCCACTTACAGGCAGAAACTGAAACGAGAAGCACCCACCCTCAGAATTATCCAGTGCTGGTCAGACCAATCAGACTCTGCGCTACAGGACTATTTTGATCACGCGGACTGGGAGATGTTCCGGTCTGCCTCCGATGACGACATCGAGGTTTACGCTGATAGCGTAACGTGTTTCATCAGGAAGTGCGTAGAGGACGTTGTTCCGACGAAAACTATACGGATCTACCCCAACCAGAAACCCTGGGTTAACGGCGATGTTTGCGCGGCACTTACTGCGTGGCCACCGCTTTTAATTCCGGGAACGTGGAGGAGCGTAAACAAGCCAGTTATGCCCTCCGTAACTCCATCAGTGCAGCCAAACACCAGTACAGGCACAAAATTGAAGGACAGTTCAACACCACTGACTCCAGAAGTATGTGGCAGGGAATTAACACCATCACGGACTATAAACGGAATAAAAACTCCGCCATGAACACCGTTGCCTCTCTCCCGGATGAGCTTAATACATTTTATGCTCGTTTCGAGGATAACAACAACACCGCCCTCGCGGAGAGAGCACTCGCGGCCGATACTACAGATGATGGTTCACTCTCCGTCTCTGTTGCGGATGTAACCCAATCCTTTCGACGGGTGAATATCCGCAAATCCGCGGGTCCAGACGGCATTCCGGGCCGTGTCATCAGAGCATGCGCGAACCAACTGGCTGGTGTTTTTACGGACATTTTCAACCTGTCCCTCTCCCTGTCTGTAGTCCCCACATGCTTCAAAACATCAACCATTGTGCCTGTACCGAAGCAAGCCAAAATCACTTGCTTAAATGTCTGGCGTCCTGTTGCCCTCACCCCCATCATCAGCAAATGCTTTGAGAGGTTGATCAGAGATCACATCTGCTCTGTTCTGCCCACCTCTTTGGACCCATTGCGGTTTGCCTACCGCAACAACCGCTCCACTGATGATGCCATTGCATCTACAATACACACTGCTCTCTCCCACCTGGAAAAAAGGAACACATATGTGAGAATGCTGTTTGTAGACTACAGCTCAGCATTCAACACCATAGTGCCCTCCAAGCTTGATGTGAAACTCCGGGCTCTGGGCTTAAACAGCTCGCTGTGCAGCTGGATCCTGGATTTCCTGTCAGGCAGACGTCAGGTGGTTAGAATGGGCAGCAACATCTCCTCATCACTGACCCTCAACACTGGAGCCCCGCAGGGCTGTGTTCTCAGCCCACTCCTGTATTCCCTGTACACACATGACTGTGTGGCGACACATAGCTCCAATGCCATCATTAAGTTTGCTGACGATACGACGGTTGTAGGTCTGATCACTGACAATGATGAAACAGCCTACAGAGAGGAGGTGCACACACTGACCCGCTGGTGTCAGGAGCACAACCTCTCCCTCAACGTCAGTAAAACCAAGGAGCTTGTGGTGGACTTCAGGAAGAAAGACAGAGAACACAGCCCCATCACCATTAATGAAGCACCGGTGGAGAGAGTCAGCAGCTTCAAGTTCCTCGGTGTCCACATTACTGAGGAACTCACATGGTCCGTCCACACTGAGGCCGTTGTGAAGAAGGCTCACCAGCGCATCTTCTTCCTGAGCCGGCTGAGGAAGTTTGGAATGAACCACCACATCCTCACACGGTTCTACACCAGTACTGTAGAGAGCATCCTGACTGGCTGCATCACCGCCTGGTACGGCAATAGCACCGCCCACAACCGCAAAGACCTGCAAAGGGTGGTGCGAACGGCCAGAAATATCATCGGAGGTGAGCTTCCCTCCCTCCAGGATATATATAACAGACGGTGTGTGAATAAAGCTCGGAGGATTATCAAAGACTCCAGTCACCCGAGTCATGGGCTGCTCTCACTGCTTCCATCAGGCAGGCGGTATCGCAGCATCAGGACCCGCACCACCCAACTACATGACAGCTTCTTCCCCCAAGCAATAAGACTTTTGAACACATGATCTATCACGATCAACAATCAGCACTGCACTTTATTAATCCTCATTCTGTCAATATATTCTCCCCAATTCAATTAGTGTATATATATATATATTTATACTCTTATCTAGTGTATGTGTATTCTACATTGTGTGTATTGTGTACATTTGATATGTAAATTGTTGTGTAAGTATGTGTACATTTGTTATGTAACTTGTGTTGTGTAAATATGTTGTTTATTGTAAAGTGGTTTATGTCTCGTCACTGTCATTACTGCAGTGTTGCTCGGAACTGCACACAAGAATTTCACCTACTGTTGCACTCGTGTACACAGTAGTGTGACAATAAAGTGATTTGATTTGATTTGATTTGATCTAAATACTGCCAGCCCTGTTCAATCCAATCAACACCTAACTAGAACTTTTTCATCAGCATGAAGTTGGTTAAAAGTTCTCACCATGTAGCACAATATGACAAGTCTGGGAAGGGTTACAAAGCTATTTCAAGGATATAGGGACTCCAAAGAACCACAGTGAGAGCCATTATCTTCAAATGGAGAACACTTGGCACAGTAATTAACCTTCCCAGAAGTGCCAACCTTCCAAAATTTCTCCAAGAGCACAGTGACGACTCATCCAGCAAGTCACTAAAATGCCAAGGACAACATCCAAGGAACTGCAGGCCTCTCGCATCAGTAAATGGTCACTGTTCATGATGCCAAAAATGCCATCTATTGAAGAGTGGCAAGGCGTAAACCACTGCTAACCCAGAAGAACATCAAAGCTCATATGAACACACCTTGATGATCCTTGATGATGACATTTGAGAGAATGTTCTGTGGACTGATGAGTCGAAAGTGGAACTGTTTGGAAGACAGGGGTCCTGTTACATCTGGTGTAAATCAAACACTAAATTACACAAAAAGAACATCATACCTACAGTCATGCATGGTGGTGGTAGTATGATGGTGTGGGGATGCTTTGCTGCTTCAGGGCGACTTGCAATAATTGAGGGAAACCTGAATTCTGCTCTCTACCAGTAAATCCTAAAGGAGAACTCCCAGTCATCAGTCCATGATTTGAAGCTCAAACGCAGCTGCGTTATGCAGCAAGACAATGATCCAAAGCATAGCAGTAATTCCACCACTGAATGGCTCAAAAGAAGCTAAATTAAAGTTTTGGAGTGGCCTAGTCAAAGTCCTGACTTGAATCTGATTGAAATGCTGTGGCAGGACCTTAAAAGGGCACTTCATGTTCGAAAACCCTCCGATATGGCTGAACTAAAGCAGTTCTGCAAAGAAGAGTGGGCCAAAATTCCCCCACAGCGTTGTGAAAGACTGATCACCCGTCATCAGAAGTGTTTGGTTGCAGTTGTTGCTGCTAATGGTGGCACAACCAGCTATCAAGTTTAGGGTGCAGTTAGTTTTTCACATGGGTGAAAATAAATGTATTTATTTTTTGCTTAAATAAATAAATAAATATATATATATATATATATATATATATATATATATATATATATATATATTTGAAAACTGTATTTTGTGTTTACTCAGGTTGTCTTTTGTTTTATGTTATATCTCGATTGAAGATCTAAAAGAATTTACTTTTTACAGCACTGTATACCAGTTAAGTTAATTTTAAATAATTGCAATACTTTGGTTTGAGCGGAAGCTTTGAGCTATCTTAAAATGAAAAGCTAGCAATTATTATAATTGTTTTATTTCATCCTCTTTTTCTCCCAATGTTGGAATGCCCAATTCCCACTACTTAGTAGGTCCTCATGGTGGCGCAGTTACTCACCTCAATCCGGGTGGCGCAGGACGAGTCTCAGTTGCCTCCGCTTCTGAGACCATCAAACGGCGCATCTGATCACGTGACTCATTGTGCATGACACCGTGGAGACTCACAGCATGTGGAGGCTCATGCTACTCTCCACGATCCACACACAACTCACCACACGCCCCATTGAGAGAACCACTAATCACCACCACGAGGAGGTTACCCCATGTGCACAACAGCACAACCAGTGCTAGCAATCAATTGTTTTTGGTGTCATTTAGTTTGTCTCAATCTAAACCATTCCATCCTGTTTGATAAAACTACAAAAATCACTTGAACAGAGGGGTTAATCAATACCAAAGCAACGTCAAGCTGACACCCTCAAGTGATCTAACTCTCAATTCCTCACAGAGAAATGGCTAACGTTATTTCTATATCTCCATCCTGTTAGACATCCTGTTAATTGGTATTCCTTGGTGTAAATAATCAAATTCTGATTTAAGATTTCTGCATATTTTTAAAAGTCTGGTTTGCCCTTTTGTTGAAATACTTCCTTAAATATCAAAATTTGAAAAGTTATTTCTTAGCAGGACTAACCCATAGATATCTTTCATTATGATTATGGTATTGAATTGTGCTATTAATTCTTTTGCAGTGTAAGCATGACCTCAGCAGTTTTAGTATGTACTTAGGGCAGGTCACACAGGCTTGTCTGCATTTGTTTAGGGTGTAGCGATCCTCAGATAGTATACTTGCTATGAACCAAAGATAAGCTACTTATTACACCTTTTCTTTGATAGTCGTTATACAACCAGCTCTGGGTCGGAGTAACAGTATACAACTGAAATATATAGTGATGGCATTTCAAACACCAGCAGTGAGTTTGGAGTAATGGCATACTATTCTTACTATGTTGGAAGTATAAGGGTGTTCCTTCAACTTTGGGCAGAAAGTAGTCTTGTTAAAACATGTTTTACACTCTCACTGTAAAAACAATTAAAAAAAATCTATTAATAATAACAGTGTCTGTTCATGCATCACAGGAGATTATGTCTTCAAGTCATGAAATTTCCCTCCACAGTGTCATTTCAGCACATCTCAAATTCTGTGTCGTGTTTAATTGAATTCTGTGCTGGATGACACTGATGGAAATTACATTTTTAAACTTTTTCAAATAAAACGGCAGACGCGTCTGTCTTGCTAAGGCTAATTTTTTTAGCTAACATTTTAAGTATCTAATATACACAATTAAATAACATTTTATATAATTATTTCATAATTTGGCAAAAATTGTTTAGTGTGGTAGAAATTACGCAACAAATGTGGGACAGTCGTAATTTTTGAATAATGTGTAAATAAATTTCACACTCAATTAATATTGAAATGTTTTATGTTTATTCCACACTTTGTTTATATCATCATAGATGTAGTTTAAAACATGTATAATTAGTGTTTTTATAATGGATTTTATTTTATAGTTTAATATTGAAAGTCTGGATCTGAGACAAGGCTATAGCAGTCAAATTGATACACAAAAGGCATTTGAAAAGTACCACAAATAAATGACGAAGGCCTGGTAAAAAGTTCCAATTCAGTTTTAATGTGACCTTCAACCCCTAGCCTAACCTAACCCTAACTAACCTAACAATATCCAAGCCCTAAGAAAAAAGAAAAAAAGCTAAAATCTGTTAATTTTAATAAAATCAACCTCTGAGGGTCCTGGGTATCTGAGCGAGTATTGACTCTGACTATCACACCTGGAGTCGTGAGTTTGAATCCAGGGCGTGCTGAGTGACTCCAGTCAGGTCTCCTAAGCAACCAAATTGGCCCGGTTGCTAGGGAGGGTAGAGTCACATGGTTTAACCTCTTCGTGGTCACTATAATGTGGTTTTAACTCTTGGTGGGACGTGTGGTGTGTTGTGCGTGGATGCCACAGACAATAGCGTGAAGCCGCCACACGCACTACATCTCCATGGTAACACGCTCAAAAAGCCACGTGATAAGATGCACTGATTGAGGTCTCAGACGCGGAGACAACTGAGATTCATCCTCCACCACCCGGATTGAATCACTACACCACCATGAGAACTTAGAGCGCATTGGGAATTGGGGAGAAAAACGAGAACATTTAAAAAAAATCAACCTCTGGGTGATGAAATTGATGCAAGTTGAAAAAACACCCATATACACTGGTGGCCAAGAGTTTGGGATAATGGACAGATTTTGCTGTTTCAGAAGGAAATTGGTACTTTAATTCACCAAAGTGGCCTTCAACTGATCACACAGTATATTCAGGACATTACAGATGTAAAAAACAACACCATCACTATTTGAAGAAAGTCATTTTTGATCAAATCTAGACAGTAGCATCACTCCAACACCTTATCCTCGAGTAATCATGATAAATTGATCATTTGATACTAGAAAATCACTTTATTATATCAAACACAGTTGAAAGATATTTGGTTCATTAAATGAAGCTTAACGTTGTCTTTGTGTTTGTTTTTGAGTTGCCACAGTATGCAATAGTCTGGCATGTCTTAAGGTCAATATTAGCTCAAAAATGGCAAAAAATAAACTTTCTCTAGAAATTCAGTCAATCATTGTTTTGAGGAATGAAGGCGATACAATGCTTGAAATGGCCAAAAAACTGAAGATTTCATATAAAGGTGTAACTACAGTCTTCAAAGACAAAACACAACTGTCTCTAACAAGGACAGGAAGAGATGTGGAAGACCAGATGTGCAACTAAACAAGAGGAGAAGTACATCAGAGTCTCTAGTTTGAGGAATAGACGCCTCACATGTCCTCCGCTGACAGCTTCATTGAATTCTACCCGCTCAACACCAGTTTCATGTACAACAGTAAAGAGAAGACTCAGGAGGACTTATGGGAAGAATTGTAAAGAAAAAGACACTTTTGCACAAAAGGAAAAGTTTCGAATGGGCAAAGAAACACAGACATTGGACAACAGATAATTGGAAAAGAGTGTTACGGATCTTAACCCCATTGAGCTTTTGTGGGATCAGCTAGACTGTAAGGTGCGTGAGAAGTGCCCGACAAGACAGTCACATCTACGGCAAGTGCTACAGGAAGTGTGGGGTGAAAGGTCAAGTGCTACAGGAAGTGTGGGGTGAAAGGTCACCTGAGTATCTGGACAAACTGACCGCTAGAATAACATGGATCTGTAAAGCTGTCATTGCTGTACATGGAGGATTTTTTGATGAAGTAGTTTAAGAAGTTCTGAACAATTTTCTTAACATTTTAATAGTGATTTTTCACGTTATTAATGTCCTGACTGTATATTGTGATCAGTTGAATTCCACTTTGGTGAAAAAAAGTACCAATTCCTTTCCATAAGTGCAAAATCTGTACATTATTCCAAACTTTTGGCCAACAGTGTATAAAAGAACTCAGCCAAATGATTAGTTTAACTTGTTTATACATTGGCAATAATAAATTGTCCCCATAAATGAGCTAAATCTGACAAAACCTCATTTTAGGGACATATTTATAAGCACAAATGTTCATTATTAAAGTAAATATTCCAAAAAGTTTCCTTTTAGGGGAAGGGTTTGGGTTAAAGTTAGTCAGTAGTAATTATAATTGGGCTTAAATAAAACAATGGAAGTCTATGGCCTGTCCTCATGTTGACAAACATTTGTATGTTTGTGTGCATACAAGCAGTGGCCACTAGATGTCAGTGTTGTGGAGGGCAGATTTAACAACGTTTTGTTTTCTGTTGGGATGTTGGGAATTCTGCCCAAGATCACCAACCCCAAAGCATGATACTGACCAATGAATTAAAAGAACACACTAAAGGAGTGCATTAACAGGGTGTTCACATACATAAACTGATACAAACAATGAATGATCATAATCAGTTTCATTATGCAAAGTTATCAATTTATGCACCGAGTTCCACTTTTGAATGATTAAAATGGAATAATGTTATTGAGTTGATAAGCTAAACTTTGACTTTGCTAAATTTGTCAGCAAGGCAAAATGAAGCAAAGCACAATTTCATCACCCAGACGTCTATTTGATGTGTGTTTACACCTGAAAGACATATTTTTTAGGTTGTTTGCTCATCTGTAACACGTCTACAAGGTGTTTCCTCTCAGATGTCAATAAGACATTCAACAGATGTCTTTAAGATGTTTATGATTGAGAATGTTTGCAAATATGATCTTTTTAAGATGTTTAGAAGATGTTAATTAGGTTGTGATGATTTCCAGATGAAAAGATCCAAATCAGACATCTCGGAGAGTTACGTGTACTATCTGTGTATATGGTCCTAACCCTTTTGATGTTTACTTACAAGTCTCTCTGATGTGAACACGTCACATCTACACACGTCTAGCATCCGCCAGTGTTTATCCAGGCATGCAGAGGGATGCATTGAGTTTAATCCCCTCTTGGGGAATTATCAGGGCATTTTCCATCTGCTGAAGCTGGGAGGAGCCGCTCGTGTCTGGAGCCCGCCAACACTGGACCACCACTCCAGATAAGCAGCTTTCAGAAGTAGGAGGGGACCAATTCGAACCATCCATCTGCTGGACCAGTGCGGCCTGCTTCTAATTTTTTCCAAAGCATATAAAGTGATTATTCAGAGAATATAAATTAATGCATTTTACTGATGTTTTGTTGATAACTCCAGCGATAACATGATTAAGTTTTACTTATATGCTGATTTTGTGCCTAGGGCCTGAAGCTGGAATACTCAAATTACGCTGCTCTGGGGCCACTTTTTAGAAAATGCTGGTTGACCAGGGGCCAGTGAATAAAATTCTCACTGGAAAACGACGCCTGTTGCCCTTAAGAATGTGCAACCTAGTCTCACAGAATGAACATTAATACAACTACATTTTTGCAAACTGACTTTTACGTGCCACGCTGTACAACATCACGAGTACAACGTTTGATTATTACTTAAACTCTTATTTTTCACACTATTACACTGTCATGTTGTGATATCAAAACACTTTTACTCTAACATGTCATTTGAAAATATGGTACATTTTCACGCTTGTATTATTGACCCGCCAACATTTACACTCTTATTCCAATGTGATTAGCATTCGCGGTAGCTCACCTGATGACAGAGTGTTGGACTTTGCACACGGAAAACCAAGGCTTGCGCCCAGCCAAGCATGTAAGCTGACACATAAGACGAGAGTCTTAATATTTTTTGCCACAAAATGACGTGGTTGCTTATATGGGCTTTTCATGTCGCATTTGCTTTTAAGAACACTATCGGTTAGGTTTAGGTTATAGTTTGGCAAGCACTACTTATATTTTCTTTACAAACCACAAAAACGCATTTTAACATGCAATTAGTGGCACCATTTATGCATTTTATAGTGTATTTCTAGCCACAGAATTGGCATCCGCTGACAAAGCCACCTCCTTCAGTACATACATATTCATGTACACCCAAAAAAGCTCAGTCCCATTAAGCTTTTGTGCATATGAACCTGTGTGGCATTTGTTCTTATTGGCTTTAGCGCAGTGACAGGCCACATTAGATCCATTTCCTCATCTGCCCTGCCCCCTCCATGCCCCATTCCTGGTAAATTCTCCTCACATACATACAACTGAGGTGGCTCAAGCATGTGTATGTGTGTTACTTTTAGTCACATGTGATTACAGCACTCCCATGCATTACATGTTTTCCACAGATTAAACGGCGTACAGTGGAAGGCAGTGGCGGGCCGTGCATTTAAAGTCTAGGCCTTCAGTGTGATTCATGCCATTATGAAAACACAGTTTCACAATGAATAAGACACCCTATGCCTTTGGGCATCAGCTAATTAATAATACCAATTGACATTTTAAAAACAAGTCCATGCACGAAAGGCAGAACTTCAAACGACACTTAAGGTTCAAGCAAGCATAATTTTAACTGCAGCATGACTGTTTTGTGAAATGAATGTGATTTAAATGTTGCTTGCAATAAATGTGCTGTTTTGTCAGGGTTCACGGTTATGCTGCGTTCCATTCAAGTTGGATGTGGGATATTCCTACTTTATATATCCGACCATAAATGCATTCCATTCCCCAATATTCGGAAGATGACGTTTACTGGAAGGGGGCAATCGGGATTATTGCATAATATTGTAAGAACAGTGTTGCAGTGTGAGAAAAAAACTATTTGATTCTTCCATATTATTTTAGGGGAAATCTAAAGTCAGTTCTGTGTTTGTGATCTACAATCCGGTAGAACTGGTGGATTGCGACCCAAAAATGGATCAACAAACAATGCTTAATGCACGTAATGAAATGCCTTAAATAAAATTGTGCATAGTTAGCATAGCAACATAAATAGGTTTTAAAGGGAGAAGAAAATGCTTCCCATGTTCTTGTTAATGTCAAAGGTAGTGCGTCCAAAACTCAATTCTTACACCAGTTATGCATAATAAGGTCATGTAATCTCCTTAAACTGTTTTCCTTTATCGGCGTAAGGTCATAAAGCAAACAAAGACCCATTTTTGCCCATCACTCCCTGATTTCATATAGCATGTACTTTACTAGCATTCTGGGGTGCATTAATGCATGGCCTTATCTGGGCTTAAGCCCAGAGCCCCAAACTCCCAGGGGGGCCCCATTCGTGGCGTCCGCTACTCTATTCTACCCTGTGGACGTTAGTGGGAGAAGTGAATATTTAACGTATTCAGCAGGAGACACTGGTATAAACATGGAGACAGTGTGCAACAGCGAAAGCCGTCCATCTAGCAAATGTTCATAGAAATAACTTTATATAAAAATAATCTTTTCGGCTTTTGCGATGTGCGCAAATGTTGTGCTTATTTGTTACGTCCACAGTAGGAATGTGCACAGATAATTGGTCACTTGTAAACCGTTCGCATCGATATTCAAACACCAAAATTGCTCTTTAGTTATTCTGTGCATGCAATAGCGATCTGCACACGACCCGAGCTTGACGGGACAGTTTTTCAAGTTAGGGGCTGTTCAAGCGTTTTTTTGAATGCATGCATCTGCGCTGTTTTTTCAATCTAAATGCGCAGGATGGACATCTTTGAATTGTGGCACATCTCGTTGGTTGTCTAGGACCATCACATTTTTTAAACACCTTTTCAAGTTAAAAAGAATTTCATGAATACATCTTGAGACACCTGCGTTCTGTTTTATTGGTTGCGCTGCATTGAAATGTTTTAGCACAGGTGTCACAAAGACTTGATGTTCTGCAATAGTGCAGGTGTTATAGAAGACTTCATGTGAACGGTGAACCTGCTGGCAGAGCACATACATGTATCAGGTTTCACTATGTGACAGACAGAGATAGTTTGATTATTTTTGATTGACTTTAATGTGATTTTATCATTTGAAGAGCATATTGTTCTACTGAGCTCACTGTGCAGTTTATTCCCTGCTATTTTGAGTGGTGTTTGACACATCCATTGCAATATTATTTCGTCCCAACTTCTGACGAATAACTAAATAACTGTTTGTGAACCCTCGTAGTTATCCAAATATTACAAATGACTATTTTGCACGTTCCTAGTGCAGAGAATAACCCGATGATTTCAAATCTTTGAAAAAAAAATTTCTTTGAGCATTTCTATCTGCCTTTCTTTCTGCTTTTTCTGCATTTCTATATGTATGCATGTATTTCTGCATTTCTTTATGCATTTTTCTTTCTGCTTTTTTTATGCATTGCTTCGGTCTGCATTTCTTTCCGCATTTCTGCATTTCTTTCTTCATGTCCATCTACAGTTTATTCTGTATATTTGCATTTCTTTCCATTTTTCTTTCTTTCCGCATTAATTCTTTTACTTTTTTCTGCTTACCTGCTTTTCTTTATTTATGCATGTATTTCTGCATTTCTTACTGCATTTTTCTTTTTGCATTTCTTTCTGCATTACTGCATTGCTTTCTTCATGTCCATCTGCAGTTTATTCTGTATTTCTGCATTTCTTTCTCTCTGCATTTTCCCAATTTTTTCAATCCATATTTCAGCATTTCTTTCCATTTTATATTCTTTCTGCATTTCTTCATTACTATCCACATTTTATTCCTGTATTTCTCTTTTTTCTGCATTTCTGCTTTTCCTTTTTTCTGCTTATCTGCTTTTCTTCCTGCATTTCTTGTTTTTGCATCTTTCTGTACTTCTTTCTGCATTTTATCAGCATTTCTTTCTTTTTTGCATTTCAGCACTTCCTTCTGCATATCTGGATTTCACACTTTCTGCATCAGTCCAGATTAATGTCAATCTGTCTGCATCACTTTAACCTCACAGCTCGACTCATCTCTGGCTGATCACTTTACTCTGGTGCTGATGTTTGACTCTGTCGCCCAGTGTTCGCCCAATGTCCACCACCACTGGAGACGACTTCTATGGTCTTAACTCCCAGGAAACACACAGACTGACATGAAATGTTACCTTAAATTCACCGCAAGTCACTTTGGATAAAAGCGTCTGCCAAATGCATAAATGTAAAATGTATACTCAAGACCATCATCTTCTCTCATCTCCTTAATTCACTCATTTAGCGTGAGTGTTAAATGTACTTCTAGGGTTAAAGCACAAGTGCCAAAGGATGCTGTAAGACTGTGACGTAAGCAGCTGGCGGTACACAATGTTCAGAGAGCGTGGCCTATATACGCCAGCGAGAGAGAGTACATGATGTCTGCTGCCGCCAGACACAGAGCCTTGCTCCGTTTCACGTGCTTACGATCCACAGCGCCCATTGTTTCCAAAACACACCGGAGAACTTGAAACAAAAGGGGTCCCCAGTTGAATGTGAACTCTCCACACTAATTCTGGAACACCCACCAATTATTGTGGTTTCGGACGGTGTCTACCTTGGGAAAGCAAGTCCTTTGGTGAAATCTGGCCCAGACAGCTGTTATGCAATGTCTGGTCGGCCTGTCTTGAGAGCCGCCAATGGATCAGACTTGTTTTTTTTTTTTTTGGGTTGCTGGTTTTAGGGTTGAGTGATATGTTTGGACAGGGCAGCTTTTAGCCTTTCGTGACAAGAGCTTGTGAAAAGATAAAAACACAGCACAGCTTAATGTGTGTTCGTACCCATAATTCAGCAACTTTAGGCTTCTCAGACTCGCTCTATTAAAGTAAAGTCTACAAAAGTTGTGCAGCATGAAGACTGGGAGATTTTACAGTGAAAATGAAGCCATCACAAACGATATCTCAATTATTTCTCCTGGGCTGCAATGATGGAAATCAGATTTTTTCATTAGAGGAAAAATCTCCAGTAATCACATATTTGAGTCCTCTTCGAGTTTCAGGAAAGATATCAACATTGTCTCAAACTGTGCTCAAATTTGCCAAAGTGTGTGATGAAAGAAGTCAGAGATTTCATTGGGAACTTAAACATTTCTCATCAAAAGAATTGAGCAATGCAATCCACATTTATTTATAAAAAGGTACTGTAGGAGAAACATCCAAGACAACATTGTGCCATCATTTTATCATCCTCATTTTGTTCCAAACACGAGATTTGAGAACTATAGTAAAGGGATAGATTGACGATTGTGCAACCGTTCGCAATCCATTTTGCTTCAGTAACCTGACATATCTTGACGTGAAACAGGATATTCAACCACACACATGTAGAGCTGGACTTACCTGATTAGATTGATCACATGTACATATCAGTATGGAGCATCTGTGCTTGGACGGGAAGGATGGAAAAATTTAATTATGTAAGAAGTTAAATAATTATAGTAGCAAAATAAATATGGCTTCATGTTACTCATCCTCACGTAGTTCCAAACCCGTATTTCTGTTTGTCGGAACACAAAAGGAGATGTTTTAAGATCTCTTTCAATACAATAGCAGTGGATAGGGATTCACGTTAAAGCTTAAAAACGAACCCACGTGCGGCATATTCCAAGTCTTCTGAAAGCATTTGAAAGGTTTCTGTAAGTCAATGGTACACTGTTGTTTGCTTGTTCCCATGAGAAATTACATTTTTATTATTATTATTTTTTTGTGCACTAAACAACATGAAATGAACGTGCTAAAAGAACTCATTAACATGCAACCGATTTAAAAATTTTTTATTTAAAATCGTATGCCTTCAGAGGACTTGGAATTTGACACACAAGTCACATAGACTGCCTTATGATATTTTGGGTTATTTTTAAGCTTTAAAGCAAGGCACTTTCCACCACAATATTCATTAAAATATCTCATTCTGTAAGAGTAAAATCAAAACGGGTTTGGAAGGACATGAGGGTGAATACATGTTGACATAATTGACATTTTTGGGTGAACTATTCCTGTATTTTTGTATACATTTATCTGTAAACATTTTAATAATAATAATAGTAAGAAAATTGTATTACTGTCACAGGAATTGTGATTCCCTGCGTTTTTGTTGGAGAGACAAAATATTCCCCTAAAAAAAAAAAAAATTCCCCTCGATCCCATCTTCACATGCTGTTTGTTTACTTAGGACCCTCTTGATAAACACGCTCTATTTAGAAACAAACACAGTCGCTGTTTCCGTGTTGTCTACTCTGCTCTAATGTCTGTGTGTGAATAAAACATGCCAAGTGTGTTTGTGTGTGTGAGTGTGTGAGTGTGTGTGTGTGTGTGTGTGTTTGTGTGTGTGTGTGTGTGTGTGTGTGTGTGTGTGTGTGTGTGTGTGTGTGTGTGTGTGTGCGGGGTGCCTAGAGACATTGGTCTCAGTTCTTGTCGTCTGTAGAGTTTGTACAGCTGTGATCAGCCATGTGAAAGGAGGTCAAATGCTTGGACTGCACACACACCTCCACCCCCTCGCACACGTGACAGTGTGTGACTGTGTGTGTTTATATGAGCTTATCGGTCACTATTGCACTTTGAAAGAGAATTGCATACATTAGCTTTAGTGATGTGCGTGGATTTGCATGGCAAATAGTTATTTGAATCATCACATTTGTGTGTAATTGCATCAGTGTTTTAATAAAACATGAACATAGCATGAACACTGCCATCATACATTCAATGTTGCCATTTTTAGTGGTGTTTGCTAATAGTCATTATTGCTCACACTTATGGGCAATGAATCGTGAATCGTCTTGTTAAGGATGATATATATAGATGAGGTATTACTTTTAAATGCAATTGTTTTTTACCCTCAGATGAGCGATAAAATGGAACAAAAAAGAATCAAATATACTTACATTTTCTTTATAGAATTCATTGTAAAAAATATAATCATGCCTGGTAACGCATGCATGTAAAGGTTAGAAATAGCAGTGTGTACAAAACAACATCCTTTTCTGATCGTATGTGGATTCTGTTCATAGAATGAGGCAGAAAATATATTATTTGTAGTTTCCTATACAATGTTAAAGGCTACATTGGTTAGCATTTCTTGTCAAACTACAATAGCCACATTAAAAACATTGACAAGTCATGTGATCATGTAATTATTGGATTTATGTTTCATCTGTCAAAGCGTTTCAAACTGTTTTTATCTTCAGCTGTAGAAACACAATGTAGCTCCTCTATTAAGCCCCAAAGGGAAAATTCCTCAATCACATCACATCACATCCATCTTTTCACTCACAACAGTGTGAAAGTGCTCGTATGAAAGACACAAACCAGAAGTGTTTCATCGCTGTTTAAGATCACATCATTTATATGTATAAATGTTTTCCATCTGAAAGGAATAAATAGTAAATGAAACAAATGACAATAAAATGCAAAGTAATCTCTTCAGTAATCGAAACACTTTTTGAATGTAACTGTATTTTAATTACCAATTATTTAAAATGTAACTGTAGTGGAATACAGTTACTTATATTTTGCATTTTAAATCCCGTTACATGTATCCCGTTACTCCCCAACCTTGATTATCAACCACCAGTGTTGGTAATTAGCTACTGTAATTTAGTTACTTCTTAAGTGTAAAAAGTAGTGTAGTGCATTTTTTTATTTTTACCCTCATGTTACAGTTACTTTCAATTATGTTGATTACTTTTAAGTACATCACTGGGGTTGCACATTCTGTATTTCTAAAATACTATTTACATGGATACACTTAAAACATGAATTATGTTTATGTATGTGTGTTTCTGTGACA
This sequence comes from Moxostoma hubbsi, assembly GCA_032164185.1. Taxonomy (NCBI): domain Eukaryota; kingdom Metazoa; phylum Chordata; class Actinopteri; order Cypriniformes; family Catostomidae; genus Moxostoma; species Moxostoma hubbsi. Next base: position 3,510,823 of record JAVLUX010000051.1, read on the forward strand.
GTTGAAGTGTGTGTGCCCTCTAACGAGTCATTGTAAGCGAGTAACGTGTGGGAAAGATCGTATGACTTGTGCGACAATGAAAAATGAGGACATTTGCTTAGTGGAATATCTAAACATTTCTGTGAAAAGAGTTTAGAAAGTAACTTAAAAGTAAAGTAATTAGTAATGTGACATTTTCAATGAAGTAGTAAGTAATCTGATTAGAATTTTAGAGAAGTAATTAGCAATTTGTAGTGGATTTCTTTTCTGAGTAACTTAACAAACACTGGCAACCACAAATATCACCCTGGAATCATCGCAGCGAGTTTTGGACATGCAAGCATCACTCTAAAATCTATTAAACAGCACTTAAAATGGATAGTTACATCTCTAAATTCTGATTGGATGAGCAGCATCCAAAGCCATCTAAAAAATAAAAGCAAACACCTGCGACCGCATATGTGTATATATATATATATATATATATATATATATATATTCACATGTACAGTATATATATATATATATATATATATATATATATATTCACATGTACAGTATATTTATATATATATATATATATATATATATATATATATATATATATATATATATTCACATGTACAGTATATTTATATATATATATATATATTCACATGTACAGTATATTTATATATATATACTGTACATGTGAATATATATAAATATACTGTACATGTGAATATATATATATATATATATATACTTTTTTGCAGCGCTAGTTTTTCTGTGTTTGTATATTCCCTCTCATTCTTTCTAATGTACTGTATATGGTCTCAAATTTGACTCCGTGTAGAGAGAACAACATAAAAAAAATTTAAGCTTATTGAACACGATTCAACGGGTGGGATTTTTTACATTTAGACGTGGAATGTATATTTCATTGTCATTTTCTCTCTTTGTAGGTCAAGGAACTTGGAAAGTCTCATCTGTATGTTTCCATCCCCCTTGGATGCCACTGTACATCTTCTCATCTACACCATGAATAACAACAAGCTATAGAACATGTAGGATTATCCTCTGCAGAGATGGGTAGTAACGAGCTACATTTACTCCGTTACCTTTACTTTTAGAGTAGATTAAAAAGTGGGTACTTTTTTCTCTCACTCAAGTACATTTCGAATGAAAAAAAATGTACTTTTACTTCATTACAATGGGTGGCGTTCCTGTCGTTACATAACTGGGTTTAATTTTAATTAATGTGTAATTTTTGAGAGATTTTTTAATGGGACTTTTACGAGAGCGGACGTTCATCACTGCTGCAGCATCATGCTCTTCTAACTAAGTGAAACACTTTCTTCTCTCCGCTCAGTGAAAAAAGAATAATTTAATAATGCAATGCCTTCATTTATCACCAAGACAAGCTGATATTTCAAGATTAAAATCCCAGCTTCAACTTAAGGCAGCACGCTGAGGTACATTGTGGCTCTAATGATAACACAGGCTTTTCTGTGTCATGTGATGGTCATTTTCAGGGTGATTCTGTAATTATGGTTTTTAAGTGTACATTTTTAAATCAGTGCAGCAATATATCAGTTTGCTTTATCCTGCATGTCAAGAGCAGTGTTTAGGCATTTACCCCACGCAGCTATCGCAGCTATTTCGGGTCGATTAACTGTATAAACCATGTAAACATCCACGTTATGTGTAAATGCCTTTTGCTCTGCTTCTTTCCAATATCTGCACTACATCTCAACAGTGAATGATCGAAATGATTGAGTGAATTTGGACACTGACGTACACACCGAGTGTCATCGCAGAAACAACGTCACATACAAATTTTTTAAATACTTGGGCCTTAAATATTATTCTTATTAAATAATATATTAATAAAATAAATCTTCACTCTGTTTGACATTTTTTATATATATATGTTAATATAAAGAGTAAACATTTTATCATATGTACATTATTATATTAATTTGTTATACTTTAGTATCTTTAAACTCCAATACTAGATGGGTAGCGATTCTGGACACACCGTGCCCTCATCAGACCAAATGATCATAACCTACATGTTATTACTGAATATATAAATCATCCACAGAATTCACTTTTCCACTTTGTGCAGTCTCCGGAGTTCAAATAATATCACCTCTGTGAATTATTTAGTAAATGAAGAACTCTACAGCTTAATGGCAAAACTCTGTATAAATATAAATAAATAGTACCTTTTTAGATGTATCTGTATGTTCTGCCTCTCTATATTTAATTATGTTAATCAAGTAATGATTTGTCAAAAAGTAATTTACTACATTCGGCATGAAATAAAATATTACAAGAGTGAAAGAAGCAGTAAACTCCCAGCTGGTATGTCTTCCCTGTGGTGGATTATAGGCAATTAACCATCACCGAGTGTACATGAAATTAGAGTGCATTGTGGGTAAGAATGAGAGAACAAAAGTAGGGAACGAGTGGCTCACTCAGAAATCGGACACTCCTACAAAATGGAGTACATCCCAAATAGTGCACTATATAGTGGATAGGGGTGGTTTCAGACACACAGAGTGTTCAACGACCGCCTTTGAAATGTTTCCAAACCTCTCTTCTTATTGACAAATTCATCCAGATCTGACAAGAGCCCTTGAAGGAATAGTTCACCTTGCATTGTACTGACGTACAGAGCTGATATATTCTTATAAAAATCATAATAATTTGTGTTCTGCAGAAGGAAGTCAGTCAAACGCATCTGGGATGGCATGAGGGTGAGTAAATGATGAGAGAATTTTCATTTTTGAAAAATATGTGAAATATCCCTTTAAAGTGATAGCTCAGCCATAATTTAATATTCTGTCATCATTTCCCAACTCTGATGTTGTTTCAAACCTGTGTGACCTTCTGTATTCTGTAGAATACAAAAGATGTTCGACAGAATGTTAGGGACTGACAGTCTCGTCACCATTCACTTTGAAAATATGGATAAAAAAAACACATTCACTGAAAGTAAATGGTGACTCGTGCTAAAATTCGGTCTAATTCCTCCTTATTGTGTTGCATGGAAGAAAGAAAGTCATACTGGTTTGGAACAACACAATGGTGAATGATGATAGAATTTACATTAATAATAAATAATAATTCTGTATTACATGTCCAATGAGTATTATGTAATGGAATATAGGGGAATAAATATCCATTATGTCATTTGTGAAAGTAATGAGTTTGTAAACAGTTCGGGGTCACAGGACAGGAAGGAGGACACGGGAACAGGGTTCGACTCACGGGTAAGGCTCTTTTAATTCCAGACAAATCAATACACGGGGGTAGAACATATACATGGACTTGTTAACCAAAAACTCTTTCACATAGAATAGAAATAAAGTGTCTCTCTATGATGCCAACACTGGACTGGTGACTCTCTCTCTAACTGGAGGCACTGAAGCTCTTTTGTGCTGCTCTCCCCGTGCTCATTGAAATTAGAGACAGGTGTTAGACATAATTTAGCTCAGGTGCAAGCGCCCTTACCGCTTTCCCGCTCAGGTGCAAGCGCCCTTACCGCTTTCCCTCTCTGGACGGGCGCTTGACTACGCCCCCGCTGCCACAGAGTTACTCACTAGCTGAGTACACTTTTAATTGGATACTTTCTTTCTCTTACTCGAGTAATTATTTTTGTTAGTACTTTTACTTTTGTCATTTCGTTTTTTTTTTTTAACTTTTACTTGAGTGCAATTTTTGGCCACCTCTGATCCTATGTGCTTCCCACATGGCAGAATTAGTGTAAAATCCCTATGTGTGTGTGTGTGTGTGTGTGTGTGTGAGTGAATGTGTGTGTGTGTGTGTGTGTTGTTACACTGGTGCAAGCATGCAGTGACATACATTCAGTCTAATTAGTTTACATTGCCCCAGCTGTACGAGCTCAGTAATGATATGATTACATCCTCTAATACCTACTACAAGCTAAAGCTTCATTCACTAAGCGCGTGGCTAAAATGCTCATTTCCTATTGGCTGAAACATTCCTTATTCCCCTCTTGGTTGTGGTATGCATAGATTAAGCTTGGTTCTGTAACAGCCTGTAGTGTTTGCACTTATTTTTTATTGTGTTTTGATTACATTAATAGTTCTGTCAAGTCATAGAACATATTGAGCTGCTATATGATGCGGAAACACTGTGTGTGTGTGTGTGTGTGTGTGTGTGTGTGTGTGTGTGTGTGTGTGTGTGTGTGTGTGTGTGTGTGTTTTAAGCCCTGTGTGTTTAATATCGAAATGTTCGTTAGTGTTTTAGTAATCCAGATTGACATCCTGCCCTTTATTCTATAAATAAAGTGTGTCATTTAATTTGTGTGCATGCTGATCGTGAAAGATACACATTTCAGTCTTTGTAATATCTACAGTATATCGCCATAAGAGTTGATTCTTTTTTGTTCACAATATCCACCTTCTGACCATGGAAGACCACAGCATACCATTCCAGGGATTGTGGTTAACATCAACATGAAATCAAAACTAACCTGGTTAACTTGTGCGTTCCTGGTTATGATTCATCTACATTCATGCCTTGATTTACATATATAGGCAGTTTTCTGGTGAAATGAACACTAGAGGAACTACAACAACAATGACTTTTATGTACTTTGACTCAAATCATGAGTAAAACTGCAGATTATCAGTTCATAATCATGTAATTTTAACCCTGTTCTTCACACAATGCTATCTCATGACATATAAACACTTAGTGCATAAGTCATTTTAACATTTGCATCGCATAAATAAAAGCTTGTTCGTATGTGATGAAATTGCGCAGTAGCTCAACTTACAAAGAGCATTGCACTTGTGATATAAAGGACCAGGGTACGAGTCCTGAAGAGCATGCAAGTCGTCACGTGAGACGAAAGAATTACCACAAAATTATGCGGTTGGTTCAGAAATTGCATTTTCACGCCACATTTAGCTTAGTTAGGGCATTAACCATTAACCTTAAAAACATCATCTGTTTGAGAGAACATTCTTTTTGCTTTTAGTGCCACATAGTTGTAAACAAAAACTGTTTACATGTAACATGTTAACTCAGAAAAAAAGAAACATACCTTTTTCCGGACACTGTATTTTAAAGAAAAATTTGTAACAATTTTACTGATCTTTATTGTAAAGTGTATAAACAATTGTTTTCCATGCTTGTTCAATGAACCATAAACAATTAATGAACATGCACCTGTGGAACGGTCGTTAAGACACTAACGGCTTACAGACGGTAGGCAATAAAGGTCACGTTATAAAGAGTTAGGACACTAAAGAGACTTTTCTACTGACTCTGAAAAACACCAATAGAAATATGTCCAGGGTCCCTGCTCATCTGCGTGAATGTGCCTTAGTCATGCTTCATGGAGGCATGAGGACTGCAGATGTGGCCAGGGCAATAAATTGCAATGTCTGTACTGTGAGACGCCTAAGACAGTGCTACAGGGAGACAGGAAGGACAGCTGATCATCCTCGCAATGGCAGACCACATGTAACAACACCTGCACAGGATAGGTTCATCTGAATTTCACACCTAAGGGACAGGTACAGGATGGCAACAACAACTGCCTGAGTTACACCAGGTACGCACAATCCCTCCAATCAGTGCACAGACTGTACGCAATAGGCTGAGATAGGCTGGACTGAGGGCTTGTAGGCCTGTTGTAAGGCAGGCCCTTACCAGACATCACCAGCAACAAAGTCGCCTATTGGCACAAACCCACCTTTGCTGGACCAGACAGGACTGGCAAAAAGTGCTCTTCGCCTACAAGTCGTGGAGAGCAGGCAACAAGGCTGCCCTAAGAACAGTGAGAGCCAAACTGTCCCGGGCCATCAGAGAGTCAAAGCGCGCACACGCCCAGAGAATCCACAGTCACTTCCAGGACAGCGGCGACACGCGGCACATGTGGCAGGGCATCCAGGCCATCACCAACTACAGGACAACAATCAGATGACATCAGTCGCAAGTGACAAAGATGCCTCCCTTCCAGATGCGCTGAACGACTTATACGCTAGCTTTGAAGCACAGAACGTGGTGGCGAGGAAGACCACCCCTCCTCCCAACAACCAGATGCTCTGTCTTACCACGGCTGATGTGAGGAAAACTCTACATATAGTCAACCCACGGAAGGCTGCTGGACCAGACAACATTCCTGGCAGAGTGCTCAGAGGATGTGCAGACCAGCCGGCAGATATTCTTACCGACATATTCAACATCTCTCTGAGCAGCACCGTCATTCCAACATGCTTCAAGGCCAACACAATCGTCCCCATGCCAAAGAAGTCTTCAGGGTCCTGCCTCAATGACTGCCGTCCCATCGCACTCACTAGACCCACTGCAGTTCACGTATCGTCCAAACCGTTCAACAGACGACACCATTGCCACCACCCTCCATCTGGCCCTCATCCACCTAGATAAAAAGGACTCATACTTTCGAATGCTGTTCATAGACTTCAGCTCAGCATTCAACACAATAATTCCTCAGCACCTGATTGGAAAGCTGAACCTGCTAGGCCTGGATACCTCCCTCTGCAACTGGATCCTGGACTTCCTGACTGGGAGACCTCCGTCAGTCCGGATCGGGAACAGCATCTCCACCACCACCACACTGAGCACTGGGGCCTCCCAGGGCTGTGTGCTCAGTCCACTGCATTTCACTCTGCTGACTCACGACTGTGAAGCATGCACAGCTCGAACCACATCATTAAGTTCACCGATGACACAACTGTGGAGGGTCTCATCAGCAAGAATGAAGAGTCAGCGTACAGTGAGGAGGTGCAGAGGCTAACGGACTGGTGTAGAGCCAACAACCTGTCTCTGAATGTGGACAAATCAAAAGAGATGGTTGTTGACTTTAGAAGAGCACAGAGTGACCGCTCTCCGCTGAACATCGACAGCTCCTCTATGGAGATCGTTCACCTGGTGGCGAAACTCACCTGGCACCTAAATACAAGCTCTATTACCAAGAAAGCCCAGCAGCATCTCTACTTTCTTTGAAGGCTGAGGAAAGCACAACTCCCACCCCCCATCCTCACTACATTCTATAGAGGGACTATGAGCAGCATCCTGAGCAGCTGCATCACTGCCTGGTTTGGGACTTGTACCGTTTTGGACCGCAAAGCCCTGCAAAGGATAGTGAGGACAGCTGAGAAGATCATCGGGGTCTCTCTTCCCTCCATCAAAGACATTTACAAAAAACACTGCATCCGCAAAGCAACCAGCATTGTGGACGACCCCACACACCCCTCACAAAAACTCTTCACCATCCTGCCGTCTGGCAAGAGGTACCGAAGCATTCAGGCCCTCACAGCCAGTCTGTGTAACAGCTTCTTCCCCCAAGCCATCAGACTCCTCAATACTCAGAGACTGGACTGACACACACACACACACACACACACACACACACACACACACACGTGTCCTTAGTTGCACTTTAATTATTACACTATAACACAGTCTTACACACATAGTCTTACACACTGGGGGGGCTGTCCAATTCTGCATATCGCGGCAGTGTTTTGTGGTCCGTTCTGCATAATGCGGTAGCTAATTGAGCTCAAGCTGTGCTGACTTGAGTGAACAATATTGAATGCTAGTACTTTCTAAATGACCACATGGTGTAGGCAATGAGAAATGAAGGGATTTGTGGGTAGAGTTTTGCAGTGTTTATAGTTTAGGGAAATGGGTGTGCTTTTTGATAAATGGCATTATGGTTTTGAAATTTTAGTTCAAAAGCCTGGTTATAGTGTTTAAGCAATCGAGAAAAACTGTAATGAATTAAATATAACTGTAATAAAAAAAAATGTTTTTTGCTTTTGTCAGTATGGGGTATGGTATGTGGATTGATGTGAAAAAAATAATAATTTAAAGCATTTTTGCATAAGGCTGCAACATAAAAAAATGTGGAAAAAATGAAGGGGTCTGAACACACTGTATATAATCAGATTTATTACTATATATATTCTGATTTACAACTATATTTTTGGATTTAAAATTATATTTTTGGATTTATAACTATATATTAAAACAGTATGTGTGTGTTTATACATAGGCAAATCAAGCTGGTGGTAAGCCATCAATCCGATAGGCTGGAAAGTCAGCACCTATGTGTTTGTGAATATGGATTATGGCTTGAGTTGGTTAAACATGTCAGCGTTACATTTGAAAACAGCAATGTCCTCTTGCCATGCAAATCTAGGCTTATCGGCCCTGTAGCGCAGACAGATTACCAAAAGCCGCCCTGGAAGGATCTTATCGCACCCCTGGACCTCTTTTATTAGGACGCTGGGTGAAAGCAGCAGTGCCAGACCGATTAGACTAAATATTTGGGTCTTGATTACTAAACACACTGAAAACATTCAAGGAAAGTCAATCCGGTCACATGCTCTCTGTCAGGTCGTGTACGTCCCTCCTAGATGAGCCATAACTGAGATAGATGGTTTATAAATAAGCCTTACTTTAATCCTATATTTTTATCGGAGGTGCACAAAATATTAATGACTATAGAGATATCAACCAATATCAGCATTTTTATTTTAGTTGTCAGAATCTGATTAGGCAGATGTCGGAAGCGAATAAACTATAAAAACTGGTAATTGTTATTTCTATTTGCTATAACCCTTAAAATGAGTTTTGTTTTTGTAATCTTACATATTCATGTTGACAAATAATATCTTTGTTTTGAATTAAACAAGTTAATTTCGATGTTACCATATAATGCAAACTTTTTAGGTTAAAATAGTTTTTCAAAGTTGTATTTCCCCGTCTGTCGCTCACTTCGACTTTGTGTCGAAGAAGCAACACTAGGGGTCTCTCTTGAGAGCCTTATGCATCTCTGAACATTGAGAAAATGCCAATGAGAAATTGGCAGACAGAATTTGCATGTCCCGCCCCGGACATACGGGTATAAAGTGAGGGAAATGCGTCTGTTCATTCAGAAATTTTCTTCGGAGCCGACCAGTTGTATGAGCAGTGAGTCACAGTCTGTTTCCTCTCATCTCTGAGAGTATGCTGTTGAATCTATGAAGCATATCAGCGGTTTTCTCCTTCTCGGCACGGCAGTGCAGCTTTGCCCCTGGGCACTTCGACAGCGCTATTAAAAGAGAAATTTTCCCTAAAAGAGTGTTTTTCTCTAAAAGAGCAATACACAGCAGCGTTGGGCGTCTTTATAAAGATGACTTTAAGCCCCTGTATAGTTCCTGGATGCAGTCGAGTTCTCTCTGCTCCTGATGGTCACAGGCGCTGCCTCGTGTTTCTGGGCTGCGATCACACCGAGGCAGCATTTATGGATGGTTCATGTTCTCACTGCGAGAACCTTACCATGGCAACGCTGCGGTCGTGGCTTTCCTTCCTAAAAAGGAACACCACTCCAGCCACCCCCGCGTCACACCTTCTTCCCACGGGATTGAGGATGACCCGGCTGGCGATGGAGGTGATTTGGGTACGTCCCCACGAACCACCTGCCCCGACACTCTCGTTGACTTCCACCCGGGCTCGGGGTGACAGCGGCTCGCCTCACGGCCAGTCTGCCTATCCTCTTGAGCCATCTGAGCTGGATGATGAGCTCGCCGCTGCATCGGAGAGTGTTCCGGCGTCTGACGCGGAAGACTCGATTGGGCTGCCACCTTTGGCTCGGCATGCCCAGATGGTCGACATGCATGCCGGGCCGCCACCAGCGTGGGGTTGGACTGGAATCCTCTGTCCTCCCCACATCGCCTGGTGCTCCCCTCCAGGGCCTGACCTCCAAAGCCTTCAGCGCCACCAGACAGGCCGCTTCCGCCTTGCATGCCATGGCCCTCCTGCAAGTCCACCAGGCCAAGGCACTTAAAGATCTGCACTTGGGTAGTCCTGACCCCGACGTGCTGCAGGAACTGCGCACAGCGACCAACCTCGCCCTCAGAGCCACAAAGGTCACAGCACGGTCACTCGGGCAGGCGATGGGGAGGTTCAGGTAGTGAACCTGCAAGCACTGGCCTGGGAGGAGGCAGACCCAGCCCCTTTGTTGCTGTGTCTGGTACGTGCTTTGCATATCTATTTGGACCACACGCAGCGCTTTAGACGTTCTGAGCAGCTCTTTGTCTGCTTTGGTGGACAGTGGAAAGGGAATATCACACTCGCAATCATGCTATATGGCCCTAAATCAGCACTGATGTGATTACCTACGACACTCGACCTGCGGCCTCGTGCCTGCGGCCTACATGATGTAGGGCCATATCACACTCTTGCTCGTGTGATATTGCTTAATTATCCTCTCCATACAGAATACTCTGTTTTTATGCCAGTTTTCAAAAGCACATAAAAGAGGATAACAATAATAATAATAATAATAATAATAAATGGCAATAAACATTATATAATATATAAATAAATAATATTATATAACAATAAAATATATACAAAAATATTATTAATCATAAAAAACAAAAATATATAGCACACCTAAATTTGCATAAAGTAGCTGAATTAACTAATTACAGGAGTATAATTGGATTTAGAAACCCCCCCACCATAATATAATAATCATCATCATCATCATCATCCTCATTATAATTGTATTAAATTAATAATAATATAAATAAACAGCAATATAAGTCATATTGGCCGTTATCAATGGTCATCAGCCAAAACATTTTATCGAATCTCTATATTGATGCTCCTCTCTCTCTCTCTCTCTCTCTCTCTCTCTCTCTCTCTCTCTCTCTCTCTCTCTCTCTCTCTCACACACACACACACACACACACACACACACACACACACACACACACACACACACACACACACGGATGGATGGATGGATGGATGGATTAGACAGTCGGAAGGGATTCGGGGATTCTCTGCTGATTGTGTCCTGACTAAAGCAGATCAGTGGCTGCTCACATTTAGCTCGAGTGGAACACAATGTTCTGAGTGAGTTTCACCTCGGTTTCCCTTTCTACATAAGCACTCAACAGACAGCGTGCACCTGATGAGATATGCAATTCTAGAGTCAAAGGAATGTGCTGTGTTTAATACTTAAAGAGATAGTTCACCTAAAAATAAAAGTTCTGTCATCATTTACTCACCTTAATGTTGTAGGAAAGAGAAATCACTCTTCATTAATCTAAAAAACGACTTATATATTCGTACATATCTGAATATGTTGCTATAAACTCAAAATATGTTGTTTTTAAACTTATAGCAGGCCTCATTCTTGTAACACAATCATCAACAAACACATCATCTGCAGTTGAAACTGAACTTTAAATAGGATGTTTGGATTGAATGCACTTAACTGCATAGAGAACTATAGGATCCACCCTTGCTCCCTATTTAGTGAATGACTTAACCCCCAGTGTGCTGTCTATAAGCAGTGGTCACAGAACAGTTTGAAATGCATCTTATTTTCATCCTAACTCAATATAAAGCCTCTGAAAGACACATTTTCCAGTTTTTGGATGAACACATTAATTCTCAATGATGCTGTGATAGGAATAATTGGGGTTGGACTGGAACCCTCTGTCCTCCACACAGCCTTCACGGCTAGATGATTGGTTCCTTGGGTCTGTGCGCCGCTCACAGCCACAGCCCCCCCCCCCCCCCAAAAGGGCACCTTTTACTGCCCGTAATTGATCCTCTCACTCATCCGCTCTAACTAACCTAGACGGCAGAGTGGTCCACGGGTACACAGCGGTCCCCCAGGTGGACAGGGTGGTTGAGATCCACCTGTGTCCCAAAAACGGCACCACCTGGCGGGAATGCCCAGTGGTCCCCTCCAGGGCCTATAGGGTGATGTCCTCACTGATCTCCAAAGCATACAGCGCCACCGGACAGGCCGCTTCCGCCTTGCATGCCATGGCCCTCCTGCAAGTCCACCAGGCCAAAGCACTTAAAGATCTGCACTTGGGTAGTCCTGACCCCAACGTGCTGCAGGAACTGCGCTCAGTGACTGACCTCGCCTTCAGGGCCACGAAGGTCACAGTGCGGTCACTCGGGCAGGCAATGGCCACCCTCGTGGTCCAGGAAAATCATCTGTGGCTGAACCTAGTGGAGATGCACGAAATGGACAAAGCACGCTTTCTCAACGAGCCCGTCTCCCAGTTCAGCCTTTTTGGTGACACTGTCGAGGACTTCGACCAACCGTTCTCAGCAGTGAAGAAGCAGACTGAGGCCATCTCCCACATCATGCCCCGTCGCACTTCCAGCACGGGCTGTGCTCCGTCTGCCCGCCGAGGGCATCCTCCTTCGGATTCCAATAAGTGTGCAGCTCCGCCTCAGCCTGGGCCAGCTCTCAGCCCCAACTTCGAGCGCCACGCAGGAAGCACACGCCCCCCGTCTCACGAACCTCCTCCAGGATCCTGAAGGCTCCCAAGCGTTCCTGAGACAGACAACCCAGAGACCAAGACGTTTACTCCGGAGCTGGTAAGCAGACCACTCCATCCCCCGGTGGAGGGCCTGGAGGAGAATCTCAGTTGAGTTTATTTTCTTTGCCAAACCCCTTCAGCCTGCAGTACCCATATTCTCAATAAAAGAGCAATTTCCTCTGTATCTGGGTCACCTGGCCAGCAAATGCTATTCTCACGGCACGCAGGTGCCACACCTCAACAGTCCCGGCACATTGGACGCAGACCCTTCGCCTCCAGCTCCAAGACTGTTGCCCCCCAGTCGGCCAGTCCTGACGAGTCTAGAGGATGCCTCAAAGGGACTTCTTCCTCAGTCACTTACCCGCCCCCTGCCGGGTGTGCTGATTAAGGTAAGTGCTTCGAGTCTTCTCTAAGCACCAGAGCCTTAGGACACGCTTATGCCTCCCGACGCCGTATTACCTGCTCAGCCCTGCTGTGAAACCCCACCGCGTACGTCAAAAGTAATCATCCCCTTAGTGCCCCTAGCATGGAGCTTGGACGCATTGGTTTCACTTTCCAATCCATCATGCTGGCTGGCCAGGACCATCCGACTCGGTTACGCAATTCAGTTTGCCAGGCCTCCTCCCCTATTTGGGGGCGTCCGCTTTACCACAGTGCACGGCAAAGACGGCAAATCCCTGCACCCGGAAATAGCGACTCTCTTACTCAAAGACGCGATAGAGCCTGTCCCTTCAGCCGAGATGGAAAAAGGGTTTCTACAGCACTTACTTCATCATACCGAAAAAGGCGGCGGCATACGACCGATCTTGGACTTGCGAGTTTTTAACCGGGCCTTGCACAAACTCCCGTTCAAAATGCTCACGCAAAAACACATCCTAACTTGCGTCCAGCATCTAGATTGGTTCACAGTGGTAGACCTGAAGGACACGTACTTCCACGTCACAATCTTGCCTCGACATCGACCCTTTCTACGGTTTGCGTTCGACAGCCAGGCGTATCAGTACAAAGTTCTACCCTTCGGCATGTCCTTGTCCCCTCGTGTCTTTTCAAAGGTCGCAGAGGCAGCCCTTGCCCCGCTTCAGGAAGCAGGCCTTCGCATACTCAACTACCTCGATGACTGGCTCATCCTGGCCCACTCCCGAGAGTTACTATGAGCCCACAGGCACCAGGTGCTCAGGCACCTCAGCCGATTAGGGATTCAGGTCAACTGGGAAAAGAGCAATGCAGAGCATCTCTTTCTCGTCATGGAGTTAGACTCTGTCTCAATGTCAGCATGCCTCACTAATGAGCATGCGCCGTCAGTGCTGAAGTGTCTCACCAGGCCAGGCATGTGGGTCCCCCTAAAACATTTCCAAAAGCTCCTGGGGCATATGGCATCCTCCACGGCAGTCGCGCCGCTGGGGTTGATATATATGAGACTGCTCCAGCACTGGCTCCAGACTAGAGTCCCGAGATGAGCATGGTGCTGCGGCACGCACTGTGTGTTTATCACCCCCGCCTGCCACAAAAAACTTTCAAACCCTGGACAGACCTCTGTTTTTTTAAGGGCAGGAGTCCCTTTGCAGGAGGTGTCCCGACACGTCCTGATCACCACAGATGCTTCCAAACAGGGTTGGGGCACCGTGTGTAATGGGCACACAGCCGCGGGCCATTGGAAAGGGCCCCCGCTGTGCTGGCACATCAATTGCCTAGAGTTGTTGGCTGTACTTCTTGCCCTGCAGAGGTTTCTCCTGCTAGTTCGGGGCAAGCACATCTTGATTCGATCCGACAGCACCACCACGGTAGCGTACAAAAATACATAAATCGCCAATGCGGCGTACGCTCCTGCCACAAGTCACAACTCGCCCGTCATCTCCTCCTTTGGAGCCAGCAGTGACTCAAGTTGCTGGTAGACCTATTCGCCTCCTGAGAGACTTCCCACTGCCTGCTCTGGTACGCCTGAACAGAAGCTCCCCTCAGGACAGACGTGCTGGCACACAGCTGGCCCATGGGGCTGCACAAGTACGCATTCTCCCCAGTGAGCCTTCTTGCACAGGTGCTATGCAAGGACAAGGAGGACGAGGAACAAGTCACTCTGGTGGCCCCTTACTGGCCCTCACGGACTTGGTTTTCATATCTCGTGCTCCTCGCAACAGCCACTCCTTGGCGAATTCCACTGAGGAAGGACCTTCTTTCTCAGGGATGGGACACTCTCTGGCATCCGCGCCCAGACCTCTGGAACCTCAACGTCTGGCTCCTGGATGGGATGCGGATGATCTAGCTGGCCTACCACCTACTATCGTAGACACGATCAACCAAGCCAGAGCTCCCTCTACCAGGCAACTTTACGCCCTGAAGTGGTGCTTGTTCACGAATTGGTGTTCTTCCCAGGCTGAAGACCCACAGAGGTATGCAGTCGGGTCAGTGCTCTCATTCCTGCAGGAGAGGTTGGAGGGGAGGCTGGCTGTCGCCCTCCACCATAAAAGTGTATGTAGCCGCTATCGCAGCCCACCACGATGCAGTAGACGGCAAATCTTTGGGTAAGCACGACTTAAGAGGCGCCCGGAGGTTGAATCCCTCCCGGCCAACCCTGTTCTCCTCATTGGATCTTTCAGTGGTCCTCTCTGACCTTCAGAGACCCTCCTTCCAGCCGTTAGAATCAGTCAAACTTAAGGCCCTCTCCATGAAGACGGTCCTCCTGATCGCGCTCGCCTCCATCAAGAGGGTCGGGGACCTGCAAGCGTTCTCTGTCAGCGACATCTGCCTGGAATTTGGTCTGGCAGACACTCATGTTTTCCTAAGACCACGACCGGGCTACATTCCCAAGGTTCCTACGACTCCATTCAGAGACCAGGTAGTGAACCTGCAAGCACTGCCCCGGGAGGAGGCAGACCCAGCCCATTCGTTGCTGTGTCCGGCATGTGCTTTGCTATCTATTTGGACTGTACGCAGAGCTTTAGACGTTCTGAGCAGCTCTTTGTCTGCTTTGGTGGACAGCGGAAAGGGAACGCTGTCTCCAAACAGAGGCTATTCCACTGGGTGGTTGACACCATAGCATTGGCCTATCACACCCAGGCCGTGCCCACCCCCTTGCATGTTCGAGCACACTCGACAAGAAGTGTGGCATCCTCGTGGGCACTGGCCAAAGGTTCCTCCCTAGCAGACATATGCAGAGCAGCGGGTTGGGCAACACCCAATACCTTTACGAGATTTTACAATCTCAGTGTTGAGTCAGTTTCATCCCATGTTTTCTCAGGTCCGAGACGGTAAAACTAGGTAACGCGGTAACAACTGACCGGGTGTACCTCTCGCACCTAGCACCCTTTCCCTCCACTGAGGTAATATCATGCGCCCTTATCCCAGGAGATCTCACTAACTCAGCTCCCTGGATGACTCCTCTCTAGCCCGCTAGTCCACGAAATTCAGCAGAGGAATTTGCTGACCAAACCCTATGCGGGTACTCAATTTAACCTGTACTGGATTAGGTGCTCCACAGGTCGGGACCCATGTGGACTTATCCTCCTGTGTGTATTGTGTGCGATATGGTCCCCTTGCGAGGGGACCCGCGTCTCTCCCTTGGGTAGTCCTCACTGACCCCACGGTCGCCATGTTTGTAGCAACTCCTCCCTCCCAATGAGGTAGGATCTACCACCGTGCCATTCTCCACAAATGACCTAAAAGCCCATGTGATGTATTTCACCACTGTTTACCTCCCCCAGTCTGGGCAGGTGTGGTCTCCGCAGGGTCTTTCCCCCCTGAAAGAATAGGAACTAGGAAAGAACGCCTTCCCCGATGCGTGTGATAGCGTTAAGATGGCCCCAGCCGCTTTAACTCTATGCGAGAAACATAGAGAGAGAAAAGGCTCGGCTGGCGCGGCTTGCTCCCATGCTTGGCAAGTCGCGATGTTCCCCCCATATCGGGAACCATAAGGTTTTGATGATTTTTTGGGGCATTGGGGAAAGGGTGCAGTCTGGCACAGCCTGTCGTTTTGACATGCAAATTACCTGCCCCGCACCTGTGTCAGTAGAGCATTTACATGGTTCAGCACATGGTATGATTAAAATTGGAACCCTAGTGTCACTTCTTCGACACAACGTCGAAGTGAGTTACAGACAGGGATCTTCTAGGTTGCTGTTGTAACCTCTGTTCCCTGATGGAGGGAACGAGATGTTGAGTCCTCCCGGCCACGTCGCTGAACCAATCCACTGTTGCGGCCGAACCTCATTGTTGGCTCCTCAGACAAATCCTGAATGAACAGACGCATTTTGCCCCCTTTTTTCCCAAATGTCCGGGGGTGGGACATGCAAATTCAGTCTACCAATTTCTCATTGGCCTTTTCTCAAAGTTCAGAGATGCAAATGGCTCTCAAGAGAGACCCCTAGTGTCGCTTCTTCGACACAACGTGTCGTTCCCTCCATCAGGGAAAAGAGGTTTCAACAGTAACTAGATGTTTTGGCTACTATACTACTTAAAATACAGTAGAAACTTATACTATGCCTGCTTTGAAATACATATGTCAACCTTTTGTATATATTTATGGGTTAAAAAAATTACATTATTAGCCGTTTAAAGTATGGATCTATGTTTTAAAGTGGATGAACATTTAGGTGGGGTTCTACCTTACCTGCCCATATAGACTGGAAAAAAGCTTTTAAATGTACAAAAATGCATTGTAAAAGTAGTCCATAAAATGTGAGCGCTATATTTTGTGTTTTGGAAGTTATTTCAAAACACATATAAAAGGCAAATCATAGAAAATCATTACCGTACTTGGTTACATCTGTCTACTGTGCTATGATGAAAATAATTAGAATTTCTGAGTTCAAAGTCATTTTGTGGCGTAGTGTCCAGAGAGAGAAAAATTACAATTTACACATTACAATTTCTTAAAAACATATGATCATATAATAAGTGAAACAGTTAAAAAAAAACACCATTCTGTTGTCATGTGGGGGGAAAAATTTGTCTGAAAGGTGTTTTTAAAGAGGTCCTGTTTCAGTGGCATACACAAAATTAAAGGCTTATGACTTGACAAAAAAAAAACATTAAAAAACTGTTCAAGGTTCAAGTGGTTAGTATCATTGTAAAGAAAACTTTTCAGTTTATTTAATTATATTGATACAAATTTGATACATTTTGATACCTAAAGCTAAGAAATTACAAAACAATTGAGCCAAAAAAAAATCTTATTTTACATGATTTATCTCTGGGTGTAAATAAGGTGTCTCCAAAAAACAACTGCTTCTGTTTTCTTCCCAATCATATCAACAGTACCTGAGAACAATTTTGTATTTTTACAACAAAGCAATCAAAAGTTATAGCATTGGAAAAGTATCATAGTGTCCAAAAACATCTCCATGTGTCAAAAAGACTCTCCAAACAAATAAAACATATGTGTTCACAAAGTACACTTGTGAACACAATGATGATTAAAGGATTGTATAACGTGCAGACATGAGTTTAGTCATGAGATTTCACAGAATGAGTTTCATTCTGTGTCATTTGAGTCATCATTGTTTCTGTGTAACATTGTGCTTCATGTGGATTATCTAATGATCTTTGCATCCGATTACCTTGCGTTTGGACTTGTTTGAAAGATAATCACCTACTCTAAATAATGTTATGTGATTGTAAAGCGGGTTAAGGGAAAGTATCGCTTCCCTCCTACCCTCGTGGATGGCGGTCCTCTCGACCCCTCCGTGTTTCTGGGCTACTCCGTCCCCCTGGTGGATGGCAGCGGCACTCCCCTGGGTGGACGGCAGTGTCGAGGACTCCGCAACGGGCATCCCTCCTCCTTCCCGGGTTTCGGCACCAATGTAATGTAATGTTTAATGATAAACTGAACGGAAAACACACAAACATAAACACAGAGCAGCTGCATGTCATTCTCTCTCTCACTCTCTCACTCTCTCTCGAACTATCATCACGGGCTGCCTTTATCCCTCGCATGCCCCCATCAGGCTGACTGAGGACCAGGCATGCATTGTCCAGCCTGGCCCTCCGCCGCTCTACAGTGATTCGACAGATGTTTATTTTATTTTTTGTTTTAAGTAAAAAGGCGGCATACAAGCAACACCAACGTAATTGATAAATAAATATACTTTATTTGGCTGGTTGTATTTTACTATTTGATGAGCTTGTTGTTTTTAATGATTGCAATAATATGTGCAGTGCATTTATTTGTAATTTTTTTTATAAATTATGAAAACAGAGCGTCTTCAAATTTCAAAGCAATTGTTCAGTTTTGGGCATAATGTCTACATGCATTGTAAAGTACAGCTTCTAAGCTTTCAAACGATAACCATTTTGTGATGGTCAAGACTGTTGTTAATATTTTGACGATTGTTTTTTTTCTCACAGGTCTGCAAGCTTATGAAAAGGCTAAATTTTTATCAGGTCAAATGGAGTAACCCTAAGAAAACTTCTTTATATTTGTGACTCAAACATTTTAAAACCTTTAACGTATGGGGTCTGGGTAGCTCAGCATGTAAAAACGCTGACTACCACACCTGAAGTTGCAAGTTCGAATCCAGGGCGTGCTGAGTGACTCCAGTCAGGTCTCATAAGCAACCAAATTGGCGCGGTTGCTAGGGAGGGTAGAGTCACATGGGGTAACCTCCTCATGGTCACTATAATGTAGTTCGCTCTCGGTGGGGCGTGTGGTGAGTTGTGTGTGGATGCCGCGGAGAATAGTGTAAAGCCTCCACATGCGTTATGTCTCCGTGTAATGCGTTCAAAAAGCCATGTGATAAGATGCGTGGATTGACGGTCTCAGACGCGGAGGCAACTGAGATTCGTCCTCCGCCACCCGGATTGAGGCGAATCACTTCGCCACCAAGAAGACTTAGAGCGCATTAGGAATTGGGAATTCCAAATTGGGGAGAAAATGGGAGAAATCCAAAAAAACCATGTGATTTTTCTAAACATGACTGCAGCTAAATTGCCTCAAATGCATTTATATGCATCAATGCATAAAAACATAGAAAGCACCAGCAATGTGCAATTCCTAAAGTGTGATGCGTATTTTAACCTAGCTGACTTTTTTCAATAAAATGATTCAATCATGCAATATTTTACCACATTGGGAACCTCAGTCTAGAATATTCCATAATTCCAGGATGATCTGGCCATGTTCATCTCTAATTTAAATGCTGCAAATACAGTGATAGGCTGACAGAGTTTATGCTAGCATTCAATGAACTCTCGCTGAACTCTAGCTGACCTGTGCGTAAACGTGACAAACTGACCTGGATGTGTACGTGTTTGTGTGTGTAAGCGCCCACGCATTAGGGGGGAGTGTACATGACAGATAAAGTGTTACACACAAATACACACACATTTAGGATGTTGTTTGTTAGTTGCGGCTTGTGTTTGGACAGCAAACCTGCCTGTATGTGTGTTTGACGGTGAGGTGCATTGATTTAAAAGTCAATATCTCACTTCAGTGTTGCTATTTTTATTTGTGCGTGTGTGTATTTGTATGAAGTCACATGTATGTGTGTGGCATTTTCTCTAATTTGATTGCATAGCTTTTCTGTTACCTCTGACCTCAAAGTGTTAAGGCATAATAGAGATTCGACTTCCTTGGTGTGTGAGTGTGTGCGCAAATATATCTGTATAACTGGATTAGTTGGGAAAAAAACATTCATAATCACACATATTAATAGCAATGCATAGGAACTCAAATGAACAAAATAATGCACAGCTGCTTTCAAACTGGTGCTTTTGCTGTCAATCAAAATTGTGGACTGGGATTCTGCCATGCAATAAATCTTGTTCCATGAACTGCTGTTGATAAGTATTATTTGCCCTTTTTACTTAAAAAAAAATAAAATAAAAAAGCATGTCTCAAGTAACCTGCATTATATGTGTTGCGTCTTGCTTTTTTTAAGCACTATCACACATTCGGTCTGAACAGTCTCTGGCATCTGGCACTGGCATCTTTTTGTCATGAATTGTAACTATGCATTTTTTGGTTGTAATATAGAATAAAAGTAGAACCTCAACTTTTACAAGCACATCTCAACACTCCTGCATTATGTTATATGCGTTGTGCTTCATCTAGCTTTTTGTAGTGCAATAATGCATTCGGTCTGTACAGCCCCTAAGAGAGAAACTAGTATCTTTTTGTTGTGAATTTTAGCACACAATTTTTTGGCGGTGTATCAGGTATAAAAAGAACATCAACTTTTAAAAGAACATCTCTTGACACATGCGTTATATGCGCTGCGCTGCATCTAGCTTTTTATGCCCAAGGCCGCATTCAGTCTGAACAGCCAGGCTCTAGCAGTGAAACTGGCATCTTTTTTGTCATGAATTGTAACCACAATTTTTTTGGATGCTATGTATGGGAAAAAAAATAATGTCAACTTTTATAAGCATGTCTCAAGGCACCTGCATTATACGCGCTGAGTCTAGCTTTTTTAAGTGCAAGATCGCATCTGAACAGCCTCAAATGGTAAAACTGCCATCTTTTTGTTGTGAATTGTTACCACACGTTTTTCAACGTTGTATCAGGTAATAAAGAATGTACATTTTTAAAATCACATCTCTTGACACCTGCGTGCCATTATATGCGTTGCGCTACATCGAGCATTTTTTATTTTTGCACAACAATGCTCTGAACTTCCCCTAAGAGTGAAAAAAGAACGTCAGCTATTAAATGTGCGTTTCAAGACACATGCGTTCTGTTATACAGTTGCACTGCATCTAGCTTTTTGTTGCGCAAGAACGCATTTGGTCTGAACAGCCAATAACAGTGAAAATAGCAACTTTTTGTCGTGAGTCGTTACCGCAAACTTTTTAGATGTTGTGTCATGTAAAAAAAATAACATCAAATTTTAAAATGCCAATTCAGTAAAATTTACTGAAATTAATGAATATGATATGACGAAATATTGACTACAAAACACAAAAATTTGGACTAAAATAAAAAAACTGTCAAAAATGAACACTTGATCAGGCTTAAAACTGGACCAGAATGTCATATAGACTTGGTGGTTGGTGTTGACTTGCCAGTTGGTAACACCATATAAACCACCTAGCAACGCCCTTGCAAATACCCAGAACACCTTATCAAACACATAGCAACACCCTGGTAGCCATCCTCAACACCCTACCTTACGAAAATCGAGAGTTCATGTCAAAACATTTGCTGCAAATTAGCCAGTGAGAATTTTCACATGCAAATGAGCTTTGCAACAAACTTGGGGCCAATTGTCCACTGTTGCCAAAGGTTTGCTGCAGGTTTACCACTACCGGAAAAGAGCTGCAAACTTCTGGCAAACATTTGTGGCGAATCAAAAACTCATAGGCATTTGAAAATAACGAGCAGCAAATTTGCTGCAAATTTGGAGCTAGTTTAGATTTATCGTAAGGGCTAACACCGTGCCAGCTTGTTTCAAGCTGGCAAGCACTACTACTGTTTCCTTTAGAAACTGTAAAACTCTTGTTTTTAAAAAGTTACTGATATACCAGAATTTGACAGTGTATTGCCCTTTGAAGATAGAAGATTGTAATATGAATTATGCTATAAAAACATCCTAAAAACATAATTTATAATAAATTATAAATATAACATAATAAATTAATATTTGATCACGAGAAATACTCTGTCCTGTGTGAACGCTAGTTGAACTTGGAGCGAGCGAGGGGGGGCGGGGGCTTATTACACTTCTAAGACTTTGTTACTTTGACATGTTTGGGAACAAACTAAAGAGGTCTTTTGTGTCGAGTGTAAACATTAAATGACCCATAAACCTCTAGTTGTGAGGCAGAGTACCAGAGAATGAATATTTGGCTTTGGGGAGGTTTACGTCACTCCATGGTGTGTGGGATTGATGAGTGGGTGTTTAGGGGCTTCCTGCTCTCACATCTGTGGTTTTTAGCCAGAGGTATTCGGGAGTCGAATGGCTTAAATGGACATTCGAGCAGAGTGGCCACTTACAAGGTATGGAGTATGAACGATACATTAGACAAATCCTTATAAAGGCTGAACTTTCACCTACGGCCTGTTGTTAAGCTTGTGTACCCTGATTTAAGCCAAAAAAGCAATTTAATCTACAATAGGGAAAAGTGGCGCTTGTATTAAATCTCTCACTGGAATGCAGTGACATTGGCTGAATATAAGAGCGATGCAGTGGCGGACAGATGTCCTCAGATAGCTTTAAGGCCCTGTGGGTTTGTGAGTGTATTTGTAAAGGACAGTGTTGGTAAAGCTACTTTGAAACTGTAGCTTCCCCAGCTACAAGCTACTCATAACATTAAGTAGTTTAACTACAGTAAATCACTCGCATATTCATACAAAAATTTCACTCACCATGATTGAGTAGTATAGTGGTGGAGACGTTTAGCACAGAGATCCTTTCACTGCGTGTTAAGAAAAAAGTTTGGTTTGACTCGTTCTATGTAATTTGTCCAAAGACAAGATCCACGCAATGTAGCAAAATATGTATATTCAGTGTAATATATGCAATTTCAAGACATATTTATTGATGGAATACATGACTTTGCATATTAAATCAAGCTAAAATGTGAACAAAATGATGAAAAACGAATGATGAAATAGAATTGGTATTATAAAATGTGCCTAGTTTGAAGGTCCTGTCATATAAACCAATGAGCCCAAAGATTATGACCACCCACAGATGAAGCATATAACGTTAATCATCTCCTAACAAGGTCACATGGAGAGCGAACAATCAGTTCTCGTAGTCAGCATGTTGAATGCAGGTGAATTGGGCAGGAGTAAAGACCTGAGCAATTTTGTCAAGGCCAAATTTATATGGCCAGACGACTGGTTCAGAGCATCTCTGAAAAAGCAAGTCTTGTGAGGTATTCCCAGTCAGCAGTGGTGAGTACCTACTGACAGTGGTCCAAGGATGGACAAAGCACAAACTGGTGACATGGTGTTGGGTGCACAAAGCTCATTGTTTCATGAGGGCAACAAAAGCTTTCCCTTCTTGTCTGAACCAACAGAAGGTCTACTGTGGCACATCACAGAAAATTTTAATGATGGTTACAGGAGGAATGTGTCACAACACACAGTGCATCGCTGCCTGCTGTGTATGGGGCTACGCAGCTGCAGACCAGTCAGAGTGCTCATGATGACCCCTGTCCACCATCAGAAGCGCCTACAATGGGCATGCAAGTATCGGAACTGGACCTTGGAGCTGTGGAAGAAGGTCTCCTGGTCCGATGAATCCTGTTTTCTTTTACATCACATCGACGTCTGTTTACATGTGCACTATTTACCTAGGGGAGTGATGGAACCAGGATGCACTGTGGGAAGATGAAAAGCCGGTGGAGGAAGTGTGATGCTCTGGGCAATGTTCTGCTGGGAAACACTGGGTCAGGCCATTTATGTGGACATCAATTTGACACATGTCACGTACACCTCTTCATGGCAATGGTGTTTCCCTGATGGCAGTGGCCTCTTTCAGCAGGATAATGCACCCTGCCACACTGCACACATTGTTCAGGAATGGTTTGAGGAACATGATGAAGAGTTCAAGGTGTTGCCCCGGCCTCCAAATTCCCCAGATCTCAATCCGATTGAGCATCTGTGGGATGTGCTGGTACAACAAGTCCTATCCACGGTGGCTCCACCTCACAACTTACTGGACTTGAAGGATCCGCTGCTAATGTCTTGGTGCCAGATACCACAGGACACCTTCAGGGGTCTTGCAGAATCCATGCCTCAACGGAACAACAGCATGTTATGACTGAAATATACACATATTGATCTATATTGAATCTATTCGAAATTGGAAATCAGGAAAACTTTATAAATACAAAGCACTAGTTACTAAGGTCTGAGTTAGGTGTAGCGATGTGCACAAGTAATCAAATAATTGAGAACTCATTCTGCACCAGCTGTTCGACTATTTAAAACACTACTTGAGTATTGCAAATGTATTTTCCTTTGCGCAGTTATCTGCCGTGGGCAATACTGAATTATCCTGTACTTGCCTTCAGGATTTCTCTCAAAATCTCGCATTGATTTACCTTCTCGCACATTTATCTACGCACAGCGAAATTCCTTGTGTGAAATACAGTTCGATGAACTGCTAAATGGACTTCCTGTGGCAAAGTTTGGTAAACTTTGTCCATTAGGAAGTTGATTGGTTTGGTGAGTTTCTTTTTAACTTCACTCTCACAGAATATAAAGGGCAGTATTAAAAAGAGGCTGCATGGCAATTCATTTTCGCTGGTTTCCCATGCGCTCAACATGTGCCTATGCCTTCTTCGCCCGCAGAATTTTGCCGTACAAAGGTAAACATGACCGCACCTTTACAATTGAGTCCATTGGAGGTGCTGTGTCATTGAGGTGTTGGATGAGAGAAGAACATATGATGACATATTTGTTTGCTTTCAGGCAAAGCCAAGTGTGGCAATACTTGTAATATTTTGATTCTTATTTAATTCACAAAGATCTGTTTTTATGGTGGAAAGGAAATGTGAAGCAGTACAAGAAACTCTGAAGCTTATCAGACCAGTTGTGTGTATGGGTGTGAAATCTCTGAACATGGGCAGAGTGCATTTTATAAAAATCCAACTTTCACGACTTATTATTCTCAATAATAACATGAGAAATTATAAAAATGTGATTCAAAGTTTATATATGTACGTTTCCCTAATACCGTCAGTATTGGATTCTACGTAAGTTCCGGGGTGATTCAAAATACTTTTTACTGTTATTTAATTGTTTTTATTATTTTCATAAATATTAATGCATATTTGTATTAAATTTCTTGACAAATAAAAGCATAGTTTTTTAAAGTTAGCTTGTTTTGAAACCGTTCTTACTAACGTTTGTGAATAAAACTAAATATAAATTTCAAGTATGCACATACTTTTATATTGTATTATATTAATATTTTTAAATGACTTTTTAAGTTACAAATAATTGATTACTCGAAAAGTACTCAACTACAAAATTACTCGAAAATGCCCATCCCTAGTTAGTTACAGTAGGTGTAGTGGTATGGGCAGGGTTTCTTTAAGACTCCAAAGAAGCTCAAGAAAATAAGTGTATGAATGCCACATGTAACTCTTGTGAGACTTTAGCCAGCTCGGGGGTTCTCTTTTAGACACGACACACCTCTCCTCAACAAGCCCCATGATTTGAGGTATCATTCTTGTGGGATGCACTAATGTTGCGGGATGACTTCTGCTCTGAAGTTTAATATTTAAGGTTAGACTGAAAGTATAAGCAGTAGGTCTACTTGCCTTTACAAACACCACTAATAACTGTTTGGTCGTTAGTGGGTCGGTTTTCCATTTGATACCATAACTGTACCGTGGTACCGCCACAGTATGTTTTTGTAAATCCTGGTATTGAAGAATTATTCAAACACACATGCACGTGCACACGTGCACACATACACGCACAAGCACACACACACATGTTGGTGCAGCTATCCTTATGAGGACTCTTCATAGACATAATGATTTTTATACTGTACGAACAATAGATTCTATACCGTAACCCTAAACTTAACCCTAAAAATTATGGGGTTAATTATGGGGACACTAGAAATGTCCTCATAAACCACATTTATAGCATAATTCCCTTGTAATTACCAGTTTATCACCTAAAGAAATTGTCCTCGTTAATCACCTAAACCAACCCCCAAACACATACACACACACACACACACACACACACACACACACTCACTCTCTCTCACACACACACACACACACACACACACACACTCACTCTCTCTCTCACACACACACACACACACACACACACTCTCACACACACACACACACTCTCACACACACACACACACACACACACACACTCACACTCTCACATACACTCTCACACACACACACACACACTCACATACACTCACACACACTCTCACACACTCTCACACACACAAACATACACACACACACATCTCCATTAGCACCCTACAAGGCCTGTCAGTCATTATTTATGTCCATCATGTTGTGACATGGTACATTTGTATGTCGTTGCCTCCTGCTAATTCTGTGAAACATGCCTTGCATAGAAATGACCCAAGACCCGAGAAGATGGCAAATGCAGGGTGGATGACTGGGGCAGAAAGTACTGAAAAGCATATTTTGCTGTGTTTGCTAAGGCAAGCATTACTATTACTGTCCATTTCATCATAATTGCAGTTAAGCATTTGAACAAACTCCTAACCATAAGCATTAAGCTGATTACAGTTGTGTTACAGATATGAATGATACCTCAAATTGCACATAAAAAAATAAATAAAAAAATTCCATCTGGCTGACACTAAATACAATGCTCTAAAACCACTCAGAACACCAGCACTTTTTGTGGCAGTGCCACTGTTGGCCTCTAGAGGTCCAGAGAGCTGTAGTTTGCAGCCCATCAGAGACACACACATGCACACACACACACACACACTGCACAAAGTCATGTCTTAGTAGTCACAGTCATGCTTAAGTATGTGCGTTCATAAATAATCAATAAATTATTAAAGAATGTTTTTGGAATTGAAGTATTTGTAAAAAAAATTTAACTGTGATGTAACTTTGTTTTTTACTCCTAATGAAAAGGGCAGCCTGGGTTAGTGACAACACACACTCACACACCAAAATGCGACAGTGACGCAAAGTCCTGGCAGACAGAATGTTGATTTTGCTCTAGATTAGCAGCTGCTGGCAACAGTCTGCGTGCGCGCACACACACACACACACACATTTTTCAAGTTTTAAGGATGAGAGAGTTTGTACTCAGTGTATCATGTTATCACAGCTATATTCATCAAACTGATTTCACATAATCTGAAATTATCTTTGATACATATGATTGCTTACGCACGCACTCTCTCTCTCTCTCTCTCTCTCTCTCTCTCTCTCTCTCTCTCTCTCTCTCTCTCTCTCTCTCTCTCAGTCTTTCTATCCTGTTGTCTCTCGCTGCAGGGCTAAAGCTGTTGTTGCCACACACTGCGTTGTGTTGCTGATTAAATATTTGTCATCAGCGGCTCAGGTCAAGCGTGCACACAAACAGCCACTAACACACTCAGATTAACACGTACGCTAACACACACGCTTACACACCAGCACATATAACTCGTATCCTTAAATCACTGACTTACAGGTAAAGTATCACATTTTCCATGCAGGAAAATTTCGGCCAACAATCACATAAGGATCTATATGTACATCTTTTTGTAACCAGACGTTTGCATTTTCTAAACATTCGATAAGTGGTTAGCATTAGGGCGGTGCAGTTAATCACAAAAATAAGCTGTGATTATATAATTTTTCTGACTTCTGAGCGTTTTTGGGTGATGCGAAGAGATAAGCCAGCATGCCCGTATCTCTCCCACACCTGGCTCACCACTTATGGTCATACCAAGTCATACTTCGTAGAGTAAATCGGCTCCCATGTTTATTATTCCCGGGACATACATTGCACGTAATGAATACATGTGCACTGTACCACACATTCAGTTTCTGTGCTAGTCGAGCGTGTTTTACTCATTTTAGCCACAGGAAGTTTGGATATCAGTGAAGTTTCAGAAAGTAAAAAAAAAAAAAAAAAAACAGATACTAAATTAATTGTGTAAAAATGTCTAAACATGGTAAACAGTCCAATATTATTTGCAAAAATGAACACGTTAAATTCCCCATCCGGAATATATTTATATATAGAGAGAGAAATTAGGAAACTCTCTGTCCGAGAACATTTAAGCTATGTGAGAATGAATATGTAAATCTTTTCGTAAACATTATTTTGTCGTTTCTGTAAACTTCTGGTAAGTTGTTAGCATTAAGTCTGTGCAAATTATCTGAAAAAAAGGGATTACAGTGGCAGCAATGTTACGTTTTGGTCTATATAAAACAAAACAGCAATAATTACAGTGTGTTTTAAACAGTCGTGTTAAACTATAAACTTGTAGCATTGGCATTTTAAGTGATTAGTGTTGTGTTGTAGAATTGTCCCATTGCTAGCTTTCTGTGTATAATTGATTTAGAATTTGCAAAAATGTTCGTTTTTTATACTTCTAAGAGGGCCAATGTAAAGATAACTGATTAAGCACTTTCTCGATTTACTGATGTATATAACGGCAATAATGTAATTCAAGAACAGTTCTCATTTTGCGTAGTCTACATAAAGAATATGGCATGCAGTTGCCTCGCACAAAAGTAGCCTAGTAGTTCAATATTTTTGACATGATGCTCTAGTTAGCATCCTTTTGTGGTGCATGAATGTATATGCAAACAATAATACTTCATTAGCAAACACTGTGATCAAATCTTTCGGATATATATGAAAGATTAGGAATAAACTAAGAAGACAGGCACTTCATCTGAGTCTCATTTAATCCCGGAGTGTTCCCATTTGTGCCACACATTGCTGCCCTGTAAGCTTCTGCATTAACCTAAAGACTAACATCCACAAAGTGCCATCATTAGCTTGTTGTCACATTGCTTAATTGGCTTTGGTTTAACGTATAGGCAGTTTACCATGCTTGAATAGCGGGATTATCTGAGCAGCGATTGTTGCCTGTCAGAAGGGGCAAATACGCCTTTCCTAAATCAATGAATGCTGTCACATTAGCCTTTGCATTCACATAGTTAGATTGAATTACCTTAGTATTTCAAATATTTAATATATAGGCCTATATATATGTTTCAAAGCTGGATGCTAGTCAGCTAAATAAAGTAGCATTTAGCTAAGCATTGTAAATAGACATCTGCCTCTGTGCTCGCAAAAAAAAAAAAAAAAAAAAATTATATATATATATAATTATTATTATTTAATTCCTTACACTAAATGATTTGTTGTATGAATAGTTTAGCATAGTGTCCACACATGCACTGTAGTGTATAGCTAGCAGGTTATATACTTTGACTAAATTATTTATTAGTTTAGTTTGTGATGTTCTAAGTAGGTGTAGTTGACTGACACCCAAAACCCAATGAGTCTACACAAAAAGAAAGAAAGAAAAAGTCACATTTTGGCCCTCTTTAACTATATAAACATTAGCTAGCTAAACAAAAATTAGCTAGCTTGCTAGCTGAGCATGTAAACAGACTTGGTCGCTTCAGCTCTCGCAAATTGTAATATTATATTATGTGCTTACCATAAATTATCTGTTTTAAGAATATTTGAGCATACTGTAGCCCTGTGAATAAAGTGTACAGCCAGTAGTTTGTACTTCAAATTATTTAAAAGTTTAGTTGATGATTTTGTAGGTAGATGAAGTACACCCAAAATTGAGTAAAAATGCTTCTTTAACAGTTCTTAGTTGCTTAACCTAAATGTCTCGTACATACACTTTAGAGTGTGTAGCCAACAGTTTATATACTTTGACTGAACAATGAATTTGTTAAGTTGACTTTGTTGGTGACGGACACCCAAAAATGAGTAACTCAATTTGTCATCAACATTTGTTTATCAAATACGTCAAATACTACAAATCTGTCAAGTTCCGGTCATGTTAAAATATAAAAACAAGTTTATATGAGCTAAAAATGAGCTAGAAAGCTGCGTATGTAAAAAGCTAGCAGTCCTCACAAATTGTTTTATTACTTCATTTCCTTACCCTACATGGTCTGTTATAGGAATATATTAGCTTACTGTAGGTAGGCTACATCTAATGTTAAAATGTTTAGTTAGTAGTTACTTGGAATGGTTTATAAGTTTAGTTGGTGATTTTGTAGGTAGGTATTTACACTGTCAGTAACCCAACAATTCTTTAGGTTATTTGCTTACCCTATATGGTCTGTTATAGAAATAGTTTAGCACACTGTATGAGCGTCTATTGTAGATTGTATAACTATACTTTATATACTTTGACTGACCGGTAATTTAGAAGGTGCCTATAGTTGATTGACACTCACAGTATAATCGATTACCCAATGATTCTTCAACATTTCTTAGTTCAGTTTGCTTCCCTAAATGGTCTTTTATAGAAATTGCTTTGCATACTGTACAAACATCTACTTAAGAGTGTATAGCTAACTGTTTATTTACTTGAATTGATTGAATTAAAAGTTTAGTTGCCAATTTCATTAGTATGTGTAGTTGACTGACACCCAACGAATAACCTTGTGCATCTTTAACATTTGTTAACCTGTTACACCCCTTCAAATGCTAGAAATGTAGCAGATTCCAGCAATGTGTCTTCTGCACTAGTTCTAATGGCAAAGAGCTGCAATGAAAAAGAGTTTTGTCCTCAGAAATACTCGTACTTGCATGTAGTTGGGCTTGGATTTGTCCTTGCCTCTAGCTGTAGAACACTCAACATTAGTCTCCTGTATCCTGACCATTCCAACGAAGCTAAATATAGCAATAAAACAGGACTATATGAAGACTCTCATGACTTCAATCAACTGGGGCCAGTCCATAAACGTTCTAGTCTCCCAACGGTGAGTGGATCCTGGCCCAAGTTGACCCAGTTGCTTAACCTGGATGATCTGGCTAAAGTGACATCACCCGAAGTGTCAAGACATTTATATCACTCACTTTAGCACACCTAGATGGGCAATGCGACTCATTATCTTTACTAAAACTGATCAGGTCAACCATCATTTGGCTAAATACATACTTATTGTCATTTACATTGTTTGCATAATCAGTTGCTGCTTAATCCTGATGTCAGTGAGGTCACCCCCTTACCTTCAACCTCTATGCTCCAAGCAGACACTGGTCCCTTTGTCATTCTTAATCTGCTTGGTTTAGTCTAATGCGTTTGAAACAGTTGCCCAGAGTTTGGCAAGGACGCTTTGCCAAGGGCTTTTCCTGGCAAGATTTTGTTGGGTAGAAGTTTGGGTCACCTAAGAGGATTGAAGGTTAGACATGCTCCATAATACCTTGACACCTAAAAAAAATGGAAGGAGGCATTGAAAGAATGAGAGAGGGAATAATATGGGAAAATGTTGCACCTTTTTTCACAAGAAATGTTCTGGTTCAAACATAGCCTAAGCAGTTTCTTGCGTAGACAGACTTTTGACTACTGGCATAAAGCCTGGTCCAATTTGCAGCTTATTCTGGCCAAGAACCACCCACTTAGACAGAAAGAGGCTGTTTGTCCAACATGTGAAGTGACAATTGTTTCGTTTTTACGTAATGTTTTTTAAACGGTGAGTTTATCTGAAGTTGATCTCAATAATGATAACAAACTCTTAACAGTTTTTAAAAGGTTCAATGACACATTGTAAGCAGAAGGTTACTGATTGAATCCCCACAGCCTCCACCGTTGTATGCTTGAGCAAGGCAGTAAACTCCAGGTTGCTCTGGGGGGATTGACCCTGCAATATGTGCACTGTACATTGCTTTAGATAAAAGCATCTGCCAAATGCATAAATGTAAACGTAAATAAACATTTATTCAAAGTGCTGCAAGTTTGCGTGCTAGGCTTCAATTGTGAAAATATGACATTGAAGTCTAGGGTATGCATTGTTTTCCATGTGCCATTCCATCTTGAGCACGGTTGAGCACTTTCAAAGTATTCTCAATCCGCAAACCCATACGGATGCCAATGATGTGTAAAGACTCCAACTGTCAATGTCTGGAAAAACGAGGCTGCACACAGACAGGCCGCACGTACTGTGCTGATAGCAAAGTTTGCGTCATGCACACTTTGCGCGAGATACATATCGGCACATGGAAAAGCGAAGAATACTTTGACCTTAAATGCATTTGCCATTGGTTTTTCAATGGAGCTTATATTGTATTTAATCAGGAATATTCCTTTAATTGTTTTAATGGACCACAAACTTACACAAGGATTCAGATAAGTAGCTTCCGGTGTTTACATCAAGTGGCTTTTGTTTCTCCAACACGGTTTTGAGGCACGTCAGCTCCACCATTCCTCCCTCTGTGCGCTGGCTCTCTTGTCTTGGCATTGTATTGCCAACAAAGCTCAGGCATGATAAATTGTTAAAGCTTGAGAGTTCCTCTTGCCACGGGGAAGCTATGTCAGAGGACGAGCTGTCAAACATGGTTGTGAAGGCGGTCATGAAACACGCAGGCTGTCTGGTGCTGCTACTAACTGAAGGGTATTACACATGTTGGTCAAATGGGGGCACATACACCAGCTATAACTACACAGCGAGGTTACTCTGTACCACAGGGGTGACAAGGGGACTCTCATTTACACTTTGCTGAAACTAGGGGTGGACGGTATGACCAAAATATGATGCATATTGTGATGTAACAATATGGTTAATTTTGGCTGGAAATTGTACCCAAAAGTTTTATGAATTAATTAATGTTCTAGCACGTTTCTGACACTACACTCAAAGTGCTTTACATACAGAGCAGGGGACTGTCCCCACCCATCACCAATGTGCAGCATCCATGCATCATGGTGGATGATGCGATGGCAGCCATAGTGCAGCAGTACACTCACCACACACAAGCTGTTTGTGGAGATTAGAGAGTTATACAGCCAATTAATAGATGGGAATTATAAGGAGGTCATGATAGATTAGGTCCAATATATATGTATATATTTATAAATTATAACAAAAAATGTTGTCACAAATATCAAGAAGTTTCCTCAGGGCTACTCCATGTGACCTGAACAAAATGTGACTTTTAATAAAAATGTCAAAATATCTGATGTTTCATATGGTGGATAAGAGTTTTCCAATAATAATAACATTTTTAAACGAAATTCTTTCAATACTTATTTTTTTTTACGAAATAATAAAGATGATTCCAAATTACTTATGCCAACATTTATTTCATTTCACTTCTCAGATGAACTTTTTTTATTTCTTTTTTTTTATATAATTTTTTAAAATACAGGCCTCACTTGTGAAGAAAAGCACGCCATCAAATTATATTTTATTGATTTGTGAGCAAATGTGTAACAGTGATGGGCTAAAAATAGCAATGCCACTAACTTAACAAAATTTTGGGGTAGTACAACATTAGCTTTTCTGACAGCTAGTTTTATTGCATGACAAAATGTTACATCGCTTATTTTATTGTCAATTTATTTGCAGCCACAGCTTTATAGTTGTGTGAACTGAAGCAATTATCCAATTTACTCTATTATTACAATCATTAAATTGTCCTCTCTTTCATATGTTGCACTAGAAATACAGATTAATTCTAGTGAATAGTCTTTTTAGACAGTTTATGTAAATTAACATAAACCATCACTTGTTCGAGTCTCTATGTAGAATGCCATTTAAGGTCTTTTTATAGCTAAATATTTAGTTAAATTCCACTGTTTATTACTACATTTATAGATGAATTAGATTAATTATGGTGTATTCTAGTTTGTTTGTTTTTTGTTTTGTTTAATTTAATGTAAATTTTCTAACATAATGCTAATTTTCATACAAAGGTGTAACTACAGTCTTCAAAGACAAATGACAACTGGCTCTAACAAGGACAGAAAGAGATGTGGAAGAACAGATGTACAACTAAACAAGAGGATAAGTACATCAGAGTCTCTAGTTTGAGAAATAGACACCTCACATGTCCTCCGTTGACAACTTCACTGAATTCTACCCGTTCAACACCAGTTTCATGTACAACAGTAAAGAGAAGACTGAGGGGTGCAGGCATGGGAAGAATTGCAAAGAAAAAGACACTTTTGAAACAGAAAAACAAAAAGAAAAGGTTCGAGTGGGCAAAGAAACACAGACATTGGACAACAGATAATTGGAAACGTCTAGGTTACGTATGTAACCTCCAATCCCTGATGGAGGGAACGAGACGTTGTGTCAAAGAAGTGACACTAGGAGACTCTCGAGCGCAGAATATGCCTCTGATCTATGAAAAAAGGCCAATGAGAAGTTGGCAGACAGTATTTGCATACCCCGGTATAAAGGTGAGGAAATACGTCGAATTCATTCAGGATTTTTATGAGGAGCCGGAAATGGTCCGGCCACAACAGTGGCTCGGCTCAGCGACGTGGCCGGGAGGACACAACGTCTCGTTCCCTCCATCAGGGAACGGAGGTTACATACGTAATCTAGACGTTCCCCATCTGTCGCTCACTTCGACGTTGTGTCGAAGAAGTGACACTAGGTATCCAATTTAAATCACGCCATGCGATGAGCAGTGTACGTGTTCTGCTGACACAGGAGCGGGCAGGTATTTTACGTGCAAAGGCGACCAGCTGTGTCAGACTGCACGTACCCTTACCCAATACCCCAAAAAAGTAGTCGGAATCCTTCTGGTTACGCTTGCCAACCTCTGAATGGGCCGAGCCTGGCTGGGGGGATAGAGCATAGAGCAAGAAACGAGTGGGGCCCTTACACGCATCGAGGGAAGGGGGACCTTTACCTAGGTCGAGGGAAAGGGCACCAGGTGCAAGCGATCCACCCGGTCACTCCGTCAGCGTGTTACCGAGTTCTACTGGCTCGGACCTGAGAAAACATGGGATGATACTGACTCAACCCGGAGATTGTAGAATCTCGCAAAGGTATTAGGTGTTGCGCAACCCGCTGCTCTACATATGTCTGCCAGGGAGGTGCCCCTGGCCAGTGCCCATGAGTATGCAACACTCCTTGTTGAGTGAGCTTGGACCCGCAAGGGTGGGGGCACGGCCTGTGTGTGGTAGGCCAATGAAATGGTGTCCACGACCCAGTGGGAAAGCCTCTGTTTGGAGACAGCGTTCCCTTTCTGCTGTCCGCCAAAACAGACAAAGAGCTGCTCAGAACATCTAAAGCTCTGCGTGCGGTCCAAGTAGGTATACAAAGCACGTACCGGACACAGCAACGAAGGGGCTGGGTCTGCCTCCTCCCAGGGCAGCGCTTGCAGGTTCACTATCTGGTCTCTAAAGGGCATGGTAGGAACCTTGGGTACATAGCCCGGTCGCGGTCTTAGGATCACATATGTGTCTACCAGACTGAACTCCAGCCAAGTGTCGCTAACAGAGGCTTGCAGGTCCCCAACCCTCTTGATGGAGGCGAGCGCGATCAGCAGGGCAGTCTTAAGAGAGAGGGCCCTGAGTCCAACTGATTCTAGTGGCTCGAAGGGAGGTCTCTGGAGGCCCGTGAGGACCACTGAGAGATCCCAGGAGGGGAACAGGCTTGGCCGGGAATGATTCAACCTCTGGGTGCATCTTAGGAAACTGATGATTAAGTCATGCTTACCCAAAGACTTGCCATCTTCTGCGTCGTGGTGGGCTGTGATAGCAGCGGCATACAACTTTAGGGTGGAAGGGGACAGCCTCCCCTCCAGCCTCTCCTGCATAAATAAGAGCACTGACCTAACTGCACACCTCTGTGGGTCTTCAGCCCGGGAAGAACACCAATTTGCGAACAAGCACCACTTCAGGGCGTAAAGTTGCCTGGTAGAGAGGGCTCTGGGTTGGTTGATCTTGTCTACAACAGCAGGTGGTATACCAGCTAGATCTTCCGCATCCCGTCCAGGGGCCAGACGTGGAGGTTCCAAAGGTCTGGGTGCGGATGCCAGAGCGTGCCCCGTCCCTGAGAAAGAAGGTCTTTCCCCAAGGAGGGGCTGTCACGAGGAGTACGAGGTTTGAGAACTACGCCCAGGTGGGCCAATAGGGAGCCACTAGGGTGACTTGTTCCTCGTCCTCCCTGACCTTGCACAGCATCTGTGCAAGAAGGCTCACTGGGGGAAATGCGTTCTTGCACAGCCCCACAGGCCAGCTGTGTGCCAGTGCATCTGCCCCGAGGGGAGCCTCTGTTTGGGCATACCAGAGCAGGCAGTGGGAGGTCTCTCGGGAGGCAAACAGGTCTACCTAGGCCTTGCCTAACCATTCTCAAATCAGCTGGATCGACTGGGGTGAAGCCTCCACTCTCCACTGAGCAAGCGTTGTCATGACAGCGGGTCCGCTACCACATTGAGGTTGCCTGGGATGTGAGTGGCACGCAGCGACTTGAGAACCGGGGTGAGCTTGCTCTTTTCTCAGTTGACCTGAAGCCCCAGACAGCTGAGGTGCCTGAGCACCTGGTGTCTGTGAGCGCATAGTAACTCTCGGATGTGGGCCAAAATGAGCCAGTCGTTGAGGTAATTGAGTTTGCAAATGCCGGTGTGGGGCAAGGGTTGCCTTTGTGACTTTTGTGAACACGCGAGGGGACAGAGACATGCTGAAGGGGAGGACTTTGTACTGATACGCCTGGCCATTGAATGCGAACCGTAGAAAGGGTCGGTGTCGAGGCAGAATTGAGACGTGAAAGTACGCGTCCTTCAGGTCTACCACTGTGAACCAATCTAGGTGAGCATTTTGAATGGGAGTTTGAGCAGAGCCCGGTTGAAAACTCGCAAGTCCAAGATCGGTCGTAAGCCGCCACCTTTCTTTGGTATAATGAGGTAAGGGCTGTAGAAACCCTTCATTTTGGTTGGAGGGACAGGCTCTATCACGTCTTTGAGTAAAAGAGTAGCGATTTCCAAGCGCAGGGATTTGGCATGCTCGCCGTTTACTGCGGTAAAGCGGACGCCCGCGAAGGGGCGCGGGGGCCTTGCAAATTGAATTTCGGAACCGAGTCGGATGGTCCGGGCCAGCCAGCGTGACGGGTTGGGAAGTGAAAGCCACGCATCCAAGCTCCGTGCTAGGGACACCAAGGGGACGAGTATTTTTGACGTACCCGGCGGGGCTTCGCAGTGGGGCAGAGCAGGTAGTACGGCATCGGGAGGCGAGGGTGCGCCCCGAGGCTCTAGTGCTGAGAAAAGACTCAAAGCACTTACCTTGCTCCGCACACCCGGCAGGGGGCGGGTTAGTGACTGAGGAGGAGGTCCGGTGTAGGCAGCCTCTAGACTCGTCAGAACCGGCCGGAACAGTCGTGGGGCTGAAGGCGGGAGGTCCGCGTCCAGCATGCCGGGACTGTTGAGATCTGGCGGCAGAGTGCCGTGAGAATTGCATTTGCGAGCCAGGTGACCCAGAGACAAAGGAAAAAGCTCTGTTATTGAGAATGTGGGTACCGCAGCCCTGTCTAGGGACGTCGTCCTATAGGCCTTGGAGGGGAGCACATGGTGACCCCGCCAGGTGGTAGGGTTTCCGGGTCACAGGTGGAGTGCAACAGCCCTGTCCACCTGGGGAATCACTGTGTACCCGTGGGCCGCTCCGCCTTCGAGGGTAGCGAGAGCAGATGAGCGAGTGGCTTTGTGACGAGTGGAGAGGGGCACTCTCCACGAAGACATCAGCTCATCATGCACTTCCGGGAAAAACGGACTGTAGGTGCGGGGGGTTGTGGGTGCGAGCCTGTGTGCGGCGCCAAGACCCCAGGAATCAGTCATCCAACCGCGATGGCTGTGGGGAGAACAGAGGGTTCCAGTCCAATCCCACTCTGGCGGCAGCCCGGGAAAAGCATGTCGGTCATCTGAGCGTAAGCCTGGGCGTGCTGGCCTGAAGGCGGCAGCCCAGGGGAGTCAGACGCCGCACTCTCCGATGCAGCGACGAGCTCATCCACCTTGAGCTCTAGTGGATAAGCAGGCTGGCTGTGATGCGAGCTGCTGTTGGCTCGAGCATGGACCAGAATCAACGAGCTTGCTGGGGGGGTGGGTGTATCCGAGGGGGCTACCCGGCGGAGCTGCACCCGCTGCCATCCCCAGATCGCCTCCATCGCCAGCCGCATCGTCCTCAATCCCGTGGGAAGAAGGAGCAATGCAACCGCAACGTTGCCATGGTCATGCTCTCGCAGTGAGAGCATGAACCATCCACAAATGCTGCCTCAGTGTGATCGCTGCCCAGACACACGAGACAACGCCTGTGGCCGTCTGAAGCGGAGAGCACTCTACCACATCCAGGAACTACACAGGGGCGAAAAGGCATCTTTAAAAAGACGCGTCCTGAAAAGGACATTCAACGCCGCTGTGTATTGCTCTTATAGAGGAAAAAACTATTTTTAAGAAATATCAGTCTTTTACAATTCTTTTTAGCCCTTGCGCTGTCGAAGCGCCCAGGGGCAAACTGCACTGCCGTGCAGGGAAGGAGAAAGCCGCTGTAGTACGCCGTAGATCCAACAGCAGAGAGCGTCAGAGGAACAGGAACGGGGGTGTGACTCGCAGCTCACTGCAGACACAACCATCGGCTCCAAAGAAAATTTCTGAATGAATTCTACGTATTTCCTCGCCTTTATACCCGTATGTCCGGCGGGGTATGCAAATACTGTCTGCCAACTTCTCATTGGCCTTTTTTCATAGATCAGAGGCATATTCGATGCTCAAGAGAGACCCCTAGTGTCGCTTCTTCGACACAATGTCGAAGTGAGCGACAGACGGGGACAGAGGGTTATGGATCTTAACCCCATTGAGCTTTTGTGGGATCAGCTACACTGTAAGGTGCGTAAGAAGTGCCCAACAAGACAGACACATCTATGGCAAGTGCTACAGGAAGTGTGGGGTGAAAGGTCACCTGAGTATCTGGACAAACTGACAGCTAGTATGACAAGGATCTGCAAAGCTGTAATTGCTGCACGTGGAGGATTTTTTGATGAGAACTCTTTGAAGTATTTTAACTATTTTTGAATGCCAACATTATTCCAAACTTTTGCCTTCCAGTGTATTTAAAACTTATTTAACTTTCTGTTAGTAGCTTGTAGGGTGGCTAACTACTAAAAATTGTGAGTAGCTTGGCAAGATACAGTTTCAATGGAGCTTCCCCAACATGCAAAAATATGAGATGTGTACACATGTTGACTTGAACAGATGGGAACTAAGATCCTGAGAATATATTCTTTCTCTGTTGTCTGTCCGTGTACCGTACACCCACTAAACTGTAAATATTTACAAGCTCTATGTTCTCTACTGACCACAACAAAGGTTATAGCATGACATAAAAAATGTATCCATACAGTGAGTTGAGAATGATGTGAAAAGATTAGATGTAACAGTTGTTCACCAGATCAAGCTATTATATTATTTATTATCTTCTAACCGCATCATTGAGGAAAGAGTCCTTTCAACATAGGTTAATCTGTACATTGCATCAACATAGTAACTTGTCGCAGGCTCATTCCAAACACAGAAAGGTTTTAAGTCGGATTGATTCAGAACTGATCCCTTGCAATATTTTATAAAAGACTAATCTAATGCCATTGATGGGACTGATGGAGTTGAAAGTGATATGATGAATATTTGCTACTAAGAACCATTTTAGAAATAGATTTTTCCACTCCCACCTCTCATGTTTGTTTGTCTGCAAGAATAATAATCCATGTTTGTGCTGTTTGGTAACTTGAGGATTAAAACACGTTCAGTTTCACCAAAACTAAAAACAAGGTGTCTGTATTCGGACAGTGTTTATCAATGTCTGTCAGAGGTGGAAATACATGAGCACAATGGAATAAATCCATTTTAGACAACTGTAACAGCCTAAAATCTTCAGTGTAGCACACATACTAGACAGTACTGTATACTACAACAGTGGATCTCAACTGGTTTTGCTTCAGGACCCAGATTTCAAATCGCGACCAACAGTACCAAATTGTTTATCATATAAAAGAAAACAAAATAGTCCTTAAAATCATTGAATTATTATTATTATTAAATTATTAATGTGAATGTATTAATACTACAATAAATTGTTTTAAGTCAAAACTATTCAGAAGTTATAAGCAAAAATAGCCATTTTTCATATTTCCTGACCACTAGGTGGTGCAATGCCAAAACTGTACTTGTACAAGTTTCGTGTCAATATGCTAAAGCGTTGCGAAGAAACAGCCTTATATCCATTTTTGTGTACTCGCTGTCAAATTCGTTGGTGTTATTTGAGAACCATCAAAAATATTTGAATAATTTATTTTCCCCAGTGTCTCTAGATGATACACGACGAGATGAGTAGTTTTCGGCGATGAAGAAGCAGATGGCACATCTTGCCGTGGCGCCGCCAAACCAGCATGTCCCCTTGCGGCTAAACAACAGGTAGCTCTACCTAAACCCGGGCCCAGCTCTCAGCCCCAGCGTCGAGCACCTCGGACGCAGTTCCCTCGCCTCCGGCCCTACGGTTGCTCAGCCCCAGCAGGCCAGCGCTGACGAGTTCTGAAGACACCTCCCCAGGACCTCTTCCTCAATCTCTAACCCGCCCCCTGCTGGGTGCACGGAGCAAGGTAAGTGCTTTGAGTCTTTTCTCAGCACCCAAGCCTCAGGATGCTTTTCTGCCCCCCAACGTACTATTACCCCCCCCTCTGCTGCGAAGCCCCGCCTGGTACTTCAAAAGCGATCGTCCCATTAGTGCCCCTCACGCGGAGTTTGGATGTGTGGTTTTCACTTGCCAATCCAGCGCGCTGGCTGGCCAGGACCATCCGACTCGGCTACGCGATTCAGTTCACTTCGTTTCAGCGGTGTTCTGTGCACAGCGAGAAAGTCAGCACCTTACGAGCAGAGATCACGACCTTGCTCCTCAAGGATGCGATAGAGCCCATCCCTCCAGCAGAGATGGAGAAGTGTTTCTACATCCCTTACTTCATCGTCCCCAAAAAATTATGGGTTGCGACCAATCTTGGACCTGCGAGTTCTCAACCGGGCCTTACACAGACTCCCGTTCAAAATCCTCATGCAGAAACAGATTCTTACCTGCGTTCAACAGCTAGATTGGTTTGTGGCGGTACACCTGAAGGACGCATAATTCCACGTCTCCATTCTGCCTCCACACTGACTCTTCTTACGGTTCGCGTTCGACGGCCAGGTGTATCAGTACAAGGTCCTCCTCTTCGGCCTGTCCCTGTCCCCTCGCATCTTCACGAAGATCACAGAGGCAGCCCTTGCTCCGCTAAGGGTAGTGGGCATCCGCATACTCAACTACCGCGATGGTAGCGTACATAAATCGCCAAGGCGGCGTGCACTCTCGTCATATGTCACAACTCGCACGCCATCTCCTCCTTTGGAGTCAGCCGCGACTCAGGTCGCTGCACGCCACTCACGCCACCCTGGCAACCGCAACACGACGGCGGATGCGCTGTCATGGCAGGTTTTGCCCAGCGGAGAGTGGAGGCTCCACCCCCAGGTGATCCAGCTGATATGGGACCAATTCAGCAAGGCACAGATAGATCTTTTTTGCCTCCCAAGACAACTCCCACTGCCCGCTCTGGTACTCCCTGATAGGAGCTCCTCTCGGGACAGACACACAGCTGGCCCCGGGGGCTGTGCAAGAATGCATTTCCCCCAGTGAGCCTTCTTGCACCGGTGCTGTGCAAGATCAGGGAGGATGAGGAACAGGTCATCCTGGTGGCCCCTTACTTGCCCACCACTCTACGAGAAGTGTGGCATCCTCGTGGGCACTGGCACAAGGCATCTCCTTAGCAGACATCTGCAGAGATGCCTGGGAAACACCCAATACCTGTTTCCTATACATGTTTTGTCAGGTCCGAGCCGGTAGAACTTGGTAATCAACCGGGTGTTCTGCTTGCACACAGCGCCCTTCACCAAGTTGATCCAGTGCGCCTTCTAATCCCAGTTTGCTACTAAGTGTCGCTCCCTGAATGTTCTCCTCCCTAGTCTTCTGGCCAGCAAATTCAGCGGAGCAATTCGTGGCCAGACCCACTGCGAGTCACAGGTGCTCTGTACTGGGGTCGGGCTCCA
The DNA here is from genome assembly GCA_032164185.1 of Moxostoma hubbsi. Taxonomy (NCBI): domain Eukaryota; kingdom Metazoa; phylum Chordata; class Actinopteri; order Cypriniformes; family Catostomidae; genus Moxostoma; species Moxostoma hubbsi. The sequence continues at coordinate 3,552,586 of JAVLUX010000051.1, forward strand.
CGGGCTTAGTTCCCTTTTCAGGCAAACTCCCTGTGATCTATTTCCCGTGTTTCTCTTGGGTAGCTCCGCTGCCCGGTCGCCTCGCCCCCTCATTAGGCTGGACCTACCACCACGCCATTTCCCATGTTACCTTCCCCTAGACTGGGCAGGATGTGGCCTCCGCAGGGTCTTTTCCCCCTGAAAGAATAGGACCGGGAAATACCGCCTTCCCGACGCATTTCATAGTGTTAAGATGTGAGAGACATAGTGAGAGAAAAGGCGCGACTGCTGGGCTTGCTCCCATACTAGTCATGTAGCGCCTGTTCCCCCCCTCAGGGGTGCGGGGAACCTAAGGTCTGTATGTGACACCTCTTTGGGGGCGTTGGGGAGGGCTATGTGCAGCCGACAAAGCTGCCTCTAGCATGCAGTAGCCTGCTTGCACCTGTCTCGGCAGTTCACGTAACACGGTCAGTGCATGCCGTTTTTATATGGGACCACAACGTCGAGTGAGTGACAGAAGGGGAACGAGATGTTGTGTCCCTCCTGCCACAGCACTAGACCTACCCCTGTAAACGGCCGTACCTTATTTCTGGCTCCTCAGTGCAAAATCCTGACTGGCACTCACTGCCCCGCTTCCCTTTATACCCGTATGTCCGATGCGGGGCATGCAAATTCTGTCTGCCAACTTGACATTGGCCTTTTCTCAGGTTCAGAGATACGTTTGGCGTACCAGGAAAAACCCTTCGTTTCTTCCCTCGGGGAATGGAGGTTACAGCAGTAACTATGACGTTTCTGAAGTCTTGATTTTTATGGTTTCATGCTCTCAGCAGCCAGTTATTCTTTTAAAACGCATAGTTGTCTGTGCAATCATATTTATCAATGCAACTCATTTAGGTCATAGTTTCTTTTAACTTGTGTAGTTTTTTCATGGTTTTCAAAGATGAGTGGATGACACACAACCTGACCATGTTGACATCTGCCTAAATTGAAAAGTAAATGATTTTCCGCCAAAATAACGTAGAGTTTGATTGGACGCATAGCTATTGATATAACCAACGTAAGACATGGAAAGTGTTTTTTCCTACCTTTTGAAAGTTGATAATAGAATTTATTTCCCTCTCCTTATTATGCATGATTAAATGGTAAGTTGCATTTTATCATTTGGCATTGTTTCGACCCTATCAGAACAGACCTGCTACCCAACAGTTGATAATTAGTAATCTGTTAGTGATTGCTATAAATTCATGGTAGAACATTTAAGCAATTTCTGCTGTTTAAATACATACAGTGTACTTGCTGGGACAAAGAACAAGTTTGCAATACCCTCCATCTGATGAAGACTTGTAGTGTTTTCAAAATAACGAATCAACCCGGTTACATAATGAAAGTAGAGCCATTTGGATGAATGTTTTATACCATATAGAGTAATAGCAGGCAGTGTCTTAAACCAAGTGTTGTCAGATCCAGGTAAATGTATAATTCATTGTGCGTGACTTGTTTCCATGGCATAGTTTACCCTTTGCCTAGCCTCATCATTCTCTGATGATCCCAAGAAATGCATTTGAGCCCTATTAAAGGGATAGGTCACTCAAAAATGAAATTTTATTAACCATTTGCTCACCTTTATTTAATTTCAAACCTGTTTGACTGAATTTGTTCTCCAGTCTTATTACAATGAATGAGGACTAGAGATTTCAAGCTCCAAAAAAGTCATAAAAGCACGATTAAAGTATCATAAAATTCTAAAATTGTGCTTGATTCCAATATTTCTTAAGTCATTTGACAGTTTTTGTTGAGAAATAGATTGATAACCCTTGACATCCACCCCAGCTCTCTCCTCAGTGTATTAATGAGAGCTCAAGGGAGAATTAATTGTTTCAAATGGTTCAAAAAAAAAGTTTGCAAAGATATGACACAAAGAATGATTCGTTGACAATCAAAGAACGAACACTCATTAATGTGACAAGGAAGCTTTCATCATATGACTTGGAATGTCCTATAGCTAACAATTCGTATAGATTTTAAAGATATTTTTAATGGTGCTATTGCGTCCTTTTTGAAGCTTTAAAGCTCCAGTCCCTATTCATTGTAATTACATGATCAGTTGGCATGAGAGTTCCGGTACCCTAGGATTGGTCAACTTACAGACAAGCGGCATCTCCCATCAGATATTTTTGCATTGGCTCAACGGCTCCAGCATATTTATCTTGCCCTTTTGCATGACTAAAAGCGTGTTGCGTTAGCTGCGTGGGAGGTCTGGGTTTGGAACCAGGAAGTAAACGTGTTTGCATAATCAGTGACGAACGCAATTCAGAGGTTGCATTTTTCCCTCTAAAATTAAATGTTTACTTCACTGATGGTTATGTTTAGGTTTGGTTTGGGAAATTCAGTTTATAAAATATGCATTCCACAGTATTACATCCTGTGTATCTGAAAAAAAAAACTTGCTATACAATTTGATTTTGGCACCCCTCTGTGAACACTTCACCCAGAAATGGAGCACACAAGCCCATACGACCAACCCTTGCAGTTTGTTTCAAATTTACTAAGCACAGACTGATTTTTAGCTAAAGGAAAGTTAACCCACTGTGTCCTATTTCACTGTGAGATCATTCTGTTTGAAATGGCATTAGGGCAAGTGAATTTGGAGCTGTCAGGGTGGATTTGGAAATGTTCCCTTCTTTTCATTCTTTTGTTAATAAGTGAGAGCGCCACTTTGTTATATAAAGAGTTGAGTGATGAACTCAGTGACCCAACGGAAGGACCAATATTCACTTCAATGTTGTTCAAGTTATTTCAATCCATAATTTATAAATGAGTAAAGAAAATCTAAATCTTCCAGACATTTTTGTTGAGTCTCAACCATACCATTTAGTAAGCAAAATCTCATATAATTCAGGGAAAAAAATTTACATCTTTCTGCAGTTCTAATTCTAAACTAGTTGGCTTCTCTTAAAAATTATGTGCCCTCTTTTTTGGCTCCCTTTCTTTTTAATTAAGGTGTCACTTGCAACGAAATCAAAACATTAGAACCCATTATGTAAATTAGCTGGCTGTAGTGTGCTCCAGGGCTATGACAGAGACAACGGAACTGTCTCGTCCCTGTTTCGAAAGGAATGCCAGGGAGGCAGATGGCATGAACCCATGTGACCCACCCTTTCCCCTCCTCTACAGACCCTTTCCCCTCCTCTGTGTTATGCCGACGGCTGGTTTTTTTTAAGGGTGACTTGGTCTGGTTCTGGCTAACTGTCCAGATGAGGTATTAGTGAGGCCAACAGGGGGTGCTCACCCAGAGGTCTGTGTGGGTCTTAATGCCCCAGTAGAGTGATGGGGACACTATCTGTAAAAAAGCACCGTCTTTTGGATAAGACGTCCTGACACTCTTTGGCCATTAAAAATCCCAGGGCACTTCTCGTACAGAGTAGGGGCGCAACCCTAGTGTCCAGGCCAAATTTTCCTATTGGGCTCTATCCAACATGGCTTCCTAATAATTCCCAAATTATGTAGTTTTAAGAGTGTGTGTGGGGGTGTTTGGACATCTGATATTATTATGATCAATTAAAATGTTAATTTGGTAAATCTTTACAAAAAGGTTGAATTTGTTAACATTATTTCCCTTTCAAGTTGTCACTCCAACTGTGACAGTTGCTGATGCTATGCTAAGCTCCACCCAGGAGGGAGGATCTCTGAAGCCATTTAAAATGCCAATTTATCGGCAGATGGCACTTAACACTCTGCCCCTAATATGCGAGCATATAAACTTCAGCACTTTGCCATTTCATCAGAATTTTGTCCTTCAGAGTCACGATATCATCTCTTGTACTCTGAACACCCGAATATTTGCTTTGCATTGATATTGCACACCTTCAAGCGAGTGGATTGTCGTCTGCTTCCCTATCGTGCTCAAAGGTTGCACTAAAAAAAAATTTTGTTGTAAAATTTCCACCATGGTCTATTTTTATCCATCATACTTGTTTTAGATCTCATAAGTACTAGGGCTTCAATCAGGGGCATAGCATCTATTATAATGGTATACTCATAAGATTTTGGATTCCCAAAGCGAGTGTGTTGAAACCAAGAAGATCTATGGTGAAATTTCGTCTTGTCAATCAAACGTTAAAACAAGATTTTTGTCAGTTTACTGTGGCTTATAAAGGAAATAACCATCTGGTCAGGGGGAAAAAGTGCATACATACGTGCACAAGTATACAGAACTTGAATCCTTCACTAAAATAACTGAGAATTCTGCTCTGAATGTGATGTTTGTGCTTAGATTAAATGCAAGTATAATTGGCAGAAACAATATAACACTTTTTCACACATTTGTTTTGTTATTTAATATCATGCAGTAACACGACAAAATAATTAAAGTTTGCAGTCATAAAGGTTACGAGTTATGAGTCCAACTCCTTAAAATCTGAACACAATTGGTCAAAAGAGACGTATATTACCAGGGGTAAATGCCGAAAGTGCCTGTCCACTTGTGATAGGATTGCGCGAAACATATTTTTAATACCAGGCAATAAAGAGGGAAAAAAAAACACACAAGTGGAGAGTGAGAGAGAGAGAATTAAGTCAAACTGATGTACTAGGTTAAAATGGTTTTATCTGTCAAAATGATGGATAGAGTTGGACACATGCATGCCCCCATGTCATCTGGCCTGTTACACGGACACGTGGCGTGGTCTTCCAGGCATCTCCAGCTTGGTGCTGTGCACTATTGAGCACGGTGATCCAATTTGCGAGGCAACCACCTCGCTTCAACGGTGTTCTGTCCTCCACTGTCACAGTGTGGGAAGCACACAAATTCTTCTCACCAAAGATGTGATAGAGACCGTGACTGTGTTATTACAGCAATTATTTTCTGGCCACCAAGACTTACTGTGGGCTATGGCCCATTCTATGCTTGAGACTCTTGAACTGGACACTTGTGTCGATGAGGCTGAGTGACATTTGCTTTTTGAACTACCACAACTATTGGTTGTTTTCAGTGCAGCCAGAGGACCAAGTTTTCAAACACAGGGATCTGTTGCTTGCACATTTGGAGTGTTTGGGTCTAAAAATCAGTTGGGCGAAGAGTGTGTTGGTGCCCAGCCAGCAGATTTCCTTATTTGGAATGAAACTCGAGTTGGTAACCATGTCAGTGCTTTATGAATTTCAAGCTGGGGAGAGATTTTCCAAGGAAGCCGTTTCAGCTGAGCTTGGGGTTAATGGCTGCCACGACTGCTTCTCAACTCCAGAGGGTCAGCTTGATAGTACCTCGTCATTCATCTGCTCTTGTCTCAGGGTGTGTTTCAAGGGGAATGGAGACTTCATCCTAAGACATTTCTGAGGATTTGGGAGCTATTTAAGGAAGCACAGGTGCACCTATTTTTCTACCCAGAGATCACGCACTGTTGCCTCTAGTACTCCATGACTCAGTCTCCTCTGGGCTTGGATGCCCTAGTTTACAAATGGCCAGCTAAATGCAAGTATGTGTACCCTCCCATTCATTTGCTTCACCAAGTGTTGTGCAAACTCTGGGAAGAGTGGAAGACCATGATGTTGGTGGAGCAGTAAGATGTCAGACCATTATGTCCGACTGTCGGTCATGGACACTATTCTCCACTATAGAGTAGATAACTAGTTACATGGTGCTTCACAACCCAGATTAGCTGGTGTCACTACCACTCTCTCTACCTAAATGGTTGGATTTTATTTTTCTCTTCCTTCGTATTTGTCAATATGAAGGGGAGAATTGTCGATGCCTTTAAACTTCCCTACTGACTAGTAGGCATTGGTAGTGCGTCTGGATCAGCACGGCGTGATGGTATACGATTCCCATAGCTTTTGCAACTGACGTAGCATCAAAGTGACCAACTTGAAAGGTAACGTTATCATTATGACTGTACCCTGGTTCTCTAAAAAGGAGGGAACGAGATGCTGCATGCGCTGGCCACACTACAGATTTCACGCTGTTTGTTGTTCGAGAGATGCGCTCTCCTCCATTCAGTTGAAAACTCTGCTGTCTGCTCTTGGGGGATGTGTGCATCAGGGGCGTAGCATGCAGTGACATCTGCCAATAAATTGTCGTGATTTAAAGGACTTCAGAGAACATCACTTCTGTGTGTAGATTCCCATTACATCAGCAACTGATGCAGATTCTCATTCCCTCCTTTCAGGGAACCAGGGTTACAGTCGTAACTATACCGTTACCTTTCAAGTTGGTCACTTCGATGCTACGTCAGTTACAAAAGCTCATAAGTTAACATGAACTAATAAAAAGGTAAAAAATTATTTTAAAAATTATTATTGCATATGTCATTAATTAATGATTGTATCTTTAATATTAATTCATATTAATAATATTTTTTTACATTATAGTGTCATTAAATGAGCAAGTAGAGAGTAATGCTAATGAGCAACATGTATTATTTCCTGTAGCATCTTACGCTTTGATATTGTTAACCCTGTTTTATTAGAAACTAGTAAGTATTTCAAAGCTGGCCAAAACAAATCTACAAACAAATGACCAATCAATGTGTTCTTCAGTCTAAGTTGTTTTGAAAAAAAGAAAAAACTGAAAAAAACAGATGTTGGCCAAGCAACATGTTAACTGTTTACATACACAAGCAAATCTCAAAGGAATGTGTCCAGTATACTGGACATTTGGATTGAGGAGTGTGTGCCCTCTTTGAGTGAGCCTGCTGGGTTTGTTGTGTCTTGAAGCCCCTCTGAATCCTGTCTGAAACGCTGCTCAGTCGGACCACCTTTTGAGCCCAGCTGGTTCTGAGCGGGAGTTAGTGCTAATGATGACTTTATCTGGTTTAGCTATTATGCCAGACATTGACAGTACGTGTTTAGAGTGTGCTCTTTGTTCCCAAACAGAGCCGTATTGCCATGATACCAAATAAATTAATGAATCTGTAATCTGCATGGTGTGATTGTTTAAAAAAAAAAAAAAAAGGTCGTTGGGGATTGCCATGCATTGCTGAGCAACAAGAATTGGCTTATGATTATCGGGTTAGACTCACAACCCCAAAATCACTTCTAAATGTGGTAGGCAGAGGTCCTGCCAACTATGCCAAATAATCCTTAATTTGTTTTGTGTTTGTTTGTTTTTCCCTCCATATGCACTTCAGACGTGCTGCTATTGCAATGGCAAATGGACATGCCATTAATGGAAATAATCTGTCTTTGAGGGACATTACACAACAGTGCACAGTCAGTACAGTGTGTACAAATTCACATACTGACACACATAGTGAAGTACGGGCTATCTTTTGTATATAGCTTAAGTCTAAACCCCCTCCCCCACCTCCCTTCATGTCACATTTGTCATGTCACTCTTATATCTTGACATTTTTCAGCCAACCATCATTTCAACTAAACAGCCACTGTAGTCACATAGGTTCAAATTGTTTAAGGCATGCAGTGAAAATCTATTTTAACTAAATTTACACGATTGGTAGTTAGTAAGAATGGTACTTATTTTTATTTTATTTTTTTAATTTACAGCATATGCACCCATATCCAATGATCCATACTAGCCTAATAAAAACCATTATTTACCTACATATATTTTTACTAAAATATTTTTGTAAATTAATTTCCCTCATGTATTTTTTGGGCCCCAATTTACAGAATTGTTATTGTGGGACTGTCTAGTTCCAAAATGACAAAAAAGCGCCATAAATTATCATTAAAGTTGTCCATACGACTTGTGACCGGATCATTGACAATACTGAGTCAATGACCGTGTTTACATGCACACTATTATGCAGATAACTACCAAAAGTCAGTTTATACAAACAATTTGACAACTCAAGAGAGATGTGTTTACAAGATATTATTCTCTGCTTTTGTCACTGTGCTACCAAACTGTGTCCTGGGTTTTTGTTTTTCTGATATCCAAATACACAGGCAGATGTTTAAGCAGACAGCAGCTTCATACTTATTTCTAATTCAATAGGAATGTCGCTCCCTCCTTTTCAGAGTGTGCCATAACTTTGGGAGAGGAATTAGGCAGCTTAGCCTGACAGCTGTGTACTAGGCCAAAGCATAAATCTAAATCACCCAGGATTTCTTCTGCTTGTCAGTCCAATATTGATCTGATCATTATTTTAAAGCCTTATAAAATTAGTTTTGTTTTTCTGTAGTTCTGATTTAATCAAAGTAATACTTGACTTAAAATTGGAACTTCATTCATCATTATTAAAATGGTGTCTAAATAAATTAGTTCATTAAAACTATTCAAATTAAAAATAGGCCTACAACAATTACATTTCAACATAATATTGTATTGTTTTGTATCAAGTGCTTTATACAGAACCTCACAGCACAAGTAAAAATGTGCTGCACAAAAGAGCATCACATTATTATTGATTTATTAATATTAATAGTAGTATTACAGTGAATATTACATACCTATACTGTAGTGATATATTTCTGTCATACTTATTTCATTTAAAAAGAGCTTTTATTTTTGTGGAAGCTTTTATTTTGGAGTGAAGCATTTAGTTTTTGTCTGTTTTGACAGTAGCTTTTCACCTCCTGAAAAGCAGTTCACTATGTGATTATCAAACCACAAAAGGCTGCTATTTAACGTCTTGTGACCTGAACGTGACTGCTGTGCGCATATTTAATTCCCATTTTTGATTTATTACTAGCTTCTAATATACAAGCCAAAGAAATAAGTTTTTTTTTCTAGAGCAAATAGTTTTCCTAAAATTTGATGTCCACACGTGTTGACAGCAGGACTAAGTTGTGAAATTTTAAAAAAAATCAAGCTATAGAAAGTCAGATTATTATAATATTATAATAGTTTATTATGTTTCCAGGAGTGTTTATTCATGTGTTTGAGACGTTACAGACATTACATCAGTAATTATCATAATTTATTCAGATTCACAGTAATGTCCAGCATCATCCAATCACAGCCAACCATGTTAAAATAAAATGATCCATTATAAATTGTGAATCTATGTACTGATGATCATTGTTTGTGTGTCAAACATGTTGATCCAAACGTCATCTGCAGCTTGAAACTGAACTTTTGATCAGAAGTTTGGATTGAATGCACTTAACTGCATAGAGAGTTATAAGATGCTCCCTATTTAGTGAATGACTTAACCTCCAGTGCGCTGTCTGTCTGCACTGGTCTCAGAACAGTTATAGGAGAGCTATAGGATGCTCCCTTGCTCCCTATTTAGTGCATGACTTAACCTCCAGTGCGCTGTCTGTCTGCGCTGGTCTCAGAACAGTTATAGGAGAGCTATAAGATGCTCCCTTGCTCCCTATTTAGTGAATGACAACCTCCAGTATGCTATCTGTCTGCACTGATCTCAGAACAGTTATAGGAGAGCTATAGGATGCTCCCTTGCTCCCCATTTAGTGCATGACTAACCTCCAGAGTGCTGTCTGTCTGCACTGGTCTCAGAACAGTTCTAGGAGAGATATAGGATGCTCCCTTGCTCCCCATTTAGTGCATGACTAACCTCCAGAGTGCTGTCTGTCTGCACTGGTCTCAGAACAGTTCTAGGAGAGATATAGGATGGTCCCTTGCTCCCTATTTAGTGAATGACTTAACCTCCAGTATGCTGTCTGTCTGCACTGGTCTCAGAACAGTTTGAAAAGCACCTTTATTTTCATCCTAACTCCATATAAAGCCTCTGAGAGCAACATTTTCCAGTTTTTGGATGAATTTATTAATTCTCAGAGTGATCATTCACAGTGAATATATGAATGCATTTACTAATGTAAATGAATAGAACCGTATTGTACAGTGATAGCAAAAATGAAATATAATCAAGTTTATATTAAAATGAAGTGAAATTACCCACTGATCGTAATTCCTATAACCAAGTATAACAACAATACCCTGTCTGGTATTTTTGAACATATGTTCAATATTCTGCAACAATGGCGCTGCTGCCTGCTTTCTCTTCCGTCTCTCCTGCTCTTTTCGCGCCATACTCACTATCCAGCTGGGCCTCACTGATTTAGCGCGGTAAAGTTTGACGTTCGACATACGGTTTCTAGATGTAAGGGACCGCCTGAACTACGCCAAAACATAGAAGATGTCCACTCATTCATTCAATTCGCGTGCAAGTTATACATGAAAAAACCTGTAAAATACATTTTCATATTCAGAATGTTCTTATAACTTCCCAGAGGACAGACAAACATACTACAGGTGAGATTATTACAATATGATCTATTATATATTCATATATAATATGTAATTGATTACATGTAATCAATTTTAGAGGATAGGACTTACCATCACTAAAATAAATGTTAAAAAATCTGAATTTTTCAGAAGTTTTCAGACGGTCCCTTACATCTGCCAAACCGAATGCCCAAATAAAGTCAAATGTCAAACTAACTTTATCGCGCTCACAGATTTTGCTATGAGTGCATAACGTCGGGGGTCGTTATGACAAGGGAAAGAGAAACACCTGGACTTCACCACCATCAATTACAAGACTTTTCACATTTACACACAAACAACAATAAACAACCCTTACTAACATGTATCACAGTAAACTGTAACATCAATTTTCATCCAACTGTGGAAGTTGTATAAAAAAGTGGTGTTAAATGTGTTTAGGCTATTATTTTTAACAAATAAAAAGTACATTTTTTAAGAAAGACCTAGCTAACCACTGTAATGAGGGGCCATCCATGGTCTTTCCTAGGGGGCTTGACTGAAAACGTTTGGAAACCACTGATGTAAAGTAAGTTTCTGGCCTAAACGGGGCCTAAGTACAAATACATAGATGCCTCATTCAGCTGGTCTGGATATGTCAACTGCGCTGCCATCTTGGAAACAGTCAACAAGGAGAGCTGTTTGAATGTAAGTGAATGGAGCAGAAGCCTCAGAATGCTGCATAAACTGCTTTTGTGTGGAAATAGTTCATCATGTAACGAATTGACCGATTAAAAAAAAAAACTGTGAAGTCAGGATTTTTTTATATCATATATAATACAACATTAGATTTTTGCAGACCATCAATTTCTATTGCTATCTTGACAAATGTTTTTTTGACCCATCCAAGATGGCGGCCGATTCGAGGTGTCACTGTCAATAGAAACAGCTGCTAATAAGGAATCTATGTATAGATATCTATAGGGGCTTTTCGGCCGCACGGTACAACTCGACTGGCCTCGACTCTGCTCTATTTTTGGGGGTTTTCCACTGTGGATAGTACCAGGTACTTTTTTAATACCACCTCGAGGTTGAGGTTCCAAGCGAGCCGAGCCGATACAACATGTGATGTCAAAACCCTGCAGATCACTGATTGGTCAGAGAGACACGTCACTACCAGCGTCACTGGATTTGTGACATGGGACATCAACCCGCTAGTTTTAAAGTTAGCTACAGTGATAGCAGTGTCATTTGTTTATGCAAATTTTGAATAAAAAAAAAAAATGGCTATGCGTAAAATCACGCCATGGTCAATAGACGAGGTGCAGATGTTCCTCTTGTTAGCGATGAATGAAACAACGTCAAAGGAAAAAGTCTTTCAGGAAGTGTCTCAGATTTTGGCCGCACACGGCTACCGCCGGACCTACCAGCAGTGTAGGGAAAAGTAAAAAAACAATTAAATGTGACTACAGAACCATCAAGGAAAAGTGGAAATGTTTCGACCAAATGGACATTATCTAGGTCGGGAAGCAATGGGATGGAGAGCGGTGGCTGGAGTTCACGATGGAGGATGGTACGTTTTGTTACGTTAACTCTGTACTCTGCTTGAAAGCTTCACTTTATTTAGTTGACCAACTACTGGAAGCTATTAAAAAAAACCAGGCCAATTAACTGTTACACTTGTGTAAAATCACCATGCAACAACTGCTTTATGCAGCACAATGAGCTAATAGCTAACAGCTAGCGCGTTATTGTTTAAGGTTTATGTTTGTGTCGCGTTTAAGATGATGTCACGGCAGTAGAGGCGGCGCAACTATGATGATCAACCAATAATCCCACCCACGTTAAGGCGGCGCTAAACATCACCGTAACGTGCAGTTGAAAAGTGCCATATGAGTGGAACTTCGTCCTCATCACATCATCAAGGACTAATAAATATAAAGCACAACCTAGACGGTCTTCTTTGACCTTGTGTGCTCAGTAGTTATCTGTTTACCTTACTGAGGTTCACACTGATCTTATGGAGGGACACAAGTTATGAAACAGCAGCTCTCGCTGTGAAAGTACGGTCTGGCTCTGGAGCAATGTTTATGCTCAGAGTGATTTTATTAAAGCAGTATAGGTCAAAGCAAGCTGGCCATTTCTGTTAGCCCCTGAGCTCATCCACAAACATGGCTGTTCCCGAGGGGCTTGAAGCCTTACTGACTCAGAGAACAGAATGTTCTGCACTCGGTAGAGAGGAGGAGGAGAGAGAGAAAAACACAGGGCCTATGAGAGGCAGCAGAATGCCAGCCCTGTTTGTTTTGTACGACTTTAAATGTGTTTTGATGCTTGAATGGCAACTCATTCGCACAGGCTGTTAAAGACAGCAGGCCAAATGGCGAGAGAGATGATGTGAAGAAACGCGGACTATTATTTATAAAACAATTCTTTTTTTTAAGAGTGTCTGATAACAGAAATACAATAACAGATTTTGAATTGTTTATGCTTTTTGATAAAATATAAAAATATATTTTTACAACTGATACGATTATTTATGTTTAAATCTGCACTATGTAACTTTGTGCTCTCTAGCGACATCTGTGGTTGAAACTTAAAATTGCTGTACATCAGTTTTGTTTCAAAATAGTCAATGCACAAAATAACACTGCAAACTAAAAACATAAACCAAAATTCTGTAATGATGGGGATAAAATATACTTTATTAAACATGAAAATAACATGCCTAAATATGCAATATAACAATTACAAGAAGTCCATTTCAGAACTCATACATATTAGTAAACATGTCACAATAACTTCCCCCAACAACGTAGATACGTAGATACATTGCCATCGGTTAACAGGTGGGTCGAACACGATAAGCTAAAATGAGCTGCTGCGTTATGCAGAACGGACCACAAAAAGGTGCCGCGATATGCAGAAAAGGACAGCAAACACCCCCATCCCAACTTTTGGGCCAGTTGCTATGTAAAATCCCTGGCCGATTTCTCTTCCCAGTCCAGCCCTGTCTATATCTCATTAGAAATCTAGATGGCTGTAAGCACTATGACATGTTTTTTCCTCTGTCGCCTTCCACCACAATATGCAGATCTGAAATGTAGGTAACGCATTTTAACCCTAACAGATGTGCTCTTCCAAAGACATTCAGTCTAATTTTCAGTTTATGCACCATCCCCATTGTTTCATTGAATATCTCGGCCTCTGAGTGGGTTAGAAGCTCAGCCTAAGTGTCATTAGAAAGCTGAAAATATTTTATCACCAATCGGTGATAACATATTTTTCCAATGATTTGTTTAGCATTCTTTTCCTGTTGGACTGCATATTTTGTTCTGGATATCTAAGATATAACATTAGATTATTTACTCAAGCAAGTTCACAGACAAGTAAAAAAAAATTGCAATTTATTTTAGAAAAAAGCAGATAAAACGGGTAAAAGCAGAGATTTTTTTAGCTCGGCAGCAGTGATCGGTGCATAAAAGAGAAATTTGTATTTTATGCTTACAGAAATAATTTTTTACTTTGTGATTCTTCAGAAAATCTTTCAAACTGTGGTATTAAGGCAACAAAATAAACAACACCGTTGAATTCCTGAGAATGAGAGCTTTCATTTGATGTATAATTGTCTATTTAAGTGCTAAGTGAAATACTGTTATTGTCATATTAATATTTCTACCACATGACCTCTAGGTGGTGCTTATTTGCGATGTGGATGTTTTTAGGCCTTACCTTGTTACATTTACATTTATGCATTTGGCAGACGCTTTTATCCAAAGCGACTTACAGAGCCCTTATTAAAGGGACAATCCCCCCGGAGCAACCTGGAGTTAAGTGCCTTGCTCAAGGGCACAATGGTGGTGGCCGTGGGGTTCGAACCAGTTGTTAATTTATGCAACATAAATGCAAAAGTGATGGTGTTTAATGAAAAGATCAGATTCTAGGCTTTCAAATGATACCAAATAAAGTATGTCTGGCTCATTTATCCAGGGACGTTTTATGCATAAACTTATTTCACGATGTAATGCCCCCTTTGGACCCGTTGGGTTTTAACACCAATACCAATTATTTTTATGGTTAAGTGTGTAATAATCGATATTCCAAAATCTGATTTAATTAATAATTTTTTAACTAAATAACTAAATAACTAAATATTTGTATCAACTAATATGATTAATTGTGTGATTAATTATTATTTATTGGTTTTTGACAATGATAACTTTATAAAGATAAAATAGTCTTTATAAAGATGCCCTTCCACCCCTGTGTAGTTCCTGGATGCGGTAGAGTGCTCTCTGCTTCAGACAGCCACAGGCGTTTTCTCGTGTGTCTTTGCTGCAATCACACCGAGGTAGCGTTTGTGGATGGTTCATGCTCTCACTGCGAGAACATGGCTATGGCAGCGTTGTGGTCGCTGAACGCCACTCCAGCCGCCCCCCGGTTCCGTTTTTCCCGGAGGTGTATGATGAGCTGACGACTTCATGGAGGGCACCCCTCTCCACTCGTCACAAAGCCACACGCTCATCTGCTCTCACTACACTCGACGGCGGAGTGGCCCACGGGTACACGGCAATTCCCCAGGTGGACAGGGCAGTTGCGATCTACCTATGCCACGAGAACACTGCCACCTGGCAGGGTCGCCCTGTGCTCCCCTCCAAGGCCAGTAGGACAATGTCATCACTGACAACCAAAGCCTACAGCACCACCGAACAGGCCGCTTCCGTCCTGCATGCCATGGCCCTCCTGCTAGTCCACCAGGCCAAGGCACTTAAAGAGCTGCATGTGGGTATTCCTGATCCCGACGTGCTGCAGTAACTGCGCTCAGCGACCGACCTCACCCTCAGGGCCACGAAGGCCACAGCGCAGTCACTCAGGCAGGTGATGGCCACACTCATGGTTCAGGAACGTCATCTGTGGCTGAACTTGGTCGAGATGCGTGAGACGGACAAGACACGCTTCCTCAATGCCCCTGTCTCCCAATTCGGCCTCTTCGGCGACACCATCGAGGACTTCGCCCACCAGTTCTCCGCAGTGAAGAAGCAGATGGAGGCCATTTCACACATCCTGCCCCGCCGCAAACTTGCTGCCACAGGCCATGACCCATCTGCTCACCGAGGGCATCCTCCTGCGGCTAAGAAACACCATGCTCCGCCTACTCGGGCCCAGCTCTCAGCCCGTGCGTCGAGCATCCCGGAGGAAGCACACAACCCCCCGTCTCACGGACCCCCTCGAGGACCTGGAATTCTCATGGCACTCTGCCGCCACACCTCAACAGTCCCGGCATGCTGGACATGGACCCCCGCCCTCAGCCCCACGACTGTTTCCCGGCCGGCCTGTTCTGACGAGTCTAGAGGACGCCTCCACTGGACCTCCTCCTCAGTCACTAACCCGCCCCCTGCTGGGTGTGCGGAGCAAGGTAAGTGCTTCAAGTCTTTTCTCAGCACCAGAGCCTTGGGACGCACCCTTGCCTCCCGACAGCGTATTACCTATTTTGCCCCGCTACGTCAAAGATACGTCAAAGATAATCGTCCCCTTGGTGCCCCTAATGCGGAGTTTGGACGCGCGGCTTTCACTTACCAACCCATCATGCTGGCTGGCCAGGACCATTCGACTCAGTTATGCAATTTAGTTTGCCAGCCCCCCCCTCCTTTGGGCACGGCGAACATGCCAAATCCCTGTACGCAGAAATCACGACCCTCTTACTCAAAGACGCGATAGAGCCTGTCCCTCCAACCGAAATGAAGGGTTTCTACAGCCCTTACTTTATCGTACCCAAGAAAGGCGGTGGCTTACGACTGATCTTGGACTTGCGAGTTTTCAACCGGGCTTTGCACAAACTCCCGTTCAAAATGCTCATGCAAAAACACATCTTAACTTGCATCCGGCATCTAGATTGTTTCGCAGCGGTAGACCTGAAGGACCGGGGCAGATGCACTGGCACACAGCTGGCTGCGCAATTACGCATTTCCCCCAGTGAGCCTTCTTGCACAGGTGCTGTGCAAGGTCAGGGAGGACGAGGAACAAGTCACCCTAGTGACTCCCTGCTGGCCCACCCGGGCTTGGTTCTCGGATCTCGAACTCCTCGCGACAGCCCCTCCCTGGCAAATTCCCCTGAGGAAGGACCTTCTTTCTCAGGGACGGGCACGCTCTGGCATCCGCACCCAGACCTCTGGAACCTCCACGACTGGCCCCTGGACGGGACGTGGAAGACCTAACTGATCTACCACCTGCTGTCGTAGACACGATCAACCAAGCCAGAGCTCCCTCTACCAGGCAACTTTACGCCCTGAAGTGGTGCTTGTTCGCGAATTGGTGTTCTTCACAGGCTGAATACCAACAGAGGTGCACAGTTAGGTCAGTGCTCTCATTTCTGCAGGAGAGGTGTACGTAGCTGCTATCGCTGCCCACCACGACGCAGTAGATGGCAAGTCTTTGGGTAAGCACAACTTAATTATCAGGTTCCTAAGAGGCGCCCAGAGGTTAAATCTCTCCCGGCCAAGCCTGTTCCCCTCCTGGGATCTCTCAGTGGTCCTCTCGGGCCTTCAGAGACCTCCCTTTGAGCTGCTAGAATCAGTTGGACTCTGAAGATGGCCCTGCTGATCGCTTGCCTCCATCAAGAGGGTCGGTGACCTGCAAGCGTTCTCTGTTAGTGACACTTGCCTGGAGTTCGGTCAAGCAGACACTCATGTGATCCTAAGACCGTGGCCGGGCTATGTGCCCAAGGTTCCTACGACTCCCTTCAAAGTAGTGAACCTGCAAGCGCTGCCCCGGGAGGAGGCAGACCCAGCCCCTTCGTTGCTGTATCCGGTACGTGCTTTGCGTACCTACTTGGACTGCATGCAGAGCTTTAGACATTCTGAGCAGCTCTTTGTCTGCTTTGGTGGACAGCGGAAAGGGAAAGCTGTCTCCAAACCATTTCATTGGCCTATCACACCCAGGCCATGCCCCCCCTTGTGGGTCCGAGCACACTCAACAAGGAGTGTTGCGTCCTCATGGGCACTGGCCAGAGGCACCTCCCTGGAAGACATATGCAGAGCAGCGGGTTGGGCAACACCTAATACCTTTGCGAGATTCTACAATCTCAGGGTTGAGTCAGTATCGTCCCATGTTTTCTCAGGTCCGAGCCGGTAGAACTTGGTACACGCTGTCTGACTGACCGGGTGGATCGCTTGCACCTAGCGCCCTTTCCCTCGGCCGAGGTAAAACTGCGCTTTCTCTCCCAGGAGATCCCACTCATTCGGATCCCTGGATGAGTCCTCCCTAGTCCTTTGGGTCCGCAGTTCAGTGGAGGAACTCGCTGACTCAATCCACTGTGGGTACTTAATCTACCCTGTACTGGAATAGGTGCTTCACAGCTCAGGACTACTACATGGACTCCCCCTGTGTGTATTTTCCATGGTACGGTCCCCTTACGAGCGGACCCGCATCTCCCTTGGGCAGTTCCAGGTCTCCGGAGAGGTGGGATCTACCACCGCGCCACTTTCCACATGTCGCCTAAAAACCCATGTGATGTATTCGCCACTCTTACCTCCCCCTCTCTGGGCAGGTGTGGTCTCCGCAGGGTCTTTTCCCACTGAAAAACAGGAAACCGGGTAAGACCACCTTCCCACGATGCGTGTAAAGACCCCAGTCGTTTGGCTCTATGCAAGAAACATAGAGAAAAAAGAGGCCCGGCTAGGCTCGGCCCGTTCCCAGGTTGGCAAGCGTCGCCTTGTTCCCCTGTCTAGGGTAACCAGAAGGATTCCAATGACATATTTGGGGCATTGGGGAAGGGTACATGCAGTCTGATACAGCTGGTTGCTTTTGCACATCAAGTACCTGCCCGCTCCTGTGTCAGCAGTACACGTACACGGCTTGGCGCATGGCGTGTTTTAAATTGGACCCCTAGTGTCGCTTCTTCAACACAACATCGAAGTGAGCGACAGACGTGGAACGTCTAGGTTACATATGTAACCTCCATTCCCTCGCACAGTGATGTAATGGTGCACCAGATGGTGTTTATCCATAGAACTTATAACCAATTTGGTAGAAAAGTGCCTATATCATAAAAAAAAATTACCTGACTGATAATCAGTCCATCTCTGCTTCTATAGGTAAACATAAACCACACTTTAAAATGAATGAGAAAGAATGGGAATGGAGGGGAAAAAAACCTTACTAAGGCTACTCAGGAGCCCTGCCAAATCTGATCACTGCTTGTTTTCCAGACGCGACCTCTTTTTCTGAGAGAGAGAGAGAGAGAGAGAGTTAGTTTTTTGGCCTCTGGTTTGTTTTGATCCCTCTCTGCTTGTGTGTGCTGACAGGATCTCGCAGGATTATGAGGTCTGTGTACTATAGCAGAGGAAACCCTCAAGCCCTGCATTAAAGTTCCTGGCCTTTATATCGCTTGATATGAAACAAATTCAGGTCTGCTCTTTCTAAGAAAGGACCTTATTACCATGTCTCATATGCTGCATAGACATTTGCTAACTGAGGTTCTATGTGTTTTGTTAGTATTGTAAACATTTTAGTACCTTTTGATTTTTCTCTGGACTTGTAATCTTCTTGCCTGTTGGTTGAAGTTTTCCTGTCACAACCGATTTAGCTGACAGTAAACTTTGTTTGCACACAGCTTACCAGGACCCTCACAGACAAAAACACAGTTTGCTCCCCCCCTTGTGTCTCTTCTTAGAGCTGTCACATGTCTTTCAAACACACTTGTTGTGTATTCTGGAGTAATTTGTTAAAGTGTCACTAGCATCACTAAATGCGATTGCAAAAATAATAGCTGTTTTCAGACAGATTCCAGAAAACTCCCTGTTATTCCATTGGTTGTACAGATAGTGGCACCCCAAACTCATGCCATTGGTCGACCAAACATTGCTGTTTCAGGCTGGACAAGCAACTAAAACAGAAGAATATTTTGGTAGCGCCACATTGTTACACTGTCAGTGAAATCAACCTACAAATAGCTTACTTGTTAGTTGACTCTGTATATTAAGGATACAAGAATTTTGTTTAGCTTGAATTATTCACATCCACACGAATAATTTATGTTTGAAAACACATTGATTTTGTTACTTTAACGAATTATGAATGAATTAGTGTGGACTAGGCCTTAAATTCTATGAAGGATTTGCAGATGGTTAAAGGTAACTAATTATGGCACTTTTCTACTGCACGTTACGGTTCGACTTGACTCTACTCTCTTTTCTGAGCTTCCTTTTCCACTGCAGTTCAGTGCCACCTCAATGTGGGTGGGATTATAGGCTGATCATCATAGTTGCGCCTCCTCTACTGCCATGACATCATCTTAAATGCTACCATAAACCATAAACAATAACATGACCGCTAGCGGTTAGCTACTAGCTCATTGTGCTGCATAAAGCAATTGTTACATGGTGATTTTACACAAGTGTAACAGTTAATTGGCCTGGTTGTTTTAGAAGCAAGCTTTCCAGTAGCTGGTCAACTAAATAAAGTGAAGCTTTCAACAAGAGTATAGAATTAACGTAACAAAATGTACCATCCTCCATTGTGGACTCCAGCCGTGAATAAGTCTAGGGCACTCTCCCTCCCATTGCCATAGATAGTGTCCATTTGGTCAAAACATTTCCACTTTTCCTTGATGGTTCTGTGGTCACGTTTACTTTTCCCTACACTGTTGGTAGGACCAGTGGTAGCCGTGTGCGGCCAACAGCTGAGACACTTCCTGAAAGACATTTTCATTTTGTTCATCACTAATGAGAGGAACATCTGCACCTCGTTTATTGACTGCAGCTTGGTTTTGCGCACAGCCATTTTTTTTTTACATTTCGAAAGTTGTGTGAAAAAAAAAAAATGACACTGCTATCACTGTTGCTAACTTTAAAACTAGCAGGTTGATGTCCCGTGTCGCAAATCCAGTGACGCTGGTAGTAACGAGTCTCTCTCACCAATCAGTGATCTGCAGGGTTTTGACGATACATGATTAAGTATCCGCTCGGCTCACTTGGAACCTCGACCGAGGTGGTACTAAGAAAAGTATCAGGTACTAGGTACTATCCACAGTGGAAAACTCCAAAAAGCCACATCGAGTCGAGTTGTACCATACAGTGGAAAAGCCCCCTAAAGTGATTTCAAGATGTAGCATCTGTAACCTGGATTCTTATAGAAAGGATAAAGTTTTATCATAAAAATATTTCTTGCTTTGAGAAGAGATTAATAGACACATTTCATTTCCATTACATTTCCAGCACTTTATCAGGAACATTATGGTCCTAATAAAATTCCCGATGTGGCCTTTTGCTGTTGTAGCCCATCCGCCTCAATGCTAGACATGTTGTACATTCTGAGATGCTATTCCTTTCACCACAATTAGAGTGGTTATCTGTGTTACCGTAGACTTTGTCAGCTCAAACCAGTCTGGCCATTCTCTGTTTACCTCTCTCTAAAGTGTTTCCGTCTGCAGAACTGTCGTTCACTGGATGTTTTTTGTTTCTGGCACCATTCTGAGTAAATTCCAGAGACTGTTGTGTGTGAAAATACCAGGAGATCATCAGTTACAGAAATACTCAAACCAAATTATTGGAAGCTCCTGACCCGTAACTGCATGATTTTATGCATTGCACTGCTGCCACACGATTGGCTGATTATATAATCTCTATACACATATACTGTATATATATATATATATATATATATATATATATATATATATATACTGTATATAATTTAATAGAGATTGCATTCACAAAGAGCAAGTTGTAGCCAGTTAAATATTTTAGAGCACAGAATAACTAAAAAAAATGTAATAGGGGAGACCGGGCCTAGTTGTCATGCCTGAAAAGTTGCCATAAAGGCTAAATCTCAGTAACTACTGTATAATATTTTGACTCAAAATTCCAATTACACAAATGTGTGTTTTCTCTAGCAGAGGTTTTGTTTGCTGTTTTCAAACATTGCTCTGAACCAAAATCCCAACTTCATCATACTGTATTTTTGATTTAGCTGCTGGATAAACAATAAAAATAATAAAACTTATTTTTTATTGTTTAAAATGTATATGTAAGGGGGTTAAAGGGAAAGGAGGAGGCGAGAACCAGCTTAACAAAGTAAATAATATTAAATTAAATAAAAAGACACACAAACACACACACAGGGCAGCTGCCCATAATTCTCTCTCTCTCGATCTGTCGTCACCAGCCACCTTTATCCCTCGCGCGCACCATCAGGCTGATTGGGGATCAGGTGTGCGTCATTCCAGACCGGCCCTGCCCTTCCTCCGCTCTACAGTCCTCCCGACGTTGCCTCAGGTGTACAGAAAGTTGCCTCATGATGTACAAGTTTTAGAGTATCCCACCTCCCCGGTTTCGGCACCAGTGTAAGGGGGTTAAAGGGAAAGGAGGTGGTGAGAACCGGATAAACAATATAAATAATATTTAATTAAATAAAAAGACACACAAAAATACATACAGAGCAGCTGCCTGTAATTCTCTCTCTCTCTCGAACTGTCGTCACTGGCCTCCTTCATCCCTCGCGTGCCGCATCAGGCTGCTTGGGGACCGGCCCGCCCTCCTCTGCTCTATAGTATACAAAAATAATTAATAACTATAGTTAAAAATAATAACTAATACATATAAATGGATTTATTATTTACAGTACACGTTGTCCAAATTAGTGATGTTATATTTTTTACCAGACATTTTTGCTATTTAAATGAATTTTGTGTTTCATAATTCAAATCAAATCAAATCAAATCACTTTATTGTCACACTACTGTGTACACGAGTGCAACAGCAGGTGAAATTCTTGTGTGCAGTTCCGAGCAACATAGCAGTAATGACAGTGACGAGACATAAACCACTTTACAATAAACAACATATTACACAAAACAATTTACATAACAAACTTACACAACAATTTACATAACAAATGTACACATACCTACACAACAATTTACATAACAAATGTACACAATACACACAATGTAGAATACACACACTAGATACGGGTATAAATATATATATATACACTAACTGAATTGGGAGAATATATTGACAGAATGAGGATTTATAAAGTGCAGTGCTGATTGTTGATCGTGAGAGATCATGTGTTCAAAAGTCTTATTGCTTGTGGGAAGAAGCTGTCATGTAGTCGGGTGGTGCGGGTCCTGATGCTGCGATACCGCCTGCCTGATGGAAGCAGTGAGAGCAGCCCATGACTCGGGTGACTGGAGTCTTTGATAATCCTCCGAGCTTTCTTCACACACCGTCTGTTATATATATCCTGGAGGGAGGGAAGCTCACCTCCGATGATGTTTTTGGCCGTTCGCACCACCCTTTGCAGGTCTTTGCGGTTGTGGGCGGTGCTACTGCCGTACCAGGCGGTGATGCAGCCAGTCAGGATGCTCTCTACGGTGCTGGTGTAGAACCGTGTGAGGATGTGATGGTTCATTCCAAACTTCCTCAGCCGTCTCAGGAAGAAGAGGCGCTGGTGAGCCTTCTTCACAACGGCCTCAGTGTGGACGGACCATGTGAGTTCCTCAGTAATGTGGACACCGAGGAACTTGAAGCTGCTGACTCTCTCCACCGGTGCTCCATTGATGGTGATGGGGCTGTGTTCTCTGTCTTTCTTCCTGAAGTCCACCACAAGCTCCTTGGTTTTACTGACGTTGAGGGAGAGGTTGTGCTCCTGACACCAGCGTGTCAGAGTGTGCACCTCCTCTCTGTAGGCTGTTTCATCATTGTCAGTGATCAGACCTACTACCGTCGTATCGTCAGCAAACTTAATGATGGCATTGGAGCTATGTGTCGCCACACAGTCATGTGTGTACAGGGAATACAGGAGTGGGCTGAGAACACAGCCCTGCGGGGCTCCAGTGTTGAGGGTCAGTGGTGAGGAGATGTTGCTGCCCATTCTAACCACCTGACGTCTGCCTGACAGGAAATCCAGGATCCAGCTGCACAGCGAGCTGTTTAAGCCCAGAGCCCGGAGTTTCACATCAAGCTTGGAGGGCACTATGGTGTTGAATACTGAACTGTAGTCTACAAACAGCATTCTCACATATGCGTTCCTTTTTTCCAGGTGGGAAAGAGCAGTGTGTATTGTAGATGCAATGGCATCATCAGTGGAGCGGTTTTTACGGTAGGCAAACTGCAATGGGTCCAAAGAGGTGGGCAGAACAGAGCAGATGTGATCTCTGATCAACCTCTCAAAGCATTTGCTGATGATGGGGGTGAGGGCAACAGGACGCCAGTCATTTAAACAAGTGATTTTGGCTTGCTTCGGTACAGGCACAATGGTTGATGTTTTGAAGCATGTGGGGACTACAGACAGGGAGAGGGACAGGTTGAAAATGTCCGTAAAAACACCAGCCAGTTGGTTCGCGCATGCTCTGATGACGCGGCCCGGAATGCCGTCTGGACCCGCGGCTTTACGAACGTTCACCCGTCGGAAGGATCGGGTTACATCCGCAACAGAGACGGAGAGTGAACCATCATCTGTAGTATCGGCCGCGAGTGCTCTCTCCGCGAGGGCGGTGTTGTTGTTCTCGAAACGAGCATAAAATGTATTAAGCTCGTCCGGGAGAGAGGCAACGGTGTTCATGGCGGAGTTTTTATTCTGTTTATAGTCCGTGATGATGTTAATTCCCTTCCACATACTTCTGGAGTCAGTGGTGTTGAACTGACCTTCAATTTTGTGCCTGTACTGGCGTTTGGCTGTGCTGATGGATTTACGGAGGGCATAACTGGCTTGTTTACGCTCCTCCGCGTTCCCGGAATTAAAAGCGGTGGTCCGCGCAGTAAGTGCCGCGCGAACATCGCCGTTAACCCAGGGTTTCTGGTTGGGGTAGATCCGTATGTTTTTCGTCGGAACAACGTCCTCTACGCACTTCCTGATGAAACACGTTACGCTATCAGCGTAAACCTCGATGTCGTCATCGGAGGCAGACCGGAACATCTCCCAGTCCGCGTGATCAAAACAGTCCTGTAGCGCAGAGTCTGATTGGTCCGACCAGCACTGGATCATTCTAATGGTGGGTGATTCCCGTTTCAGTTTCTGCCTGTAAGCGGGCAGAAGCAGAACGGAAGAGTGGTCGGATTTACCAAATGGTGGGCGGGGGAGGGATTTGTAGCCATCCCGGAAAGGAGAATAGCAATGATCCAAAACCCGGTCCCCTCGTGTGTTAAAGCTGATGTGTTGGTGGTATTTTGGTGCTATTGTTTTGAAGTTGGCTTTGTTGAAGTCCCCGGTAACAATGAACGCGGCCTCAGGGTGCGCGGTTTCCTGCTCACTTATACTGCCATACAGTTCCCTAAGTGCCCGGTCTGTGTCGGCTTGTGGGGGGATGTACACAGCAGTGATAATGACCGCTGTGAATTCCCTTGGTAGCCAGAATGGTCGACACAGAAGCATGAGAAATTCCAGATCAGGAGAGCAGAAAGACCTGATAAAATGTACATTCCTCTGATCACACCATGATTTGTTGATCATAAAACATACACCTCCACCTCTGCTTTTACCTGAGAGGTCTTTCGCTCTGTCCGCTCGGTGCACGGAGAAACCCGTGGGTTCGATGGCCGAGTCTGGAATCTCCGCGGACAACCAGGTTTCCGTAAGACAGATAACACAGCATTCTCTCGTCTCTCGTTGGAAAGAGATCCGCGCTCTCAGCTCGCAGAGCTTGTTGTCCAGAGACTGAACATTTGCCAGTAGTATACTGGGTAGCGGGGGGCGATTTGCGCGACGTCTTAATCTGATGAGAACGCCGGCTCTTTTTCCTCTTTTCCGTCTGCGTTTCCGCGGCCGGGCAGCCCAAACAAAGGGCTCCGCTGGCGTGTTTGTAAACCGCGGGTCGGCATTGAGGAATGTGAAGTCCGGTTTTCGGTGTGTGATTGCCGAACCAATGTCCAAAAGCGTTTGTCTGTCGTACACAATAAGGCAGACAACATCCAAGACAAAAAAACACAGAACTGTAAACAAAACAAACAATAAACTGCAGTGTTTTGACGGAGCTCGCGACGCAGCAGCCATACTCGGCGCCATCTAATTGTTTTATTGTGTAAATTTAGCTGAAAAGCTTTACATAGTCTATGTAATTGCAGTTCCATGTTGGTTCCACACAATGAAAATAAGTTTCTTTGATATGTCTCTTTGTAAAATGTTGGCTCAAATACTTTGTGTACTGAAAACCTAAATTAACTGAGTAAAACTTAAAATTTAAATTTGATCTGTTCAAATAACTTTTGATCCTTTCAGATTGTTGCTAGCTAGCAACAAATACATTAGCATTTTATCTATATATCGCTTTGTACAGTATAACAAGTATGTTGAGAGTTTACAGATCCTCAATCAGCCATTTTACTGATTGATCACACAGTGATTACTTCATGAAAACAAGCAATACACACTGATTATTCTCTTATTCTATGTATGTACCCAACCACGAACTAACTATTAGCTCCACTCTTCTTTACAATGGTAACCTCCAAAAAGATTTAACATGACAGAAATTTTTCCAATGCAAAGCAAGCTGGAAACTGAAAATCCCCTGCCCAGTTTCAGCAATACATCGATGCAACAAATAATATTGGATTTGTGAACATACACTCACTTTACACTTTATTAGGAACTATCGGATTCAATAGAAAATAGGTTTATTTGTGTGGTTTCACACACTAAAAATGGAAATGGCTTATGTTTATTCCACTCATTTTGATTATTATCATTTAAAAAAAATTATAATATTTTTAGGATAGATTAGTACAGGATTGGTTCAACATGAGGGTGAGTAGCATAAGACGGAAATGTTATTTTTGGGTGAACTATTCTTTTAAAGTCTGAGTCTGGCACAAGGGTTAAACGATGAAATCTAAAAATAAAGAAAACAAAGGCATTTGAAAAGTACCAATAGAAAAATAAGTAATGCATGGTATTAAGTTTCTAAGAGAGTTTTAATGTGACTTTCATATAACTAAAAGGAAAAATGAAAATCTGTTTAATAAATATCAACCCCATGCGACATAAAAGTGCCCGTAGCTGAAGCAACGCCCAATTATTGTGGATGTCAGACAAAATAATTGAAATTAAATAAAGTAAACAGTGTCTGCCTAGACTGAATTTAAATATAAACCTTTACACAAGCATGACATCAGTGCAAAAACTCAGAGAAGCTGATGTATATTTTAAAAGGTATGAAGTCAAAGCCATCTATGTGTACTCGCTGTCTCAGAATTCAGGAACTCGAGCGTGAAATCTACGGGAAGGGAACGTTCAGATTGTTGAAATCTAATATCCTCGTAAATTCAATACAAATCTCTATCATGGTGTGTAATGACTCTCAAACACTTTTAGACAGTCTGTGTTGTCATCATCTATGTTTTGCACTGTACCATGACACCTCTTCCCTGCACGCATACACACGTTTTCTCGCCGTGTCATTGTGAATGGGGAGACGGTTTGTTTTCAGAAGGAGTTTATAATGGACCTCTTTTCACAAATGAGTCACATTTCTTCATGGAGCTTTGAGCTGAACCTGAAAGCTTTTGGGGCACTAAAAGCCCTCAGTGTAATAAAGAAAACCAACCTCTTTGGCTTCTATTAAAAGGTATAGATCTGTCATTTAACGCCCGTTCACACCAAGAGTGATAACTATAATGATAAATATATTAGTATCCACACGAAAGGACAGTAGTATTCTGTTTATTCTAAGCATGCTCTGCAGTTATGTTCACAGTCTAGAACTCAGAATCAGCTTTATTGCCAAGTATGCTAACACATACAAGGAATTTGTCTTTGTGACAGGAGTGTCCAGTGCACAACAATACAAAAAACAATACAACATAGCAACAAGATAGAGATAATAATTTAAAAAAAATTATTGCAAAATTAAATAAAAATAAACATTGAATAGAAACTAAAGTATACAGAATACACAATAAGACAAATATATATATATATATATATATATATATATATATATATATATATATATATATATATATATATATATATGTATATATATATATATATATATATATATATATATATATATATATGTATATATATATATGTATGTGTGTGTGTGTGTGTGTGTGTGTGTGTGTATATATATATATGTATGTAGTGCAAATACAAATCTGTTATATACAGTGCAAGGGAGAAAAGGTAGGATGTGTTGTATAAATATTTTACATTTATGCATTTGGCAGACACTTTTATCCAAAGCACCTTATAGTGCACTTATTACAGGGACAATCCCCCTGGAGCAACCTGGAGTTAAGTGCCTTGCTCAATGACACAATGGTGGTGGCCATGGGGATCGAACCAGCAACCTTCTGATTAACAGTTATGTGCTTTAGCCCACTACCACCACCACCACCACTCCCCGGTAAATATAAAAAGACTAAACTGTGTATTGCAGATAATTATTGCTCAAAGGGCCAGTTTTAACTGTTTATGAAATGGATAGCCTGAGGAACACATCTGGTCCTGTGACTGACGGTTCTGGTGCTCAGTGCTCTGTAGCGTTGGCCAGAAGGCAACAGTTCAAAAAGGTAGTGGGCTGGGTGAGTGGGTCCAGAGTGATTTTTCCAGCCTTTTTACTCACTCTGGAAGTGTATAGTTCTTGTTGGGAGGGCAGGGGGGCAACCAGTAATCCTCTCAGCAGTCCGAACTGTCCTTTTGTAATCTTCTGATATCCATTTTCATAGCTGCACCAAACCAGACAGTTATTAAAGTGCAGAGGACAGACTCAGTGACTGCTGAGTAGAACTGTATCAGCAGCACCTGTGGCAGGTTGAACTTCCTCAACTGGCAAACAAAGTAAAACCTCTGCTGGGCCTTTTTCACAATGGAGTCAATGTGGGTCTCCCACTTAAGGTCCTGTGAGATGTTAGTGCCCAGGAACCTGAATGACTCCACTGCTGCCACAGTGCTGTTTAGAATGATGAGGGGAGGTCAGTGTTGGGGTGTTCCACAATCATCTCCACCGTTTTGAGAGTGTTCAGCTCCAGGTTGTTTTGACTGCACCAGACGGCCAGCTGTTCAACTTCCCTTGTGTATGCAGACTCATCGTCTTCCCAGATGAGGCCGATGACAGTAGTGTCATCTGCAAACTTCAGGAGCTTGACAGAGGGGTCTTTGGCAGTGTAGTCGATCGTATACAGGGAGAGCACACATTCCTTGGGGGCACCTGTGCTGATTGTACATGTGCTGGAAGTGATTTTCCCCGTTTCACGAGCTGCTGCCTGTCCGTCAGAAAGCTGGTAATCCACTGACTGACAGATAGATGTGTGTGGGAACAGAGAGTTGGTGTAGTTTAGTCTGGAGAATAGCTGGGATGATGCTGTTGAAAGCTGAACTGAAGTCCACAAAAAGGATTCTTGCATATGTCCCTGGTCTGTCCAGATGTTGTTTGTTAAAATATGATGCAATCCCATGTTGACTGCATCATGTACAGACCTGTTTGCTCGATAAGCAAATTGAAGGGGATCTAGAAAGTGTCCAGTGATGTCCATCAGGTGGGCCAATACCAGTCTCTCTATTGACTACAGTTGTCAAGGCGATGGGTCTGTAGACATTAAGTCCTTTGATTTTGGGTTTCTTTGGGACAGGGATGATGATTGAGTGTTTTAAGCAGCATGGGACTTCACACTGTTCCAGTGATCAATTGAAGATCAGTGTAAAGATGGGGGCCAGCTAGTTTGCACAGGATTTTAGACAAGTGGCCCTCTGCTTTCCTTGTCTTTTGTTTTCGGAAGACACAGCACACCTCTTTTACAGTCTTTACTACAGGTTAAGCAGATTTATTTTTTGTTTGTAGGTTTGTAGAAGATGAACCAGACAATGATCAGAGTCCCAAAGCTGCTCTAGGGAGAGAGCAATATGCATCATGTATTGTTGTGTAGCAGTGATCCAGTATATTTCTGTCTCTGGTGGGGCATTTAATGTGCTGTTTGTTATTTGGGCAGTTCACGTGTGAGGTTAGCTTTGTTAAAATCTCCAAGAATAATAATAACTGAGTCCGGGTATTGTAGTTCCATGTCCAATCAGCCAGCTGTTGCAGCGCTGCATTCATGCACGCGTGTGGCGGGATTTAAACACCAGAATAAACTAGGAATACTCCATCGGTTTGTACACCAACATTCATTGATGTAATGAATGTTCCACCGCCTCTCGTTTTCCCTATTAATTCCGTGATGCGATCCGCTCTGAACAGCTGAAATCCTGACAGATGTAACGTGCTGTCCAGAATGGCTTAACTCAGTTTTTTGTGAAGCACAAGGCAGCAGATGTTGAAAAGTCCTTGTTTGTACAGGTGAGGAGATGTAGTTAGTCCGTTTTCTTAGGAAGAGAGTGGAGATTCGCTAGATGAATATTTAGCAGGGCTGTTCGAAAGCTGCGCTGACAGAGCCTGACCAACACGCCAGCTCATCTCCCTCGCCTGCAACTCTTGAACAGCACAGCTGCGCCTTCGACTAAAATGTCCAGCAAAGCATCCAAATAGTCAAAAACTGGGAAAAGATTGTCTGGTATGTGCTACCGAATGTTCAGCAGTTCATCCCTGGTGAAACTGATTGGAAAAAGTTTACTATACACAGGAGAAACAAGCAAAACCAACAAAAGAATTGGAGTGCTCCTTACCAAGGCTGCCATCTGCGGCACCATCTGGGATATGAAAATTGATGTAGATCTTCACTGCATTAGATAAAGTTACAGATTTAGCTAATGTTGTCATTTTCACCACAACTTCAAAGGATACAAGTCAATGTTGTCGACATTAGCGCTGGATACCTGAGGTAATTTTATGCTACCAGCTAGCGTTAGCTTGTCATTATCTCATCTCTGTTAATACCTCTCTCACCATTAATTCCGAGGGTAAACCCAATTGTTTTCCAGATGTCCCTTTTTTTAGGGCATCTTTTAAAAGGGGGGTTGACTGTAAAACAGTGGTCGGTTTTCAGCTTCACTTTATTGTCGTCTGTCATTTAAAATGTTTGAGCCCTTTAAAGTCAGATGGATTTTTATTGGCAGTCAACGTTTTCAAAAAAATTGCTCTGAAAGTGATCCCAATGATATCGTTCCACGAGCTTGGTCTCATGAAATTTATGTAAACATGACAAAATTTTTGCAATTAAAAATTGACTGTGCTGGATTACACGTTTGGCTGCAGAGTTTTAGTGTAAAGCGAGTAAAATGGTGTCTGTGGCATGGGGGGGGGCGTGGTCATTTGTCTGTCTGTGGTAGAGGTAGAGCAATAAGGTTCATCACCTAGGTGTTAATGACAATCTAGGTGATGAGTCTTACTGCTCTCCCTGTCCAGCAACATACACGCTACCAGGTGAGCTACCACACAAGCTATCTGCAATGGAATAACTGTATGTTGGTGAGTCTCTAATAAAAGCATTCAAATGTATTGTGTCGATATCATAAAATAGCAGGTTCTGAATAACAGAGAGAAAAGTCATAATCAGCCATTTAAGTCATGATTTGAGTGAAAGTGAATAAAACACTCAGTTATTGTAGCGCTTCTAGTGTTCATCTGTCCTGGAAACTGCAGGGAATTGTACCTAGAGACAGGTTGCAAAAATTTATATAGAGTCATGTTTTCACTATGAGACCAGGTTGCAGCATCATTATTGTTATATTTGTGATGTGGAATCTGCTATTCTCTTAGAGTAAAAAATATTTTTTTAATCTTTATGGTTCTATTTATTGTTATTGTAGCGCAACGATAATGACACAGAGGAACGATAACTTTGGGATGCTAGAAACACCTAGCTGTATGCTAAAACATGCTAGCTACACCTAGAAAAATGCTACCAAAATGCTTGCAAACCGCTACATGCTAGCAATGCTAACTACATCATAAAACATGCTATCACTGACTAACAACATGCTAGCAGCGCCTAATAACATGCTAGCCCATGCTAGAAATGCCTAGCTACATGTTAAATCATGTTAGCAATGACTAAAAACATGTTAGCAACACCTAGCAACATGCTAAAATATGCTAGCAATGACTAACAACATGCTAGCCATGTGTAGCTACATGCTTGTTCCTAGGATGTTCTGACTAGTTTCTAGGCATTGCTAGCATGTGACATGTCTAGTATGTTTTAACATATTTCTAGGCATCGTTAGCACTTAATACCACTCACAAGGTTCATGGTATTAAATCAACAAGGATAGAATAGAAGAATCCAGCGACACTTGTGGTAAAAGAAACTTTAATTTACCTTTATGCATTTGGCTGACACTATTATCCAAAGCGACTCACATTGCACTTATTACAGGGACAATCCCCCTGGAGCAACCTGGAGTTAAGTGCCTTGCTCAAGGACACAATGGTGGTGGCTGTGGGGATCGAACCAGCAACCTTCTGCTTACCAGTTCTGTGCTTTAGCCCACTAAGCCACCATCACTAATTGAACTTAAAATCAATAAAACAAACCAACACATTTCGGCATGTAGGCTTTTATAAGGGCATTGTTAGCATGCTGCTAAGCATTGCCAATGTATTTTAGCATGTAGCTTTGCATGTTGCTAGGTGTTGCTAGCATGTTGTTATTCATTGCTAGCAACACCTAGAAACGTCTCGGTTACTTATGTAACCTCCGTTCCCTGATGGAGAGAACGAGACATTGTGTCGAAGAAGCGACAATAGGGGTCTCTCTTGAGCGCCGAATATGCCTCTGGTCTATGAAAAAAGTCCAATGAGAAGTTGGCAGACAGTATTTGCATACCCCGCCCCGGACATACGGGTATAAAAGCGGGGAAATACGTCGAATTCAGGATTTTTCTGTGGAGCCGGAAATGGTCTGGCCACTGCAGTGGCTCAGCTCAGCGACATGGCCGGGAAGACACGACGTCTCATTCCCTCCATCAAGGAAAGGAGGTTACATAAGTAACCGAGATGTTCCCCGTCTGTCGCTCACTTCGACGTCATGTCGAAGAAGCGACACTAGGAGTCCCCTTCAAATCACGCCATGTGCTGAGCCGTGTATGTGTACTGCTGACACAGGAGCGGGCAGGTATTTCACGTGCACAAGCGACCAACTGTGTCAGACTGCGCCTACCCTTCCCCAACGCCCCAAAAAAGTCATCGGAATCCTTCTGGTTACCCTAGAGGGGAACAAGGTGACGCTTGCCAACCTGGGAACGGGCCAAACCTGGCTGGGCCTCTTTTCTCTCTATGTTTCTCCACATAGAGCAAGAACAGCCGGGGCCCTTACATGCATTGAGGGAAGGGGGTCTTACCCAGTTTCCTATTCTTTCAGGGGGAAAAGACCCTGCAGAGGCCACACCTGCCCAAAAGGAAAGGTAAAGGTGGTGAATATATCACATGGGTTTTTTAGGCAACATGTGGAATGTGGCGCAGTGGTAGATCCAACCTCCAGGAGGTGGGAGTTGCTACAGCATAGCGACAGGAGGGCAACGAAAACTGCTTAAGGGAGACGCGGGTCAGCTTGTAAGGTGACCGTACCACGGAATTACACACAGGAGGATTCCATGTAGGAGGCCTGATCTGTGGAGCACTTTTCCCAGTGCAGGGTAGATTTGAGATACCCGCAGTGGATTGGGTCGGCGAATTCCTCCGATGAATTGCGGATCGACAGTGCTAGGGAGGATCAACCAGGGAACTGGGTGGGTGGGATCTCCTGGGAGAGAAAGCGCACAGTTTTACCTCGGCCGAGGGAAAGGGCGCCAGGTGCAAGCGATTCACCCGGCCAGATCGTCATCGTGTTACCGAGTTCTACCGGCTTGGACCGGAAAAAACATGGGATGAGACTGACTCAACCCTGAGATTGTAAAATCTTGCAAAGGTATTAGGTGTTGCCCAACCTGCTGCTCTACATATGTCTGCTAGTGAGGTGCCTCTAGCCAGTGCCCACGAGGACACAATAGTCCTTGTTCAGTGCGTTCGGACCTGCAAGGGGGGGGGGCATGGCCTGGGTTTGATAGGCCAGTGAAATGGCATCCACCACCCAGTGGGAAAGCCTCTGTTTGGAGACAGCGTTCCCTTTCCGCTGTCCCCCAAAGCAGACAAAGAGCTGCTCAGAGCACCTAAAGCTCTGTGTGTGGTCCAAATAGGTACATACCGGACACAACAATGTTGAATTTGTTTTTCAAACTTGAGTCACTGCTGGCTCCAAAGGAGGAGAGGATGGGCGAGTCGTGACATGGCGGGAGCGTACGCCGCCTTGGCGATTTATGTACTATACTGCAGTGGTGCTGTCTGACCTGATCAGGACATATTTGTCTCGAACTAATGGGAGAAACCTCCGCAGGGCACAAAAATAGTCAGCAACTCCAGGCAGTTGATGTGCCAGCGCAGCGGGGCCCCTCTCCAACGGCCTGCTACTGCGCGCCCATTAAACACGGTGCCCCAACCCAATCTGGAGGCATCAGTTGTGACCAAGACGCATCTGGACACCTGCTGCAAGGTTTCTCCTGCCCGTAGAAAACAAAGGTATGTCCCGGGTTTGAATGTTTGGTGGCAGGTGGGGGTGATCGTCACACGGTGCGTGCCGCGGCGCCATGCTCGTCTTGGGACTCGAGTCTGAAGCCAGTGCTGAAGTGGTCTCATATGCATCAACCCCAGCGGCGCGACCGCTGCAAAGGATGCCATATGCCCCAGGAGCCTCTGGAAAAATGTAGAGACCCTTCTTCATCTCGGTTGGAGGGACAGGCTCTATCGCGTCTTTGTAGTAGCGATTTCCTTTTTTGGAGCCACGCATCCAAACTCCGTGCTAGAGGCACCAAGGGGACGATTATTTTTGACTTACCTGGCGGGCCGTAGCAGCGGGGCGGAGCAGGTAAAGCAGCATCAGGAGGCGAAGACGCGTCCCGAGGCTCAGGTGCTGAGAAAAGACTCAAGCACTTACCTTGCTCCGCACACCCAGCAGGGGGCGGGCTTGCGACTGAGGAGGAGGTCCAATGTAGGTGTCCTCTTGTCTTGTCGGAACCGGCCGGCCGGGGAACAGTCGTGGGGCTGACGGCGGGTGGTCCGCATCCAGCGTGCTGGGACTTTTGAAATCTGGCTGCAAAGTGCTGTGAGAATGGCATTTGCGGGCCAGGTGACCCAGAGACAAAGGAAATAGCTCTGTTACTGAGAATGCGAAAATAAATGTAACAAAAAATTCTGAGTAGTCTTACCATCTCCGTGCTATCGTCTTGGTCCCTGGTTCAAGCATCTCAGGAGCAGCCTTACAGGTCCTCGAGGGGTCCCTGAGACAGGGGCGTCTGCTTCCTGTGATGTGCTCGACGCTGGGGCTGAGAGCTGGGCCCGGGTTGAGGCGGGGCAGGGTGTTTCATAACCGCAGGAGGACGCCCTCGGCAAGCAGACGGGGCATGGCCCATGGCGGATGGTCATCGAGCGCAGTTCCTGCAGCACATCAAGAACAGGACTACCCAAGTACAAGTTTTGATATGTTTTGGCCTGATGTTGGTTGCAGGAAGGGCCATGGCATGCAGAGCGGAAGCAGTCTGGAACCGCTCCACCACGAGGGTAGTGAGAGCTGAGGAGCGAGGAAGCCGCGGCTTACTCAACTCGTCATGCACATCCGGGAAGAAAGTACCGGGGGAACCTGGGAAAGCATAGCGGACCTCTGTGCGTCAGGCTCAGACTGGGCGAGCAGACCCGAAGGTGGCGGCCCAGGCGATTCATCAGCATCAGACACCGCTGTAACGCTCTCCGATGCAGTGGTGATATCATCCAATTCTGAAGCAAGCAAGCGGTCCGGGGAGGCGGGTGGTTCGAGGGGGTTTACCTGGGGTTTACCTGTCATTATCCCCAAATAGCCTTCATCGCCCATGGCGCCTGCCCCAATCCAAAAGGTGAGGTGTGGTGGGGCAGCTGAAGTGGCTTTCTCTCATGACAAAAAGAAAGCCACGACCGCAATGTTGCCATGGCTATGTTCTCACACTGAAAACATGAACCATTCATAAAACGCTGCCTGCGTGTGATCTTTATAAAGACGCGTCCTGAAAAGGACGTTCAACGCCGCTGTGTATTGCTCTTTTAAAAGAAATATCGCTCTTTTAATATGCTCTTGCACTGTCGAAGCACCCAGGGGCAAATTGCACTGCCGTGCAAGGAAGGAGAAAGCCGCTGTAGTGCGCCGTAGATCCAACAGCAGAGGGCGTCAGAGGAACAGGAACAGGTGTGTGACTCGCAGCTCGCTGCAGTACAACCATCGGCTCCGTATTTCGGAGACGTATTTCCCCACTTTTATACCCGTATGTCCTGGGCGGGGTATGCAAATACTGTCTGCCAACTTCTCATTGGCCTTTTTTCATAGACCAGAGGCATATTCGGCGCTCAAGAGAGAACCCTTGTGTCGCTTCTTCGACACAACGTCAAAGTGAGCGTCAGACAGGGAACCAACCATAACACATTAGCAATGCCTAGCAACCAGTCAGAGCAGCGTAGAACCATGTAGCAACACCCATAGCTCAGCACAAGAACATCATAGAGACATAGTTTTTTTTTTTTACTTAGTCTAGCAAGCCACTTTAAGTATCACCCTGGAAACTGCCTTGCCACACCTTACCTACTATCCAGATCATCCTAGTAACCATTTAGAAACACTCATATCTCAGCACTAGAATATCGAAGAGACATGGTGGTGGGTTCTTTTGACTCAGGCCAGCA
The DNA here is from genome assembly GCA_032164185.1 of Moxostoma hubbsi. Lineage (NCBI taxonomy): Eukaryota > Metazoa > Chordata > Actinopteri > Cypriniformes > Catostomidae > Moxostoma > Moxostoma hubbsi. Next base: position 3,588,309 of record JAVLUX010000051.1, read on the forward strand.
AACAGCAATTCTGTAACACCCTAGCAACTGCCTAGCCACACCCTAGTAACCAGATCAAGCACCCTAGCAACTGTCAATCAATCAATGAAATCTATTTATCTAACTGTTTATCTAGCTATCTGGTTATTTGGTTTACTGTAATGTCTGTATAACCATGTCAAGCCAGCATCAATGTTTTTGTCTACAATCTTTAACTATCCAGTTTAAAATAATGTCCAAAGTAATAGCAGATGTTGTAAAGTAGTAAATTGTATTTTTTATTTGGACAGTCTTGATCTTTGCAATGTAACTACTTTATCAGTTAAGTACTAATTATTAAAAATAATGTTTAATGTTTTTTTTCAATCCAAGCAAAAATGAAGCTACTCTTTTTATTTGAATATATATAAGTTTGCTCTGATTCTGAGGCCAACCCCTCCATTATACATTTGAATAGGATTTAGCCTTATATTAAATACTGGAAAAAGTGGCAGATAATAATTATTTGTAGCGCATCATTTCATTAGAATGCTCATTCTGTACCACGCGGCGGCATTTTGCATAACACAATATTGACAATACTCAAAAATTTGTATTAAAGTGAACTGTTTAACAAACAGCTTAATTACCTCACTCAAAGGCATCCTGTGTTTGAGATTAATTAGCTATATCCACAAAATATTTAGTATGTCCAGGAATTTATTTGTTCTACACAACGTGCATACCTAAAGAATATCTTTCATTGATGGTCAGGAAGTAAGTTCATCATCAAATGCAGTACATACTCTCTATATCTCTATTAGTGGTTCTGAGGCCCTGATGAGCTCTGGGGTCATGTTAGGACGCTGCTGTCAGCACGCCAGCAGCACACATGCCGCCAAATGTTTTGTGGTACACTGCGTTTGTCGCAGACAGTTTCTGCAGGTCAGGTTGCAGTCTGCCCATCAGTCTCTCTAGAGGGAAAGTTGAGTTTTGTACTTGTGTTGACAGATGTGAAGTGTGTTTGTGCTGGAGGAATTCAGGAAGCTGTTAATCTATGTGGATTGGCCCATAACAAGACCACTTGACCTACATTAACACTGAGCGTTTGTGAGCTATATAAATGTCTGGTGTTTTGGGGATTTGGTGAAGTTTAGTGTAAAATAGTGTGTGTAGAGTGTTAATCATGTTGTGTTACTTTAATGAAGCTTCAAGGAACTATAACTTGTTGGAAAGTCATTATCAGAACTTTTGACATTCAAAATTATACCTTGGGGTGTGTTCACACTTGGCAGGTTTGGCTTGATTAAAACGAACTCTGGTGCGATTGCTCTGTTAGTGCGGTTCATTTGTACAAGAGCGAACACCGTCACACAAAACTTGGTGTGCACCAAACAAGCGAACTGAGACCGCCCGAATAGTGGGTCTTGGTCCACTTCCAAATGAACTATGGATATATGAACGCAATATGGACCAAAGATGTCTAAACGAAACAAAAACAGGAATTAATTTGCCTAATACTGAAGCATACCTGATTTGTGTGCAGCGGAGGAATTCCTGGTGCTGTTTTGACTCCTTTACACATTTTATTAACACTTTGTTTCTTCTCAGCTGGTAAAAATACCGCCATATATATACATAAATCCAAAGAGTGTATTCAGCAAGCATTGTTTTGGATTTTCGGTAAGATCCGTCGCAAAAAAAAGCATCATAAAAGTCAGAAAAGCAGTCCAATCAGGTCGTGACTTTTCTCGATGCCTTTTGCTTTTTCGGTTCCGTGTTAAAAATGCCGGTGTGAACGCTAAACAAACCAGGAATAAATGTATAATTTTCTTTTTTGGTTCGGACCAAGAGGACCAAGAGAACCGAACTACAGTTATGAACACACCCTAAGTATTTACCTACTCCTTTGTCTTAGTCCCTGTTATATTTTGTATTTTCAGAATTGTTGACTCTTTTCAACATTGAAATACTTTGTTATCCTAGCTTAAGGGGATGTTTCTCCCAAGTATGAAAATTCTTTACGTGTTTACGCATCATCATGTTGTTTCTATTGTGCACCTTATATTTACTCTAGTATAGTTAGTCTATATTTCTGTTTTTTACTTGGTTGAAACAAGCTCGAACACATTTCATCCCTGACCCTTTAATCACAACACATTTGCACTGCTGTTGTAGAAAGCTAGACACACAGTCTAATTTGTCTGGAACAGGCTAGCAGCTCTATTGTCACAGCGGTCGGTGCACTGAACTGTGTTTTTAAGGACGTCTGGCGGCCTGTGTTTTGGTACATAAGCAAGCACAATTTTACAGCGCATCGCTACGTTGAGTGTTTGTGGATGTTTCTTGCTTGGCTGGAGTTTGTTAGTAAAATTACCCAGCAGGCACAGCGGGACAGAGCGAGCATAGTGGAGAGGGAGGGAGAGAGAGAGCTTGTCGCTACCGTGGGTGGCTGTCTCGTTGCCGTAAATATTACATAACGAAGATAAGTCTAGTTGGCAGGCTATAAATACAATTGTACACTGTGTACCGACATTGTGGAATGGCACAGACTGCGACAGTGGGATAGATTAGTTAGCAGTCAATTGGCCCATTTCAACGCATAAGGAAAAAAAACAAATGCAATCCTCTCCCAGGCAAATGTCTGTTGGCAGATGAGCTTCCCCCCTCTCGTTGGGTGTCTGGGCCAGCCTAAAAAAGGATGCGGTGCGCTGTGATGCTGAAGAGGTCAGACGTGTTTATCCAGAGAAGAGCCCAGGGTCAGTCTGGCATGATGAAGCCGAGTTATCCGGCACAATGAGGAAATCTCATCAGAACTGATTCTGCGAAATACCTTTGATTCAGCACCTGTCACTCCAGTCTTGTTCTTTATGTTAATGCTGACGGTTTGAAAACAAAGGTCAAAATGACTCGATTAGATTTTTCTGAGTTGCAAGTCAACATGAAATCAAAATTGACTATTTAATTCATGATGCACGTTCCTGTTCTTATTGTGCATGAATCGTCGTTCGTTGCCCTACAACAATAAATTATTAACCATAACTTATAAATGTTTAAAGACAGACCTATTGTGAGCTCTGAAGTTGTTGATCAATGGGATTTATTTCAACTTCATTTTCATTTTCATTTTTTAAATCATTTTTCATAGCACAGTTGTTTTGTAGAGAACTACACTATCCGTGATCCTGAACGGAAACAATCCACAATCAGAAAATGTTTTTCAATTTTCAAATACTTTTTTGTTTCAAATCAAGGTTAATGTTGTGACCTCGGAGCTGGTTGTTTTTTTTTCTTGGCTTAGATCTCTTTTATGAACTATTGTATGAATTCCCTATGGAAATAGTTTATTGGAAAAATTCTTCCTAAACCAAGATGTCTGAAAAAGTGTGCAGGCACTGTTCTGCTGTATTCCTGATGGATGAAATCAAGTCCCTCCCTACATTTCTTACAGAGTTCAAATTTAATTTGGACCTCTAAGGTGAAGATGAAATTGCAAAAACCCACCCCCTGTCTGTCATTGGTCAGACATACAGTGATTGTGATTATTTCACAATCTTGTATTTAGTATACAATTATAATTAAACCTTTTACAAGAAAGAAACTCATACAGGTTTGGAACAACATGAGGGTGAGTAAATTCTTTTTTAGGGGTGAACTATTCCTTCATGATTGTTGTCTGGTTGTTCTTGTAAAATGCTGGGTTGTTCTATTTTCCATCGAGGTTTTGAGTTTGCACAAGCACATCCACCTCATGGTGACACAAAACTGTTCATCAGTAATCTTTCGAATAACACAGACATATATGCAAGATTTGAATTGATTTTCGCTCGTAATCCTTTCTGCCGGACTCACCAATGTGCCATCAACATCTCTGTAATCTCACTTGAGCTGATCCTTCCAGTCATGGTGTACTGATAGCACACACACAGAGTAAATGTGACAGCACACACTGTTCGTAATAGCGGGATATCCTGCCTGAAGTCTAATGCTATCTCACCGTGTTGCCACTCAGGCGCTGACAGGCTCAATAGAGACATCTTGACCTGTTTGCCGTTTTGCCCCACACAGGGGTAAAGATTTGTGTACATAACAGTTGGAGAAATATGCCACCTGTCAGAAGAAATGTGCACCTGTTGTGTACGTGTGAGAATTTGACCCAGAAAGAGCATTCTGTCATAATTTACTCACCCTGATGTCGTTCCAAACTCATATCAAATTTTTTCTTATGCAGAGCACATAAGAAAATGTTTAAAGAATAGACATAGATAGACTCTATGCACTGTCGATTCTGCATTAAGCCTCAGTGACCATCGCCACTTCCGGTGCAGCTCCAGTCTTTTTACACTCGCTAATTGCAAGACCTTCCACAGATTACTGTGAATGGTGTCAAATGCCTTGTGAGGCTGGCATCTGTATTTAAAGCCTCTGGAACTCATCACTAAAAAGTTCTGTTTTAATATAATATACTAAAATGTTATGTTTACTATGTTAGTAGTGTGTGTGTGTATATATATATATATATATATATATATATATATATATATATATATAAATATTTGTGATCGATAGTTATTCGAAATATGAAAGAGTTTGCTACTACCATGGCTTTCTATAGGAGAATACTATATACTAATATACAAAGTTTGCCTAGCAACGTTGGCAATACACTGTGCCATTTGGCAACAGTAGGTTGAAATTTCTGCTGCTGAAATGGACTCTATGCACTGCAGATTGCCGACGAATTTCCTGTAAAATTTCCTAAGTTTAATAACAAGCTTGCTGTACCATATTCAGCCATTGAGAAAGTGTTGCAGCAAACTACTCTTCTTTGTAAAGTAAAATGATTAATCACAAAACATGTCATATTATGCAGTAAAAGTATAAAATTATATCAGTTGGAGTCATGTTTCTAGGATCTATGAAAATTAGAAAACTACAGAACATGAAACAATAACACTCACATAACCACCATGCAAAGAGAAGAACCGACAGAGAACAGATGGGCATTGTATTCACTCTGTCCTTCTCTTCTCCTGGATTTAGCAAGGAGTGAGCAGGAAAGAGTGCTGGGTTCTATCTCCAGTGAGAGAGCACTGGGTGCCTAGAGGGTATGTGTGACGTACCCCACTGTGATGGGAAAAACTCCAACTTAGCAGAAATCAAGTCTCTGAGGCTGCTCGCGCAACGCTTTATCAGTACCACTAGAAGGAAATGTGTTCATGCTTGAATTGATACAGAAATTTCTGATGGGGAATTGCCTTGGTTCAACTTTTGTTAGATCAGTTGCTGACACTATAGGAACTCCTCTTAGGAGTGTCAATTTCTGAAGCCCTTTGAAATCACGCCAATCTATTGGAAGATGACCCTTGATGTTCCGCCCCTGATGTGCATGTCATTGCGGGCATATGGCATCAGTGATTCAATGACACCAGCCCCCAGGGCTGTGTATATATTCTTGCAATAAAAGAGTATATTTTCCCTACTAAAAGAGTGCCACTGATGGAGTCTTTTTAAAGATGCCTTTCCGTCTGTGTTTAATTCCTTATGGATGGACACTGGATGACCGTGTCCATGGATGGCAAGTTGCGGTCGTGGCTTTCCTTCGTTAGAGGGAAAGCCACCCCAGCGGCTCCCGCCATGGCGCTTGATTTGAGGCCACGATGGTTAGCACTGGGGGTGATTTGGTTACCCCAATGGGAGCCTCTCCCCCACGGACATCCCATTCCCCAGTACGCTTGTTCGTCGCAGTCAAGTTCCATGTTGAGACCGCCGGCTCGTCTCAAGGCTGGTTCACAGTCTCATTTGGGGCTCGCAAAGTGGATGAACTCTCGACAGCAGCATTGTAGAGTGGGCTGGTTAAGTCTGATGGTGAGGACTTGAGTGGGCTCCCACCTTCGGGTGCGGTCGCCCAGTCGCATGCCGACGCGGAGCTGACGGTCGTGCTTGCCCAGGCAGCTGCAAGTGTCGGGATGGAGAGGAAACCTCCACCCCGCCCTGAACCCTCACAGCTTAATAATTGGTTCCTGGGCACGGAGTGCCATTCACGGCCATGACCCGCCCTGGTCCTTTTCTTGCCGGAGGTGCATGAGGAGCTCACGAAGTAGTGGCGGGAATGTCTGAGCTCTTCCACTCTCACGACCCTCAATGGTGGGGCTGCCAGAGGGTACTCAGTGATTTCTCAGATGGATTAGGCAGTTGCGGTGCACCTGTGCCCGCAAAGCACCACCACCTGGTGGAATTGTCCGAGACTCCCATTCAAGGCCTGTAGGTTTACGCCGTCACTGGCGACTAAGGTCTATGGTGCCGCTGGACAGGCCGCCTCTGCCCTGCACACCATGGCTCTCCTGCAAGTGCTCCAAGCCAAGGCGCTGAGAGAACTGCACGAGGTAGTTCTGACACTGGATTGATGCAGGAGATGCGCTCTGCGCTGGGCAATGAAGTTTACGGCACGGACTCTTGTCCACCTTAGTGGCTCGGCCCTGGTGTAGAGCACCACACAGGAAGCAGGCACCCCCCTCCTCACGCCCTACAGCCAAGAACTCGAGGAAGGCCTCTAGGTGCCCCTGAGATGGGAGACCCAGGCATGTGGAGACCCACTGCAGACCTAGAGATGGTAAGCAGACCACTCCATCCCCAAGTGAAGGGCCGGAAGGAGAATCCCTGTTGCCTCTTCTTTGATTCTGTCCATGCCCGAATGGCTGCGATACCCACATTTTCTGAAAAGGAGCGGTTTCCTCATTTCCTGGATCACATACCCGGTGTTTACGGCCGTCGTTGTTGCAGACCCCGCACATTTATGGGAGGCACGACACTGCGGATGTGGTCCCCCCACCCCAGCATACCCAGCTGCAGCACAACATACCAACGCCCTGGCAGTTGTGACGTATTACGAGGACAGTTCTGTCCTCCCCCATTGCTGACCGGTCCTATGGTGCGTACCTGGAGCCAGATAAATGCTTCGATGTCCCCAGACACAGCATGGCCACAAGCTTTGGGTCCAAGCCCCCTCAACGTGGCACCTCTGGCTCCACCTCGCAGCAAGGCCCCACCCGCCGGTACGTCCGATGTGATTGTCTCCTTGATCCCCCTCGTCTGGAACTTGGGGGCGTTGCTTGCACTCCCCAACCCATCGTGATGGCTGACTGGGACCGTACAGAGCATCTCTTTTCTTTGGTTGGAGTTATACTCAGTCTATATGATGGCATGCCTCATGAGCAAGCGCACACTGTCAGTGCTGAACTGCCTGAAGTTGTTCAGGCGGAGCACAGCGGTCCCACTGAAGCATTTTTAGAGGCTCCTGGGGCATATGATGTCCTCTATGGCAGCTACGCAACTCGGGTCAATGCATACGAGACCGCTTCAGCACTGGCGTCAGACTTGAGTCGCGAGATGGGTATGACGCCGCGGCACACATCGCGTGGACATGCGTCCGGATGGACAGATGGCGACGGTAGTGTACATTAGCTGCCAAGAGGTTCTGGCTATGAAACATGCAATGGTTTGCCCACCTCGCACCACCAGTCCACGTAACACAGTTCAGCTAGTTGTGGCATTTCGTATAGGGACCCCTAGTGTCACTACATCGTCACAACATTGAGTGAGTGACAGATAGGGAATGTCCTGGTTACTTTAGTAACCTCTGTTCCCTTATGGAAGGAAACGAGACGTTGTGTCCCTCCTGCCACAACAATGAACTACTGGCTGAAATGGCCAGGATCCTGTCTCAGCTCCTCAGCGCAAAACCTTAATGAGAGGTTGCGAGCCATCTTCTTTTATACCCGTATGTCCAGGGGAGTGGCATGCAAATTCCACACACAAATTCCCATGGGCCTTTTCTCAAAGATCAGAGGTGTTTGGGGCTTCCAAGAGCGACCCCTAGTTTCACTACATCAACACAACGTTTCATTCCCTCCATCAGGGAATGGAGGTTACAAAAGTAACCAGGACGTTTTTGTGTGCTGCTGCATCTACGCGAGGGCAAAATGAAAACAAATATTACTGAATGTATCTTTCATTTTTTTTGTATCCTTGAATGGATAGCAAACAAAAGTTACCAGGTTTAAATTATGACACAAGTTATAAGATTGGATATCTTTTGCAAGTACCAGGTTGGTAAGTGATTGTAACACATCAGTCGTATGCTAATATGTGTAAAGTTTAAGTGTTATGATTATAATTTTGAAACATATTTTGTATTTTTGTGCTTTGCCTTTACAAACTTGTTACCAAAGGCACAGATGCTGTCAATAGAGTTGTATTTAATTCAGAATCTTCCTGTAAAATCAACAGTCTTACTTGTATTGTGCATTCATCAGTGCACGTTATTCTAGAAAAATAAATGTTTGTCTTTTTAATCCATTTTTTTTAATGTAATACTTTCTCTATCTCTGAAACGACTTTTACATTTCAGCTAACATAAAAAAAATCACTCTTATATTTTCAAGCTCTCCCATCCAACCACTGGCCTTCATTCTAGTACGTAACACTTACTTTTACAATCCAATCAATTCCCGATGGATAAAATCAAGTCCCCTCCTACATTTGTTTTTTACTGAAAATCCTTATCTTTGAAATTGATGCTGATTGAAATGACATTTTTAACTTTAACTAAAAGAAAATGTAGGGTGACCATACGTCCTCATACGACCATACATCCTCGTATGTGCGTGCGTGGGTACACTGTATTTACATTTCTATGATTCTGGAAGTCTCCACTCCACCCTCACCTCACCTCAGACCTCAGGAGCAGCAGATTAACCAGTGACACTTATTAGCTTAATAGGGCTTTCCCCATCGGATAGATGATAACCAGGCACACAGAAGCATGAACTGCTCTGAGACCTAATGTCTTGATCCATTTCCTAAAATAAACCTCAAATCTCACATCACCATTCTAAACACCCCAGTGTTTGTCAACACCAGAGAACAGGTCAACGAGTTGGTCCCAATATTATTTTGAGCAACTGGCATCTCTCAACTAGTTGATATGGGGGTTTGACATAATCCCCTTTGCGGTGTGCACCCAAAGCTGTTTTCCCAACATTACGACATAATCCATCAACTTTGGCTCAGCTTGTACTTGTGTTATATCAGATGCCACATTTCCAGTATTAGATGCAATATAATTCAGATTAGTTGCTCCTAATTGAATGTTAATGTGAATGTGCCTTGAATCAGATCAGGAGTGCTCAGGAAATGCAGCACCTCGGTTGAGCATGAGAAGGATTTAGCGCAGGCAGTGGAGGTAAACGGATGTAGGTCAGGATGTTCTGAGCGCACACAATGCTGAATTAACCCCTTCAATTCTGCTCCACCGGTGGTCAGTTACTGTCAAACATAAGTTCACTTGTCAGTACATTAGGGTCATTTTAAGGGTTAGACCCCTAATGAGTAGGTATGTCCAAATTTTGATTGGAAGTGTACATCCAAACCACCAGCTATTGCTATATTTGCCACCTATAAACATCACATGTAATCAATTAGAAGATTCCACTAAGGTATATAAAAGTATGGTTAACATTACATAAATGCCAGTACACCCCGGTCCAAAATTTTCCATCAGTTGTGTTGTTATTGTGGTTCTTCTGTTATGTAAAGCCTAAAGTTTACTCTTGGTTTGACGTGCTGTTGTGGCTGCTGTGTGAATTGGACACTTTGTTGGCCATCTTTTAAAGCTATTGTCCAAACAACTAGTTGTTTCTGGCACACAGCCTGTGTTTGTTTACATTGTGTGTCATTGTGGTGAGCTCAGGGGCTTGAATGTGTTCAAGGGGAAAATCAAAAGCGAGATGGAGCGAGTGCGTTGGGTGCGGTAAGCCCTGATGGAATCAGTCAATCGTCTAAAGTGAATGCATTGAAGGATCTGAGGAATGCTGCCATGTTTGTGCATTGTGAGGACAATCGATCGAAACACAGGGAAATATTTGTTTGAGAACATGGGCTCCATTTGTAACTGCTTGCGCAACAGGAATTAAAAGACGTTAATTAAAAGCCATGGCAATGTTTGTAATAGAATACTATCTTCAAATTTATACTGCCTACTCTTTTTTTTTTTTAATAATCATGGTTTAAAAAAAATAAGCTAGATTTTTACTTGCCTTGCCAACATTTTCACTGGTTATAGGACAAAATTGGTGAATTTATGGAAATACTTTTTAGTAAGACACATCACTGTTTACACCTGGTCATGTAAATGCATCTCCTGTGACCACTGGTGTTCGGATTTGGGTCTCTGTTTCATGACAACATACATCAATCACAAGGTCAGAAAAGACAAAGAAAGCATGAAAAAAGGCGTGCTGTTTCTCCCAGCACAAAATGCAACACGTTAAGCACAATTATCCGTTATTTTAGTGAATTACTTGTATTAAAGGAGATGGGGGGGGGGGTCATTATTGTCATATCAAATTACCTAAAAATTTGTCTTTAGTCATTGCAGGTATTGACCTCATGGATCAGGACATTTTTACAGTAAATAGTGACAAACAGGTGTTTATGAAAGCAGTGTTCTAGTCAAGACCACCTAAACCGAGATCGAGTCATGACCTAGAACGGAGTGCATCAATACCGAGACAAGACCAAGAATTTGAGGGGTCGAGACCGAGTCAATACCAAGACCAAGGCAGGGCAAGACCGAGTCAAGACCAAGACTTTAAGGGGTCGAGACCGAGTTAAGACCAAGACCAAGGCAGGGGAAGGGTGATGGATAATTTCAAATAAATATGAGTGAAGTTATTGTGTGCAATTCAAGCATTTCGTGTCATTTTACATCCAATCACAGTAATGATATTAACAAAAAAAAAAATCTAAATTCACAGACAATTTAGTGATATTCCCGCAGTTGTGGTCTTTACCGGTCTTGAAATAAAATCCTGAATCCTCTTTGTCTGAAGTCGAGACAAGACCGAGTAAAAATGTGGTCAATTTAGAGACGAGACCAAGACCACTTTTTGAAGGTGCACTATATGAAAGTGTTGTGGTAGTGTTGTGAGCCCCATTGCACCCTAAATGTGTCGGAAATAAATTCACTAAAATATTTAATTTAACTTTAAGATTTTCTGAGCTACAACAAACAAGTTGCAAACAATAACTGTGATTTTAATTTGCAATAATAGCTGGAAATTATACAGCTCTACATTTCTAGATATTTTTATGCTGGAAAACGATGGCATATGTTGATTTGGTTCTAATTTTTCAACCCATTCTAAATTAATCATTCTCGCAATTTCGACAAAACCTCGTCTATGTTGGTTAGCTAGACCGTGTTGCCTTGGTCATATATTTACATCAGCAGAATTTGCAACAATGAAGTTCAATACTTTACAGAAATCCATTTGTTAAATTTGCAAGGAATTAAAATATATGTACATGTCCAATGAAGGCAACATATATTGTCAAATATAGCATTGGCCAAGAGTCTGTTCCATCAACTGGCCCGAAACTTTTTCATCATTATTGCTGATCCCTGATCATGTTTTCTGATGCATTGTTTACATTTTAACAGTACTGTTACAGTACTGTTTACTGTAGTCATATGACCTCATCATATTTGCATGTGAGTGGTGTCCAATTCTCATCTTAGAAATAAAAAAGGAATGTTTTTATTAAGGGATTCTTTTTATTCAATTTGATGTCAAATGTCTTAACTTTTGTTGAGTCAAAATAGTGATATTAAAAATCACAGTTGTAATTAATTACAGTAGTGTAACTGGTGCTGTTGACTGGTATTTGCATTGGTTCCATGACCTCTATGAGAGTTATGTAAAGTGAATGCTGGTTCATTCTCTACTCAGACATGTTGGCTTTATAAAATCAATACAAATCTGTTCATTTCAAACAAATGGATTTGCCTGAACTACACATACTATTGCTGACTAGTCTGGCGGGTACCTGACACTAGAAAGGTCATGATATTTCCAACAGTCAAAGATAAACAACTTTGTGATGGCTTGCACTAGATTAGTTTATAACAATGCTAAGATGCCAGGATGTGCTGTTCAGTTGCTAAGATATTCTAAGTGGTTGCTAGGGCATTGTTAGGTGGTTGCTTACTGGCCCAAAGTTAAAAGAGTCCATCCTTAAGTCTATATGATATTCATGCTCTCTATGAGGAAAGTCTATGGGATTTTTTCAGCAATTTTTTCAGCCATTAGGCAACATTTAATTTTAATCACACAATCTTCATCAAGCCGCATGGTTTGAGGTATCATACGTGTCTGTAGCACATACAGTGTGGTAAAGTTGTGCTCTGAAATTGACTTCTTTGGTTTAGGGATTTTGAAAACTGATGCTCTAAATTGTCTTTTCGTATCTTTAATATTTTGTTATGACCAAAGGCACAAGAATGTGTTTGCAGTTGCAGTTCTGTACATTGGTCTGTAGAGTGGGAAAATGTGTGAGCTGCCAAAGACTGTGTGTGTGTGTGTGTGTGTGTGTGTGTGTGTGCGTGTGCGTGTGCGCGTGAGCATGTGCGTGTGTGTGCGTGAGTGTCAGCGTGTGTGAGTGTGAGTGTGAGCATGTGTGTGTGTGAGCAAGTGTGAGCGTGTGTAAGCGTGTGTGAGTGTGAGCATGTGTGAGTGTGAGCGTGTGTGAGCATGTGTGAGTGTGAGCAAGTGTGAGCGTGTGTAAGCGTGTGTGAGTGTGAGCATGTGTGAGTGTGAGCGTGTGTGAGCATGTGTGAGTGTGAGCATGTGTGTGTGAGTGTGTGAGTGTGAGCATGTGTGTGTGAGTGTGTGAGTGTGAGCATGTGTGAGTGTGAGCGTGTGTGTGTGTGTGTGTGTGTGTGTGTGTGAGCATGTGTGTGTGTGTGTGTGTGTGTGAGCGTGTGTGTGTGAGCGTGAGTGTGAGTGTGCGTATTGTGAGTTTTGTGGAATTTCTACTGTGTGTGTCTTTGTGATGTGCTAACCTTTCTATGACTTCCAAAGAGAATATAACTTATTAACAGAGATGTGCAGATATTTTTACAGATGTTTTGTATTTTTTAAGACCATCAATTTTTATTGTTGAATTTCTGCTTTTTGGCTCAATAACAATTGAATAATGATTAGAGTACAACAAAGACAATATGTATTATGAATATTATTATTAAACAGTGTTTAAAATGAATTATTTAAAATATATAGTGATTATTATAATGATTGGTTGAACCATATTTGAATTATTAAAAATTATTTAATACTTATTGACTTATTAACTTATGATTACTAAGATATTAAAGAACCGATAAGCTATTAAGTAAAAAAGATTGAATATCAGTTAGTCATCTACTTAAAATCATAAAACCTTTTAGTTATCATAATTAAAGTGTAGCATTAGAATAACTGCCCGGATTGATCTTGTTGAGATAACTCAATTATCCAAGTTTTTGTTGTGATAATTGTGATAAGTTATTGAATTTAGAAAAAGATTCAGTTGAAATAAAAAATATAAGTCAATCAAACTATGCACATCACGCTTACATATGCGGATTCCCAGCATGCACTGCGGCATGAATAAATGATGCAAATTTTAGTGTTGCTGTCTTTAAAAATGTTATTACTGTTTGCTGCTCTTATTTATGCTATTGTTTGTTGTCACTTTCAGTTATTTATCATGTAGCAATAATTCCAAGCTCAACTTTTTACTCATTACTTTGTACCCCATCATTGTGATTTGCGTGTCATTTGTTGAATGTTATGTGTGTCTTCTTGTGTCTGAGCATGATAAAAGAATCAGATGTTGGTCTCTGATCATCAAATGGTTAATTTACCTTTGACATGAGAATATATGTAACAGAACTTCTATATTCAGTATAAATTGAATAAGAATGAAGTTGATTGAACTAAGAAAGTCAAGTTTACTTAAAAATACATTAAGCTCATTTAAAATAGTGAATTGGGATTATAATGATTAATAAATTAATTTTAATTAATAATTTTATCAATTTAGCCTATTGATGGTTGATTTATTAATTTCAGGATTTTCAAATGTGTTCAGTAATCATTCCATATGTGTTTATGCAACATGTTTTGATTTGACTTGTGATTTGAAAATAAGTTCAAAGGTTCAAAATATTTCACAAATTCCACAACGGGAAGTTTTAACCCCTTAAACTCTGGTGTATTTTTGGGCTGCTGGCCACAATTTTTCACACTTAAATGTAAAAGCTCACCATTCACACATACTGTGGACTATTTGCAATAATTGGTCTTTTTTTTATTTCAGAAATCCCCACAAATAAAAAAAGACTCCAATAAGTTATAAATAATATTTTATGTTTATTTTCTTAGGATAAAAAAATTATATATTTTTTTTTTTTTGGTTGTTGTTCTAACTTTGTTAACATGTAATTCTGGTTGTGTTCACTCTACCTCACTTTGAAAAGTCTAATTTTATTCCACTAGATGGCAGAAAGCACTAGAAAAAATACTTTTTACTCTATCACATTCCATCACAATATACAGATATGAAATGTAGGTGGCACTCTAACGGATTTTAGCCCTCGCAGATGTGCTCGTCCATAGACATTCAGTCTAATGTTCAGTTCAAGCACCGCCCCCATTGTTTCATTGAATATCTCGGCCTCTGAGTGGACTTGAAGCTAAATGTCATTAGAAAGCCGAGATCCCTTTTATCATCAGTAGTTGAAAACATATTTTTTGGAGGATTTGTTTTGCTTGCTTTTTGTGCTGGATGGCATATTTTGTTCTTGACATTTAAGATATAACAATGGATTATTCTCACAAGCAAGTTCACAGACAAGTAATCAACGGCTCATTTTAAAAAACTCTAAGGTAAAAATTTGTAGCTATTTGTGTCTTACAGCAGCAGTGATCGGCACATAATGAGACGTTTGTATTTGATGACTTTTGAAATAATATTTCACTTTGTGATTCTTTTGAAAATCTTTCAAACTGTAGTATTAGTGCAACACAATAAACTATACAGTCACATTCCTGAGAATGAGAGCTTTCATTTGATATATGACTTGTCTATTTAGGGGCTATGTGAAGGACTTTTATTTTGATATAAATATTTCTACCCCCATTACCTCTAGGGGGCGCTAATTTGCACCGCGAATGATTTGAAGCTTTATTTTGTTATTTTAAGTAACATAAATGCAGAATTGATGTTATTTCTGAAAAGTTCAGATTCTAAGCTTTCAAATGATACCTCATATGCCTGACCTAAGGAAACTTTAACATTTAACAATGCCCCACCTTTGGACTTCGGGTTTAATGGGTCTCAAATATGTATGTAATTTATTAATAATAGTAATTCAGTAACAGTAAAAGTTCACAAATTTGTACTAAACTTAGCCTAAATATATTTAAAGACACTGAAATAAGAATATTTGAAGAGGAAAATGCCAATATTTTCATTTCTTAAGTGTATTTGTTTTAATTATATTTACAGTAGGCTACATGCACATATTATTTGAAGTCCTCCATGTGCGTTTTGAGGTCTTAACGTTAATGATTAAGTGATCGTTGTTTTCCATGACAATAGATTATGAAAATGTCTGAAAATTGCCATCCCTACTACTAAATAATTAAACAAATATTTGGACATGAATTGTTGATTTGAGATTTTTTTTTTTTTGAGAGAGAAAACTAGCACAGCGATGTAGGTATACCTGAGACAACAGTCCTTTATAGAGTTATACAGCTCTCGTTATACAAACACGATTAACTACAGAATGCTGCAGTTGACCAATCAGAATCAAGTATGAGTCATGTGGAGGTTGATTGGATTAATTTGTTGTTTTGTTTAAGGCAGTTTTTACCATGATTCTGCACTTTATGTGGATTTAGTTCATCATAAACAGAGAAACCCTGAGGCGAATATCACAGCTTACAATCACTGACATTACAACTACTGTATAGAGTATCATAGCAGTGCTGTGTTCAATAATGTGTGTGGGGGGGGGGGGGGGGGGGGGCATAGTGGAAAGCCTATAAGTGTGAAGTTAACACATAACGATGTCCATTTTTAATCAACTTAAATGTTTAAGATTAAAGGAATAGTTCACCCAAAAATGAAACTTCCCTCATCATTTACTCACCCTCTTGCCATCCCAGATGTGTGACTCTTTCTTCTGCAGAACACAAATAAAGATTTTTAGAAAAATATTTCAGCTCTGTGGGTCCATACAATGCAAGTGAATGGTGGCCAGAACTTTGAAGTTCCAGAAAGCACATAAAGGCAGCATAAAAGTAATCTACAAGACTCCAGTGGTTTAACCAATGTCTTCAGAAGCGGTATGATATATGTGGGTGAGAACAGATCTATATTTAAGTCCTTTTTTACTATAAATCTCCACTTTCAAATTCTTCTTCTTTTGTTTTTGGTGATTCGCATTCTTCATGCATATCGCCACCTATAGTAAAAAAAAAAAAAAAAGAGGACTTAAATATTGATCTGTTTCTCACCCACACCTATCATTTTGTGTCTGACGATTGGCTGCAGAATGCCACGGTTGACCAATCAGAATCAAGTTAATTCTCTCATTCTCTCTTGTTATGTTTCTGTTTGATAATAGCTTATTATCTAATAGTTCTCTCTACAAAAAAGGGGAATGGAACACCTATCCCACTCTATTTTTGGAAAAATAAATAAACTATATTACTGTATATTTTGGCCCATCCAGATATATTCTCTACATCCTTGATTGGAAGTCTTATGGGGGATCCCACACTAGATCCTTTTTATAATTAAGTCTAAGAGCAGTCTTCATTTTAGCGTAATTCTGCAAAGTGACCGTATAAATTAGAAAATCATGTAAGGAAAAAGTTGGCCTGCTGGGCCCCCATTACGGCACCTCTGCCCGCATGGTCGTCAAACTCTCAATGTTTTATTGATCAGTGTGTTGATTGGAGCCAATAAAGCAGAATAAAAACTCATGAATATTTTAAACACAGCATCAACAGCATCACTTTGCTGAAACTCTTCATTCTGTAGAGTCCGACCAAAGGAGTCCAAATAGGACTTCAAACTCTTGGGGTCAGGTTTAGAAAATGTTAAAATTGCTCTTGTTCAAGAAAGTAAAAGGAAGTGCTTAACCTTCAGAAAATGTAGGTTAATCTAAATATTATATGTGCTGTTTTATTTTATATGAACCCTGTTACAAAAGTTAGGCACATGTCAGTGTAGAGTTTAAAGCCCTCATTTATTTATTTTTGGAAAGAAACATTTTCAATTATGCTAAGGAATAATAATTTAATTAAATAAAATAATTATAATAATCATTATATATATATATATCAATATTTAATAATTAATTGTTTTATTTATTAATACGTTATATTTATATAAGTAATATTTTAACCTGTGCATTGCCAAAAATAAAAATCCTTAAAAAACATAAAATGGTAATAAATATATTCATCATTTCTATTCATAGTTCTAATAAATTCCATTATTCCAATTAAATATATTTATATATTATTCCGATAATGTGTTACAGGGTGGCAGATTTAGCCAAGTATCAGAACTGAACACAATGGTAATGACATATCTAATATTACTCGATTAGTAATTAAATTAAGTTAAGAAGTAAAGCTATAATTATAAAAAAGTCATAATTATAGGACGAGATGGCAAATTCGAGAAGCCAACAAATGATGTTATTACAATGTTAAAGGAATAGTTCACCCATAATTTAAAATGTTCTCATCATTTACTCACCCTCATGCCATCCCAGATGTGTGTGAGTTTCTGTCTTCACTAGAACACATTCACGGAAATGTAGAAAAGTATCTCAGCTCAGTAGTTCCTTACAATGCAAGTGGATGGTGATCCGAACTTTTGAATCTCCAAAAAGAACAGACAGTCAGCATAAACATCATCCATACGACTCCACTGGTTAAATGAGTGTCTTTTTAAGCAAACGATCACTTTTGCCGCAAAAAGATTAATATTGAAGTACTTTTTAACTTTAAATCATCGCTTCTGGTCAGCAAGGGTACGCACGTGTGACTGTCACGGTCCTACCACCTTGTCAGGTTGTGTTTCTGTCTGACGGGACGGTGGCATTATCACCCCCTGTCTGTCTCGTGTTTCGTGTACGCTCTTTGTGTGAGTGCACAGGTCCGGTTGTTAGGGACCGCCATGAGCGAGTTACCGCTATGCACTCTCCAGTGATGTCACGGTCCTGCCACCTTGTCAGTTTGGGTTTTGTCTGACAAAGTCTATGGCATCATCGTTCCCTGTTTGTTTTGTTCCAAGCGTGTTGATGTTTTTGCCCTCATGTGTTTCAGGTGCCGCTGGCAAGCGGAATCAGCATTTCCATGGGAACGCTGATCATTCCAACATTCAGCTGCGAGCGGCACCTGCCCCTTGTTAGTTCATGCCTATATTAATACCCTCGTGTGTCATGTCCCCTGCTGGATTGTTAAATGTTGAATGTTTAATGTAATGAGTGTTTGAGCATAGTTGTTTGATGTGAAGTACAAACCTCAATTTCTCTGCCTAGTTGGTCCTGTCTCTTGTATCTGTTGGTTGCCCGCATGTCAGGTGTATGGTTGCCTTCAAGTTATTATGTGTGTCAGCTGGTCTTCCGAGAAGGATACCTTGTCTCTGCCCGTGTGTCGGGAGTAAGATTTCCCATCTCAGATGGGCATTTTTCTGCACCTCACTAAGCTTCAACTGAGGATTCTACGAATCTATTCCAGACTTCCACAATGCACAGAGACTATTATTAATTGTTTAAATATATCCTTTGAACTGTTCCTCCACTCTTGGGTCTGTTTGTCTTGCTATCACTCGTCACAATCACTGAAGTACTCACGTTGGCATTTTCATTGGAAAACAGACGCATATGCGACACACCAGGAAGAGCAGCGCTGTTTACAGCCGAGTTGGAGGAACTCTGTACAGAAGCTTCGTTGGTTTTATCTGTTTGTTTACTCACAATGGGCCATTTGTGTGCTCATTCTGGATGTCTCAACCAAGAGAATAACGTGAGATTAAATCCATAA
The DNA here is from genome assembly GCA_032164185.1 of Moxostoma hubbsi. NCBI lineage: Eukaryota > Metazoa > Chordata > Actinopteri > Cypriniformes > Catostomidae > Moxostoma > Moxostoma hubbsi. Next base: position 3,607,223 of record JAVLUX010000051.1, read on the forward strand.
CATGACATTGCGAATACGTTACATGAGACCACGTGAACGCTGCCCTCTCGTGAATGTGTGTTTGTCAATTGGTTGGTGTGTTTGGAAACAAAATTCGTAGTTTTTCATAAGAGCCAAGTTGTACAAAATGTTACGATTTTACCACTGAGTTATTACATGTCTTCATGAGACTATGTCGTTTTTTTATTGACAATTAAATGAAAATCAGTTCAACAGACTATATGTCTATAGTGTCATTTTTCAGTTTTAAAAGTTCAGTGACATTTAATACTGGATACTTTGTGCAATGTAATTTTTTATGTTAAAAACACATCTGTTAGTTCTCTTTCCAAAGGACATGGGGTAAAATAGTAATGGGACCAAAATTTTACTATGTTTGTGGCAAATAAACTATATTAGTGTAAAAGTGGGTTCATGGGCCCCTCCAGATAATCTCCTTTATAAGTCCGTAGTGTCACATTTCAACTTCAATTGTGTTATTTTGCACAATTAGTCATATCCATACATACATTGCGTGCATGTTTTTTACCCAATATCGGTGCCTACATGGACACATGGAGGTCTGACATTAATGTTACGGCCTTTTGTTGTTCACTATTGTGGGAACTGCTGTTGGGGGAGTGGATGGGGGGCTTACCAAACATGCCGAGTCCTGTTCAGACTGCGCCTGTCAGACTGAATACATTAGCACGAATGAATGAAGGGGGTCCAGAAATACTAGAGGGGGGCGAGTTCTGCTGAATAAGAGAATTTACCCCCCTCACCCAAAACCGTGCCACTAAATAATTCAGAGGAGATTTACTTTTGAAAAAGGTTTCATTAAGTAACAATATACCAATGTTTGGTCTTGGGGAGTTCAGTTGAGTTGAACAGAGTTCAACCGGTGCAAACACGTAAACCTCGTTAGAAATTAGGTGATTAATAAAATTTAATTTGAAGTTTCTTGGCTATCTGCTGCACTGTATCACGAGACATTGATTAAATCGCAGCAGGTTTAACGCTCATTACGAAGGTCAGGCCTTTTTGTGCGCCTCCCCATCCAGATCTTGCGGTTTTAGGTAAGCTGTTATGCTTTTGATCAATGTGATTTGTCATACATGAGCTGTTAAATCAGTACAGATGGTAGAGAAATATTCCGCGCTGGCCACATGTGTTCCCAAGTTCTTCCAGCATCATGTAGGATAATAAGTGTTTGTTTAACCCTTTTACCCTCATTATGGGCGGCGTAGAACCCCGTTCCTCACCATAACTCCGGCTCCATAAGGAGCAGGCCGCCCTCATCGTTACCCTGATTAGTTCACAAGTCATCAAGCACGCCAGGAGGTTCCAGAGAGCGTTGGAGAAGAGTCTTTTAGATAAAGGGCAGACATGTTTACCTAGACAGAGACAAAGTTCAGTCATTCAGTCGTTTTACGATTTTAAGTTTCAGTTTTTTGTGGGCTGGAAATGCATTTGCACAAGTCCTTTTTTATAGGTTTATTACTTTAATACATCTTTTTGAAATTTGCCTGATTTTTTGCGCAACTCAATTAAAACATTTTCTCTTCATGGATCAATCAAATAACTACACTCTCAAAGTAATTTATACATTATGTGTTAAATCTCAATATAATACCGGAATAATGTGATAAAACACAACACCAAGCTGTCCAACACTTCAAAATGGTTGTGTTTGCTTGTGTGTAGTTACTCATAATGTAAATAAGTACACCATAACAATTCTGATCTTTTTTCAAAACTTTATGTGACTTTTAATTGATTTTTGGAACATATTTACCTTTTAAAGTGCCGTCGTATGTTGAGTTTTCAAACTAAGTAACCAGTCTAGAGCTACAGGATGATGTGGCTGCTCAAGCGTTAGGGTTAGATATGTACTATATATTATTTATTTATATATTTATTTTTAACAATGACAAACTCTTACATGGTGATAATACGCTGAAAAACATTACTAGTATTATTTACTTCATTTTTATTTCACAAGTTTTTTAAATAAATAATAATGGTATAAAACTTAATGGCATAATGTTGATTAAAATAAGTCATTTTAACTTAAACATTTTAATAAATTCAGTAACTTACTAATATGATATACCTGGTGCTTAAATAAACATCTTATTAGAACATGTCACATTTAGAAATTGTCCCTATAATTATATTTTCCATACAATCATAAATAATATTTACTTATGACTTAATATCATCATAAAATCCAAAGAAGTTCATTATAAGAAAGATTACTTCATGTATTGTATGGCCTATAAAACAAATTGGACAAATATTCCAGCTCTCTCAGTTTGTTTTAAAGTTTGAATTGGTTAGTTTGAACAGTGCAATACAAGGTCTTTCCTGAAATATGTACCATTTAATTCAGTTATTATTTTTAGTTTAATTAATGATATTATTGTAAACACATTGAATAAATGAACTTTTTTAAGTTTAAAAAAAAAAACTCATGCACTGACTTTCTGCCAATGTGCCCATATTCTTACAGACATGGTTATTTAAAGATATCAGTGCATATTGTGTGAAAATTGGTCTGTGAAATCTAATTATCAAGCATTTCAGATGATCTGGAATTTTACATTTGTATTTAAAATTTTAAAGAAAATGTAAAGAACTTTAATTACATTTTTCTGAACTTTTGCCAAAGACAAATGGGGAAAATGTTGCACCAAAAATACTTGCAACAAATAATAATTAAAGTGAGACATTTATTTATTTTGTCATTTTGCAATTACTTTCATAACATAAAATACTGTGAAGTCCACATAATATTGTAGCAGGTTGTCACGTTTAAATGTGTTTTTGTTTATGTTTTGTTTTCATGCCTTTTATTTATTTCGTCCTGTCTTCAGTCTGCCCGAATGTTACAGAATACTCGGCTATGGACTACAGCAGACAACAGGGCTCAAATACACTGACAAGGGAAACACATGACAAAGACAACCAATGACAAGACTAAACTAATAACAAGTTAACAAGACTACTAAAACATGAACGAATGAAAAGACAAGTCTAATAACAAGTTAACAAGACAATAAACCAATGAGAACAAGACACATGAACATGTGGAAAGCATTCAAGAGTCTCATGCTTGCGAAACAGATGTGTATTTTGGGAAAAGCCAGTGAGAGAATGATGATTGGTTCTCATTTGGTAGCAACAGGTCAGCAGGAGTAGCCGTATTTAAAGGAAAATTCAAAGGACAAGTTCAAGTTTAGATATCTGGAGATATACAAACCTCAACCAAAGAATGTATACTTGGAATAGTAATGATATGTCTAAACTCTCTCGTATTGATTTTTGGCTGATTTCAGCAGATAGTGTAGAGAATGTTGAATCAGTGCAAATTGAAACTGCACTATTAACAAATCATGAGGCTATATAGATTAAAATTAGCACTTGTGCTGGAGCTTCAGTTGGTCCCCAAAAGAACTACTGGAAGTTGAATAAAACATTGTTAGAGAATGAAAGGTTTAAAAACAAAGCCATTGAAATTATAGATAAATGTTGGAAACGTGCATGCATATTGAATAATTTTGGACATAATTGGGAACTTCCAAATAAGGAGTGCAGCCTTAACTATGGGGAAACAAATTGCCAAAGTAAAAACAGAAAAAGAAGGACTAATTAAATTATCAAGTAATTTAACTTAACAAATTATGAATTTTAACGACTAACCTCCCTGCAATTACAATTAGACAGAATATATGAATATAAAGCTAGAGGTGCTTTCATGAGTGGTTAGTGGATAGAAGTGGTTTGAACAAGACAAAAAACACAAAATATTTCTTTAGTTTTGGGAAAAGGAATAGTGAATTATCCTCTACGCGTTAATTTTTAATCAATAATATTGTAATGATTTGTGCGAAAATAATAAAGATATTGCTGAATATGTCAACCAGTTTTATAAAACACTTTATACTGTAGATTCTTATTAAGCCACAGAAACAGATTTATTTTTAAGAGGAATTTTTGATGCTACAAAAAAAAAAAAAAAAAAAACAAGAGGAAGAATTTAAAATAAACTGTTATAAAGATGTTAATTTGGCAGAGAAAAAAGATTGTATTTTAAGCCTGAAATATAACAAATCTCCAGGAAATGATGGGATAATTATTGAATTTTATAAGATCTTCAGTAGTCAGTTTTTAGTAGCCATGTTTCAAGAATCTATAAAGTGCAGAGAATATCCAGCCACGCTAAAACAAGGTCTTATCACACTTATTCCTAAACCTAATAAGGACAACCTTTATATTGAAAACTGGAGACCGATCTCATTGTTGAATAATGAGGCAAAAATATTTGCAAGAAGTCTAAAAAAGAGTCTAGAATGAATTATTGATGAGGAACAATGAGGGTTCATGAAGGGGAGACATTTCAGCAATAATATTAGACTAATTTTAGATATGATTGACTACAATTACATACCAGATGATTAATTTATATTATTTATAGACTGTGACATTAGCAAAATTTCATAAACAAGCGTTGTTGGCCTGGATGTTGGTGTATAATCTATTCTTCCCCAAACAAATATTTTATCTGGAATAATAGAAGTATTCAATATTAAAATAATTCTCTCTTCTATAAAAGATTGTATGAAAATTATTTTGTTTTAGTTAGACATCTTTTAACTGCAAATGGAAATTCATTGTCTTATAGTGGATTTTTAGAGAAATTTGGACTGCCTGTTAACCCCAAAGAGTATGCTGTTTTGTTTGATGCCATACCTCAACCAATTGTGCAGTTTGTTAAAGCTTGTGAAAGTGATGTCTGAGATTTTATTTGTAAAAAAAACAGCATGTTTTTAGGCGATATAGACATTCTCAAAAATAATTGTACTAATCAGCATGTTAGAAATATCATAACAGATGAAACGGCTACTCACAAAAGTTTATTATGGACCTCTGCATTTAAAGATATAGACTAGAGCAAAGCATGGGACATTTCTGAACACATTTAAAATTTTACATGGTATATATCCAGCTAAATGTGAACAAGAGAGGTTTCATTAGAAAAACAGTCTATTATCCATCTTTTTTATAATTGTGTACACAAAGATGTTTTGGGTGGACATGAAACACTTGATTAGAAATAAAACTGATATGTTAGTCAGATTGAACAATTGTGATATCTGTATGTATTATTCAAATGTAGATAACAATAAGAATTGTATTTTTCTTGTAAAACTTTTTATTATTTTGGGAAAATTTCACATACGCAAAGAAATGGTCAAGTCCCAAGCCAAATTGTATTCACTTCCTCAAGGTAACTAAAGAAAATAGCACCTGTTTAGAGAACATTGGTTATAAAAAAGCAAAGAAGACTTGTTTTTCATGAATATAAAATATTTTAGATTTTTGTGTTTAAACTTGTATATTGTTGTATACTGTTGTATACTTTGTTCTGGCAATAAAATAAATAAATTAAAAAAAACATGAGGAAAACAGGACTATCACATGACTAAGATACATCACCAGAAACAGGAAGTAAACTAATTTTAAAACAAAAGACATTAAAACAAAACACGAACAAAAACACATTTAAACGTGACCGGGTCATATAGTGATCTATAAAAATGTGTTGGTTCATTTGCTGATGTTAATACATGTTAACATACAGAAAACACATCACACCTATTTTTAGTTCAAACTAAGTTTTAAATATATATATATATTTTTGTTGTTTTGCTGTTGTTTTTATTATTAAGAGTAATAATAATTATTATAATAATACATTTGGATTTTATTTGTTTGTTTCTTTAAATAGATTTTATGTGTTTTCTGTGGTTTATTAGCAAATATTTAGTACATTAGCAAATGAACCAACAAAGTGGTTGTTGTTGTATAAAAAATTCAGTTATCTAGTAGTGTTTATATATAATTCAAGACATGGGGGGGGGGGGGGGGGGGGGTTATAAATATATAATATATAACATTATTTGATCATGTATTATAATTTATTTTGGAGCATATGGCCATTTATCGATTATCCAGTGGATTCATTGTAATATCTTGAAATTATTGAAAATTAATACAATTTGACGTTAAAGTTTATTTTATTTTCTACTGAGCAATAAAGAATTAATGCTGAAAACACATCACATTTATAAAACAATTATACTTCAATATTATTATATTATTCTTCAATTTTTAAAGAATACAATTTAAATATTTTAAGTACAATTTAAAAAGAAAACATCACAACTACTAAAAATAATGATTGTAGTGAGAAAAAAATAAAACCACATACAGATTAAATTATACTAAACATTTTACAAAAATCTGAATCTTCCAGGATCTTCACAGGTCATTTTCCATGACTCCGATTTTCAGATATCATTTGTTTTAATTGAATTTAATTCTGATCCTGATTTTTTTTTTTTTTTTGTTGTATGTAAAAGTATATAGTAAATTCACAAGTAGACTCTTTTACCAGCAGATCTACATCATTAACACTTCGAGATACCAGCATTGACCAAGAGGCTTTTAAGACATCTCGACTTCCACGCAGAGTCAACTTACAAAGAAAAAACAAATCTGTCTAGAAGATTATAATCTACAAAATTTGCCATTTCATATAGAATTATGATTGACTGGTCTTTGTAAAACTTCTGTTTTTTCATCTTCTAATCGATCAGTTGAAATGATTCAACATCGTGATAGTTCCTTTTTCCATGAGAATTTCATCCAATAAAAAACAAATGTTAATAATAAAATTAAAAAGAAAGTTGAATGATAAAAAGTCTTACCTTTTTATGATTGGATAGTGAGTTTGTTCCACACTGGTTAATCCAGCATGGGTTATTTCTCAGTTCCTTTGGCAGAAGGAGTCTTTTCAAATGTTCTGCAGGGTAGTGCAGTTTTAAGGATAGTGAATAGATCCTGTCACACCTCACACCCCTCTGGGAGGACCCAAAAACTCTATAGTTAAATCTATAGGATGTACATCATCAAACATATGATGTGCTTTTGTAGGGTTATTTTCAAAAGGTATATTCAATTGCTTACACATTGTACCTCTGTGAATATCAGATTGCGCATTGGAGAAAGTACGTTTAATGTGTTCGAAAATATGTCTAATTCTTGCCCCGTTCAGGGTATTATTGCATAACACATTAACCAATGGATAGAGTTGTTACTGTTGGTCTTTTGACGGCATTAGCTAAATTTGATGTGCATTATTTTTGGTTTAAGCTAACTCATTTTTCAGATTTAAGAATATTTTCAATAATTCAATGGATCAAGAACAAAACATAACAAAGTTCAGTATACGACGTGGGACATGATCTCCCCTACTTGTGTATACGGGTTAGGTCATATGATAATTATTGGAATTATTGAGAAAAAAAACTGTGTGAAAATAGTTTTCATGAGGTTTTCTGAGGGAATGTTGAAGACCTTTGAACGCAAGCTTGACATTGGCACTGGGCAATTTATACCCCATGGGTAACAGAGCGTGGCCTGAAAGTGTGGGAGTTAATACAACAGAAATCTTTAGAAATTATAGGTCTTGATCCCTTTTCAGTGGAGGACAATGTGCATCTCATGTCTGAAGTCTTCTGATGTCGAGCGTTAATGATGCAGAAAATGGCGTCCTCTGGTACTGATGGGAAATGAGGCACTTTTAGTAAATGGCGTCCATACATGTTGCTCTGAATTCTGTGTATATCTCACACTATAATGCCGCAACAGTTCGTAAAATGATTCGGATTTGGTTTCTATTTGGCCTTGTTGCTTTTGCATAAAAAAAAGACAATTTATAATTCAATTGTATAGTGTTTGCAAGTTATTTATGCCGAAACTATAGGAAGCATTGTTATTATTAATATGTCTTTTTGATTTAGAGAAACTGCTGTGGAAAGGCTCAAATTTACACAAATTGCCCAAATATCCCACTTGTTTTTCTTTAAATATTGACGGTAGGTTTAATTGATAGAAATTACAGTATGTGCAAAGTGTTTGTTCAACCAGAAAAGACCCTTTTCAATAAGCTCTTGTTATGCTGGAACTATAGGAAGCATAGTTATTATTAATATGTCTATTTATTGTTTTTTGAGAAAATGTGTTACGGAAAAGCTTGAGTTTGCATAAATTGTCCAAAATTCAAACTTGTTTGTCTTGTAATATTGACAAATGTCTGAGTTGGTTTAATTAATTGCAATTACAGTATGTGATTCTTTTAAGCAGAAATGAACATTTTAAATTATTTTGTTCATTTGTTAAATAATAAGTTTGCATATCAATTTCACAAGCTTTGTGGGCGGATAATTCAAGTAAATTTGCAGCTGTCTATAACTGTAATATATTTTATTAGAATGGTTTTCTACTAAAACACATACTATGGCATTTTAAGCGTGTAAATTACAACCAATTTAAACTGTAAAATGTACAGGTTGTTCTGTAAAGTTGTTTACATTTTTACTGTATTGTTTACATAATTATTCTGGCAACCACAGAATAACCACTGCTGCCAGATTTATTTATTTTTTTTTGGTAAAAACAACAGGATTTTTTTTGTAAAAAAAAAAAAAAACGTAGTAGTATTTACAGAAGGGCACATGATGACCCTATATGACCAATAAACATGTAGAGACTCAGTGTCACTCACACAAACACTAAACACCAGCCGGGTAACACGTGTGAACTTTAAATAATGTAGTAAACGTTATCTAAATTACATCAAATATAACACAGAACATCCCAGTGTACATAACTGATATTAAAAATAAGATTAAACATGACTATTCCCATCAAATGTAATGAAATGTAATGGGTCACGCAGGGAATTCTGGGAACGCCCGATTACGTTTTTTTTATTTATAAAAATATATGGTTATTTTTACTGTAAAATGTACATGTACTCTCTTGTTAAACGTAATGCACATTTTTACCATCAATTATACAGGAAAATCATAGTTTTTGCATCTAAAAAAATACATTTTTACAACATTGTAAAAATGTTGTAAAAATGTTGTATTGTCTTTTAAAATATATTTAAAAAATGTACTGTATATTTTAAAGTTAATATTCCTTAATCAATTAACGTTTTATTTCTGTAGCATTTTTACAGTATTTTACTGTTAAAATTACAGACTTTTTTACAGTGCACACGTCAATTTTGTTTACTTTACATTTTATGATAAAGCTGCGAAAAGCAAAGGTTTTTATTTATTAGAGAAAATTTATATCAAAAGGCTTGAATTTGCATAATTTGACAATGATTTATCTTCTCATTATGGTAAATAACTTTATTGGTTTCATTGATCATTGATTGATATTATTTACACGGTATACTCAAATATATTTGAGTATTGCCCAAATTTTGAGGCCTGTAGTTTCACATAGTTGTTAGTTTTAATGTGACGAATAAAAATGTTGCTTAAAATGTGTCGCCTCATGTCCAACTCTGTGGTCTATAATGGTTCCTATAAGTACTATTATTTGCTGTTTAACTAAAGTTTGATTCAGTTTGATCCAAAGCTTTGGTGATGTTTTGAATGGAATAAAACATGATTTAGGATATATGAACTGCTCCGTGTTCAGATAACTGATGTGGATGTATTCTGTGGGACATGTTTAGACAGTTGTTGTCTGTTTTATCATTTCTTTGGTTTGGCCTTCAGGGCTGCTGGGGATTTCAGAGTTATGACCTTGTCAACACCGTATTCACCTGAGTAGCTGTGTTCAAGGATTATAACTTGTTTATTGCCCTGTAAAATGTGGAATTTCCCAAGTTTTTCCATTGGAAAACTGTAATTTACTTGCTAAAAGCGGCTCTCTTATAGTCTACATCTAAACACAAACATCTAATTTGCCGCTCTTTATGCTTTGTGTAATGACTCACCAAAAGTAACATTTTATTGAGACACTACTCGTCTTAATACAAATCCCTCTGACACTCTTCAATAAGATCTCTGACAATTAAGGCGCTGTAACGAGTGCAGCCACAGTTGACTTCTGCGGTTTATTTAAGGCATTCAGCAGAGGTATTGATCCCAGACAAGCTCATAATAGAAGCTCTTCTCTGGAAAGAACTTGGCAAATTAAAGTTTTGTCATCAGTGACCTGAAAAGGGAGCTTTAGGGACCCCATAAGTCTTGTATTGTGGGGCTCCCAGGGGCCTCTTTGGAGAGGAGCTTATCTTTACAAAGAGACCCTAAAAGACATTTCCGCATTACCAAAGACACTTTAGACACTTACCAAAAGAGTAGGTGGAAGGTGGAAGAGATTATCAGAATTACTTAAAGGTCAAATAAATGACCGTTTGTGGCTTTGTTTGATCAAGAAGTAGGTTCAAGGGGTGACAAATTGAGACATAATGCAAAATGCCCATGTGAAAGCTTAATTACAGAATATGCTGAGAGATTTCATTGACTGCAGGACTAGATGTTTCACCAAAGAGAAAAGGTCTTTCCCGTCCTTGCTGTTTGATTTTGGTAACATCTCTCTCTCTCTCAAGAGGAAGCACGTGTTGTGGGAGGGGCGTTGAAACTACATTCCTAAATTGTGGCACATTACAAACCTGTTCTGACGTGTTCTTGCGCAAGACTGAATTAACAAAAAATTGAGAACAAAGTGGGATTTTGACGCTGAAACATGGCTGCCGCTGATTTCATAAGTATACACTGGCGATGTCTTTCAATTAGTTGAAAATTAAAAAAAAAAAAAAAAAAAAAAAAGTATAGGCTATGAATAAAAATTATTTAAAAAAAATATTTTTTAATTTAAGTCTGTCATTTGTGTTTATGGTCCACCCCCGGAAGCGAATGTATTTGTCTTGTTTTAATTATTATTATTTTTTTCACACTTCATGTTTCACGGCTTTTATTCTAATGTTAATGGCCTAATTGCAAATATAATATAAATATTACCAGTAAAAGTGGCACTTTTCGCACTTTATTGTATCTTGATAAGACTTATTTATATATGGAAAAAAAAGGGAAAGCCCACAAAGTGCTCAACAATAAAATGTTCAAAAATGAAAATGTTAAAATACTTTAGAAACGATTTATTAATTGGACCTGTCTGTGATATGAGCAGCTAAACGTAGGTACAGAAAAAGTTTTGTGACGTATCATTTTAAAGCCCCTCCCTCCGTTTAGCGAAAGTATTTTCCGAAATAGTTTGAACACTGTTTTTGTGATTGCGATTTTAAATGTTTTCATTTTTACATGGGGAAAAATCTAACTGCAATTAAATAAATTAACAAATGAATACAGAAAGACCGGATAGGGCCTACTTCATGAATCCGATAATGGACACGAGATTTGAATATTTAAACTTTTGTTTCTATGGATGCATCATTTGGTGAATGGCCACCACATGCTTTCATATAACCTGCAAACCCCGAAAAATTATATATATATATATATATATATATATATATATATATATATATATATATATATATATATATATATATATATATAAATACATAAATACAGAGAGGATAAGACCAGATACTTCCTGAATCCGATAATGGACAAGACAGACTTATTTGAATAAGATTTAAACGTTTGTTTAAATTTAATGGAGGCTTTTTTTAAATAAATGACCAACTCCTATAACCTGTTAACTGTGAAAAAGATTTTGTTTATTTGTTAAAAAAAAAAAAAAAAGCATTTTGTGTAATGAGGAGTGAAGTACATAAAGTATTTTATGTAAATTTCAAAGCCCCTCCCTCTTTTTGGCGCCTGTATTTTTCGTAAAAGTTTTGTAGATTGTCTTCAGGGTAACGATTTTAAATATTGGCATTTTCTTTCTTTTTCTCCATCTTTTTTTTTATTATTTATTTATTTTTATATATTTATTTTTGTAGGGAAAAATCGAAATAGAATAAAAATCCACAGACCGGACACTTCGTAAACCCGATCATTTATCATTTAAATCGGCCTCGTTTTCACAAATTTCACTCGTTCATGTTTTTACAGTATATGCTTCTTATGTTATAATGAATTAATAAATATTCCATATATGTATATTTTAGTAGGCAGAGTATGCAGGCCCCTCACTTTTCAAACTTTAGACAAAGTCCCCTCCCTCTGGGAATGTCTTGTCCTAGCCCAATAATTTTGGGTCCTGGTTTTTGAAGGTGTCTTGGGTTCGTCTATACCTCTGAGATTTCAGTTATTGGAGTCTTATTTCAAGCAAACGTGGAGGCGAATTTTCATGAACGTCTGGAAAGTAAGTATACATATTGTTATATGATGGTGCTGTGCATTGATATTGCTGAATGTTTGGTCAAGGGTCACTTATATCTCAATTATACCCAAATCGGAGATTCAGTAGCAACACATCGCATTGGGTCATCTACATTTGGGTTCCTGAATATCGTCTGGATTTATTAAATGGCTGTATAGATGTGGATTAAGTAGGCCTACCTATAGGATATTATATTGATTGGTGGCATTCATTAATACGTCATAATCATGCAATATGTCACTATAAAATGCTTATAGATCTTGTTCCTCTGTATTTAAATATCGTAAAAATGGATTTAGGCTATATGTTTTCATACATCAGGTCATACAGTCATAGAATGTGAACACACTATTGATCTATTATGCGTTATATATAATGATTAGTAATGCAAATTACAACGTGTTACCAGTGCGTGGTGTCCACTCTGAACGTTTGGCCTGTTGAGTTGTTTAAGCCTTAAAATGTGTGCATTGCATTGCAATATGTGTTGTTATTCACGTGGAAATTATTATAGTATAAAGCTATGCAACATTCAAGCATGCATGCAATTAAATATCGTATTACAATTGGAAAATCATAATAGGCCGCTAAATGCAATTGCACCCATCGAGCTATTGAGTCTTTGTTCCGACATAAAAACACACAAAAAAGTATTTTTGTCAACGTGGCTTGAAAGGACGCACTTTGCATTCATACAGAAATATTTCGATACTTTATTTCTTTGTTCTGAACTCAAGAAAAAAACTAGTACAAATGCAGCACATTAAATAACTATGGCAACTAAAGGTGCAAAACTCTAAAATTACATGTTGATTAGAAAGGACAACAAAAAACAGTTCTAGAAATCACATTTCGGATGAGTAACCAAATAAACGCCCGTTTGCACAGATAGGGGTTCGTTTTAAAGTTAAAATTGGTAAATGGTAGCTTCTTTTAAGAGCAACCAATGCTGGAAAATCGGCCCGAAGCCCCTCCATTCAAAATAAAATATAATAAATTAATAAAAGTCCAGTTATATCACAGAACAGCATTTTAGGTGGCAGAATGTACAGATATACAAACTCATCGCACACAAAGAGTTAATTGAAACAGTGCTTTAAAACTTTAATTCAGTAGCTTATCTTTGCGAGTCATTTCATGCCAGGCAAGTTTATAAAACATCGCATATAGGTTTTACAGTTTTTATCATCATCATAATAGTTTTTCATTGTCAAAACGCACACCTGAGTCAGTCCATAGACGATCTCCCTGTTGTCAAACCCTGATTTAATATGTTAAGGCGCATTTACAGTTTGGGACATCATATGTTAAATAACAGAGGAATTAGCGACACTAAACGAATAATAGGTGCCAAACATCTTATAATAACAGAATCCCACAGTACCAAGGGATGAAATACATATTCAACATGTTTAATAAATACAAAACCATTCACAAAGAAATAATCGATCTATAAATAATACTTAAAAAAGAAAATAACACATACAGTTGCTGCCTTTGGCATAACAGCGTACTACCATTACAAAATTATCTTAAATAGACACACACACACACACAAAATTCCCGACAGACATATATAGTCCTCAAGGAAGAGCTGCATGTTTCGTTGTGAGGTTTTCGAGGAAAGTTTATCGTGTTGGTTTGGATATTTCCATTGGAGAGCGCGCGCGTAACGCTCAGCTGAGGAAAGAATTGGGCGCGACCCGTTTGTGTTGAGGCAAAAGTCCACTAGAAAGGGACGACGTGAAGGACGGTAAACTAGTTCTTAGGGAATCCGACAGGAGAGAGGACGGAGAACTGGATATGCCGTATGCAGGTGCGCTCTGAAGCGATTGCGGCTGGTGCGCTCCCGGAACAAAGTATCCATTGTGCCCTGAGAGTATTCCAGCCGCGGCGGCCGGCGGGGACACGCCGTATCCGTTTGACAGGTTGATACCCCCCGTAGAGGTTCCCAGAATGGGCCGAGACAGGTCCCCGTTTCCGAGCGGCTCGACGCCGGGGAGTAAAGATCCGTACGCGTGTCCTTGGTTTAGAAATCCATGCGTGGATCCGTTATAGTGCGAATGGTGCAAGGGTAAGAACGGAGAAATCTGCCAGTAGAGCGGGTTACTCGGGCGTTCACCCAGTCCGAGGGGCGCGAAACGGAGGCCCCTTTTCATCACCAGCTTGCCCCTAGAGGTCGCCGACCGGCGCCGGAGCTTCCCGGTGGTTCCGCCGATGAACACATCATCGCTGGAGGGATCCAGCATCCAGTAGTTCCCTTTCCCCGGGTCGTCGTAGTGCCGCGGAACTTTGACGAAGCATTTATTGAGACTCAAATTGTGTCTTATGGAGTTCTGCCAGCCCTGTTTGTGCTCCCGGTAATACGGGAAATTTTTCATGATGAATTCATAGATGCCGTTCAGAGTGAGGCGCTTTTCGGGACTCTGTCTGATAGCCATCATTATGAGCGCGTTGTAGCTGAACGGCGGCTTGTCGAATTTCCCGTTCTTTGCCTTTTTAGAGGGCTCCTCCGGTTCTTCCGCGTCTCTTTGTTCCTTTTCCAGGAGCGCGGGGTCCATTTCAGCCGGTTCCGGCGTTTTGTCTAAATCTTGGATCGGAGCCGGGCTGCTGCTGATGCGCCTCTCTGCGCCCTCAACTCCGCCCGGGCTGTCATATTTGGACGGGAGCAGAAGGCTCTTGATGCTGAACGAAGTCGACTTCTGCACCATGGTGGGCTCACTCGGATCTCCCATGCCGCGCAATAACACACACAAAAAGCGCCGTTTTCGTACTTTAAAAGAGGACAGGTCAGATGCGCAATGATATTGCATGCATGACAGAACTTCTAGGACGGAGGACTCGAGAAATTTGTGATTAAGCAGGATTCAGTCTTACCAAATACCTCATCGTAGGGGAGGAGGAGCTCTGAATTAGCTGGAAACTGTATACAGTCTCGATCGAGCCCACTTTAGTGCCCCACTCTCTCCATAATAATGCGCAGAGAGTTCCGTGCGCTCCCAGAAGTCTGCTACCGAGCTGGAGCGTGTCCTATGCGTCACAGCTCACGTAGACTGAATAGGAGGGACGATGAAATGTACACACATTACCTGATATGCACTGACACGAGTTTTTATGAGCATTAAAGATCAGTCCGAATCAAAACTAGAAGTCTCTTGTGACGCTAAACGCTAAATAGACCAGTGATGGGTAGGTCATGGCACGCCAAAAGACTCTTGGCAATATTTGAGGGTTTGTAAACGTACAAAGATGTCATAAAGCATGCACAATGCACAGTCTGAGCCAATAATGTGTCGTTTATATGTGTGCCATATATTTGGCTTTCCAGGAACGTTGCTGTAATTCATGGTGTGCGTAAAGGCGCACCGGCTGATCTAAGGGCGCCTCTAGTGTCGGATTGGGTGAGAACTACATTGATCCACGTTAGATAGGAATTCAAAACTCGTGTTGGCATTTAATTGGTAATAATTTACTGTGATCGCCAAAGCAACGCGTGATATTCAATGCAGTGTTGAGATCACCTCAATCAGCCGCAATATTAAAAGTCTCCTCAAGAGCTGTGATCTACATCGGGTGCAAACTTTGAAGAGTTCTGATTTGTTTACACAATACGGAATTTTGACCTCAGAATATTTACTGATATGAACCTGCAATTACACAGAGCGGAAATATTTCCATTTGATGGGAATTTTGCTCAATTCATTCTTCATTCATCCATTCAACTGAACTTTTGCTTTTTTTAATCGGAATAAAATATAAATGACATTTTATTCTAATCTCATTTTCAAAAGATTTTAATTCTAAAACAGACTGATTTGTTCATGCACGCTTAAAAAACACACATAATTTTCCACGTAATTATAGATAAAACGAATACCATCGCGCAACATCAGTTTAAGGAGATTGTTTGGATCCTGAAGAATGTTTCTTGGGTGAAGAGCTGTTGAGTGTTATATCTTCCGCATTATTGTCTATGTTTGTGTTTATTTAAAACACATGTGTATTTTAGTAATGCATTAAACACACTCAAGTGAGTCTGAAACAGATTAATAGAATAATTAACATACATTTCAAACATTTTTTAAATAAATTAAGTAAAATATTAGCAAGTTTATTTAAATAACAATTATTTAAATAATGATTTATTTTGAAAATAGCTTAGTAAAATAATTACAATATTAGCAAGTTTATTTAAATAACAATTATTTAAATAATGATTTATTTTGAAAATAGCTTATTAAAATAATTAAAATATTAGCAAGTTTATTTAAATAATTATTATTTAAATAATGGTTTATTTTGAAAATAGCTTAGTAAAATAATTACAATATTAGCAAGTTTATTTAAATAACAATTATTTAAATAATTATTTATTTTGAAAATAGCTTAGTAAAATAATTACAGTATTAACAAGTTTATTTAAATAATTATTATTTAAATAATGATTTATTTTGAAAATAGCTTAGTTTATTTTAATGATCATTAATTTTATATCTTTTGTATATATTTTTAAGTAATACAAATAATCACTCTCGCAGACCGACAGTATTTCCGTATTTATGCGAGGAAATTATATATATAATTATATAAATGATATATATATAAGTTGAAACGACATTTTTTCAGCCCAAGCAGTAAAGCCTCATTAATATATTGTTAACTGCGGCTGTGATTTTTCTGCATAAAGTGATAGTAGATCATTTGTCATAACGACTGTGCTGGCAAAGGTATACATTTAAAGATTAGTTTATTTACTTTAAACGTATATATGCCTGTGGACTATTTTATCGTTTTTACCCCTCAAATCATATTTCCATTTATTTATTATCTAAAAAGTTTATTGGCGAAGCAAACCATTTTTATCTATCTGTCTGTCTGTCTGTCTGTCTGTCTGTCTGTCTGTCTGTCTGTCTGTCCGTCCGTCCGTCCGTCCGTCCGTCCGTCCGTCCGTCCGTCCGTCCAGTGGTGTTGCTATGGTACTTTAATAAAACATATAGTCTATTCCATGGTACATAATGATTACGATATGAATGTCATTACCATAAAAGTATTTAACATCTTTAACTATTTAAAACCATTTTTGTGACACCCTAATTTGCAGCCAAACAAAATGGCCAAATATAAACCACATTTTTCCACTGCATGTCTTTCCATAATGTACTTTCAAGCACTGGAAAAGAACTGAACAAAATAATTAAGCAATATGTATTATGTAGGGTCAAATGCAGGATCAATGTCAGCCGTGCCAAAAGGTGTAATTAATAATGCGTGTTAAACATTTCATGCGGCTAGTTCATACCGAACAACATTCTTCAACAACCCCAACCCCCAAACACACATAAATGTATATGTGTACGTTGATGGCCATCCAAACGTTGACTAGTTTCCCTCTAGCCTTTGTTTAACATCATTTGCCAAAACATTTAATGCCAAACCAACCACCTATAGCAAATACATCTGAGCACAGAGAATGATGCACAGGGTTCAATGAAAGTTCACGCTATACTTACAGAGAAGCTGCAAGGGGCTCTCCGCAGGGCATACACCCTCTGTTGGCCTGTCCTGGATTTGGGTTGCTCTTTTGCTCTGGTCTATCATCATCCACCTACAGGAGCTTGTTTCTTTCCTAAGATTTTGAGATTCAAGTTGACAACATGACCTTCGTATGAAACTTGGCAGGACTTTAAGTAGCTTTCTCAAATGTTGACTAAACGCTTTGTTTGTTTTTTCATTTTTGGTTTATAATTACCTCTTGAATTCGGTGGTTTCATGCTCTCAGCAGCCAATAATTCACCTCACAAAACACGTTGAGCACAATCTATGTTTGTCCTCGCTGTGAACCCGTATGGGGCATATTTTCTTTTACTTGGTGTAATTTAGGTCATGGTCTTCCAGAATGAGGACATGTCACGAAACCTGTCCATGAGATGAACACATTTTACCTCCCTTTTTAAAGTTGATGAGCTATTCATTTTGCTATGCTAAATCTGCATGATTATATGGTTTGGTGAATTTTGTCATTTTGTCATTTAGCATTGTTTAAAATTGCTATCAGAGCAAACATGTGACATGTTTTTGGATGGTGACCCACCAGTTGTGAAACACTGCTTTATAGCACAAAGCTCATCCTTTAAATGTGATGATGATCCTTGTGGTTATAGAAGAAAATAAAGAGATTGATTATTGAGAAATGATGTCTCAAACTTTCACATAATTTTCATGACTAATTCCTGAACTATTTAAATGAATGTCAAGGACAAAGAGTTGTTACAATACCAGCTGGGGCTCATCTATACGGGCACCAAAATGTGCATTCACCTGAAAACATACATCCTATAAACTGCCAATAGTGTAACTTGTTAACCTGTAAATGTATTCAAAATAACCTCAACATTTTTTTTTAATTAAACTGAATACAATGAACAAAAACCTCTCCATGCAATGTTTTTTTTTATTTATTTTGATATATAATTAATATCATTAATTTGATCAAGATTTGTTGTACAAACTTAACTTCATATTATCACATTTACTAGATGAAAAAAGTCATCATATTAGATTTTATTTTTGTCAAATATTTGTTGTTGTAAGTGTAACGGCCTGTGAGGTTCTTGTCTCAGCATTAGAGGACGACATCTTGTCGAAGAGTTTGCATTGAAGCTTTCCACCCAGGCATGCAGGTACTTAATATCAAACACATAAACCACAATAACTCTCAACAATCATATTATTAGAAATCAATACACACACATGATGCAATACCCAAAGGGACAACAAACACAACACCACCAGTGAAAATTCATTGCAGTTTAATTTCGACATTAAAAGACATTCATTCACTTTAATTCATTCATTTTACTCATTTACATCCGGTTATGGCAAACAAAAAATTATTTAAGTTGTCCCAACACGAATGTTTAAGTGAACTTCCATTTTACGAATGCCATTTATTTTTTTCAATTGTGCACATTAAAGTGAAGGTTTACTCAAGAGTTGTTACATTAGCTTATTTTAAGTGACTAATTCAACAAAGAGAAAAAAAATCATTATTGCACTGTATGTATTTAAAAGTACGTTTTTACTCTATTTTGAAGTCATGAACCGACCACAGGGGGGTTAAACACCAACAGAAAACAAGGACATTTGATATTTGAATTCAAAACAGAAAATAAAATGGAAATTAGAAATAAACAACTCAAAAAGCATAAAACAGTGTGTGTGTGTGTGTGTGTGTGTTAGTCACTTGTGGTGAATGTTGGCCTATACACTGTCCCATCTTTAGAGGTTCATAGCAAAGCAATCCTCCCCATCTGGTTAGCCATGATATATCTACAGAATATATACAGTATATACATATATATATATATATATAATCCACAGATTCTGATGACACCAGTTCTGTTATTTAACACTATCATAATTTAAATTATAAACCAGATGTGAAATTTTACTTTCTTACCTCAAAATCGTTTCTTATCCTGTAAATCCTTTATTTTTATTTTTACACAGACTTACAAGTTCATCTGTCACTCGTGGTCTCCCCTAAAGTTACTTTGCACTTGTTTGCTACTCCAGCTTCTCCGTTCCTTTCATATCTCTCTCCTCTCTTCTTTGGTTGGTTGACTGCTTTGTGTTTCGCTCTGCGAGTGAGCGAGGGGACGGAGAGACAGTGTGAGACTGTGTTTGCTGCTGATCCACCATTGAGTATGAAAGACTGCAGGCAATTGCTACATTTTTATATTTTCCCATTTTTACTCACGATACTATAAATCTACCGGCAATATTGTGAAAGAATAGATAATAATATCAAATTTAATACAATTTCCCCTGAAATAATGATTGGGTCGGGTGCAACACTTGAAAACACAATAATAGGTTATACGATCTTTGAATGTTTACTCTTTTATAATGTACACATTTCCAATTATATATATATATATATAGATCAGCCACAACATTAAAACCTCCTGCCTAATATCTGGAAATGTGCTTCCAGGTCACACAAACAGGGAATCAAAATATACATTCTTACAATCATCGAATGTATTTCTGAAGCAAATGTGAGTGCAAATCCTGATGCAAGAATGGTTGTGGGTGGTTGTCAGGGCATTACTATGCGGTTGCTAAGATGTTCTGGGTAATTGCTAGGTTGATACTTACTTGCTCAATAAGAGTCCAAGGCAACAACGCTCAGCACCCCTCCAAAAAAAATAAGTAAAATAAAAATACACACACAAACTGTATTTACAAACTGTATATTTTCATACGATGTGTGTTGTGAGAGGCGCTATACAAAAAATAAAATGGACTAATAGTGGATTTCACACAGCTTTCAAATCACAGAGCGTTTCAACCACAAACAGTTTGAAAGACAGAGACAAAGAGAGGATGAGTTCATTAGAGGACAAAAACACCCCCTGATAAATCTAATAATTTCATCACCAGACTGGCAATCATCATGTTAATTAATCAACTGTCACAGTGTGTGTGTGTGTGTGTGTGTGTGTGTGTGAGTGAGTGTGAGAGAGAGAGAGAGATTGTGTGTGTGTGTGTCAGTGTGATCTTTTGGATTATGAGTCCTCTCTGTTGGGCATTACTACCTCAGAACAAATGGACAAATGATGTGTGTGTGTGTGTGTGTGTGTGTGTGTGTGTGTGTGTGTGTGTGTGTGTGTGTGTGTGTGTGTGTGTGTGTGTGTGTGTGTACTTTTGATCCTCATTCACCTGTCTGCACGTCTGTTTGTCCAGCTGTGATGCTCGAAAAACAAAAGAGGAGGACACTGCAGAATCTGTCAACGTGGCCGGCTGTTTTGTGTCTGTATTTTAGTTCAAATAAAAGTTCTTTGATGGTTGCAGAACTTGAGGTTAATCAAAAAAACATTTTTGACTGTTTAAAGTTTTTGAGTTGATATATCCTCCTCAGACCCCCGTGTGATTGCTGTGTGCATTTTTGATTCCCGTTATTGATTTGTAACTATTAGCTCCTAATAAACAAGCCCAAAAAAACAAAAATCTAAAGGAAATAGTTTTCCTAAAAATGAATGTCCTCAAACGTGGACGGCGTGACTAATTTGTGAAATTTTAAATATGATCAAACAATAGAAAGTCCAATTTTTTTTTCATCAAATAGTTTATTATATTTCCAGGAGTGTTTATTCATGTGTTTGAGACGTTACAGACATTACATCAGTAATTATCATAATTTATTCAGATTGAAAGTAACGTCCAGCATCATCCAATCACTGTCAATCATGTTCAAATAAAATGATCCATTATAAATTGTGAATCTATGTACTGATGATCATCGTCCCATGTGTGTCAAACATGTTGATCCAAACATCATCTGCAGCTTGAAACTGAACTTTTGATCAGAAGTTTGGATTGAACGCAATTCACTGCATAGAGAAATATAGGATGCTCCCTTGCTCCCTATTTAGTGCATGACTTAACCTCCAGTGTGCTGTCTGTCTGCACTGCTCTCAGAACAGTTTGAAATGCACCTTATTTTCATCCTAACATCCATATAAAGCCTCTGAAAGACACATTTTCATCCATTGATTCTTAATCTGTGTACAGTAAATATGGGATATTTTAAGGAAAATGAGCCTATAGTCCACATACGTGACATTGTGTTTAACAGCGTGCCGTTTCATGATAAATCAATGACATTTTTAAAATAGCATATTTCTCTAATCTTTTGACTCAAACAGGTGTTTATGTAAAAACATATAATTCTGTTTTTCACCAGATGCAGTTTTGTATCTTTCCATAGATGTAAACAAACACACAAACACTCAGCGCAGATTCCTTGATTTCATTCAAATACTCTCATGTACTGATTTAAGACTCCAGACATCAAAGATGCCTTGAAAGAGTAATGTGAACATTTAACCTGTCATTTGTTGTGTCTAATGTCAGTGACAAATCCAAATGTCATTGTTTTTTTGAAAGGATTTGTCTGAAAATACATTTCAACTTGTGGATGAAAATTACATCTCTAATAAAGTCTAAATGTTTTTGAATTCACATTGTAAAGCTTTAATCTCTGTGCGCAGGCTTGTGTTTTAAAGTCCAATCATAAAGATGCTAGATTACAGAAATACTGTTATTGAATTTAGAGGGGAATATTACAATCTCATCAGGATGTGAGAGGGATTGTGTTACATGTGTGCTGGCCCGTTATTTGTGGTTATTACTGTAATCTGGTTTGTTTTTAAATGTCAATCTTTCTGGGGAGAGATCTTTTGTTTTCATGTATAAAAACGTATGCTATGGAAATGCCATGCTATTCTTTAAGGACATTACAATGCTGTGGAAATACTTCAGCATATGAATATGGTAATCATTCAGTACCATGGTATATATCAAAGTTCAGAATGTCAGTCTTTCAAAGCTCCCCCGACAATTAATTTAACCCTTGTGCGGCCTTATGGACATTTTTGTCTTTTTCATTTTTTACATTTTTTTTTTTATCATTTTGGCTGTGTTAACGACAACGGCATACATTTTGCCAGAGGTGTGTATTTTAGGGGGAATTTTTATATTTCAACCTCAGCTCCTATAATACATCTATAATACATCTATAATACACTGTGTACACAAAATAGTCACACTCGGGACCCTCAGGACAAAAATTACAATATTTGATCCCAGTGCCATTAAAGCATAAAATCATGAATTATATGATATTATACTTTCATTCCGGAGCCCTGACTTAAAAATATAAATTTTGTAAATATTTTCCACCAGATGGTGCTTTTTTTTTCATGTTTAGTCTATGGAGCAAATACAAGCTTTTCCCCTATTTTCTGTTTGCTGTATTATAGAGCACTGCAGGACAACTGAATAAATGATGCAGACACAATTGTGTGTGTGTGCGTGCGTGCGTGTGTGTGTGTGTGGAACAACAACAGTGGCATTAAGTGCCATTTAAAGGGTTAAAATACTGAAAATTCACGAAGGAGTGGTGGTGGCGTAGTGGGCTAAAGCTCTAAACTGTTAATCAGAAGGTTGCTGGTTCGATCCCCACAGCCACCACCATTGTGTCCTTGAGTAAGACACTTAACTCCAGGTTGCTCCGGGAGGATTGTCCCTGTAATAAGTGCACTGTAAGTCACTTTGTGACTTAAGCATCTGCCAAATGCATAAATGTAAATGAATGTGGAAATTAATATATAAAATTTTAATGGAAGTTTTTTGACACAGACATTTTTGTCCACTAAGTTCCTGTGTGTGTGTGTGTGTGTGTGTGTGTGTGTGTGTGTGTGTGTGTGTGTGTGTGTGTGTGTTTGTTTGTTTGTGTTTTTTTGTTTGTTTTTTATTTTATATCTGACACTACACAAAAATAATAATCCACCAAAATCAATGTTGTTGCTAATCATTGACATACCTCATACTGTTATAATCCCCCCCCAAAAAAAACATGTGTATATATATATATATACCCTTAGCATTTAATATATAGAAAATAATTATTTTTTAGTAAAAAAAATAAAAATAAAAATAAACAAACTACATTTTAAGGGTTAAAATAATAAAAAACAAAATAATGAATATGTGGTAGTTATGATCAGGACTGATGTTGGTTAAAAAAATGCGCTAATTGAAAGTGGAAAATAATTTTAATATATAATATTTTTATGGCAGTTTTTTGACGTGGAATTTTTTTGTCCCCTAAGGACCTCTGAGTAACTTTTTTAAATTGCACAAGGGTTACATTCTCTAACGCGGACTGTCAGTCTTCAGAAACTCTCGCGAGAATGAACCAACCGCAAACTTGTCCTAAGGGCAAGAGTGCGCACGGCGGCACAAAGCCAAATCTTACATTAAATCGCATTGGAGATAGTTGTACACATACAAAAAAAAAATATATATTTTCAAGGATTTTACCCTGACAAACCAGTATAAGCAATGTGCCAACATTCTTTATAAAATCAATTTTAAAACCCTCATCCATCATATCGACTGTGATTGGCCCATCCCCAACAGCGCCGTGAAAAGTAACAGATACCACGTGACATTTTGACGAGCGTTGGTGTTGTCGACGGTCGCTTTTATTCCTGGTTATCGGTCATTTAAACGTCTACCGGACTGTTATTTTGGTCCTTACACCTGTAACATTGTTTGCAATATCTTCAGACGCAGGTGGAAAATATGTTTCTGTAGATTTTGAAGTATTGTTCGTGAATGTTCAGGGTGGGTACTTGAAATGCTTCGCAAAGTCAGTGACGTTTATTCACGCCACACCTCCAAAAATAGACGAATATGATCTTGCCATTTATTTATGTTATATTATTTATGTTAAAGTTTGATGAAACCATAAATGCTAACATCAATACAAGGATGAAACTGGCGAGCTGTCTGGTTCATATTTATAATAATAATAATAATAATAATAAACTGTATTTGTATATACATCAATTGCAACCCAAAGTGCTTCACATATCAGAAATTAAAAGCCCAAGAAAGTGACTGTATTTAAAAATAAAAAAACTACATAACAAACACATGCGCACACACACACACACACACACACACACATATACATACACCACTTTTTATGGCATTTCTTTTCTTTATTTTTGTGTAAAATGTTATTTTATATATATATATATATATATATATATATATATATATATATATATATATATATATATATATATATATATATATATATATATATATAAAATAATATTTTACACAAAAATAAAGAAAAGAAATGCCATAAAAAGTTCAAACATACATATACCTATATCAACCAAATTTCAACCCCAAATTAAAAGAAAATAAGCAATTATATTTTGCATATAGAAATTGATGCCTATTTAAGGATCATTAACTTTGTTTTTATTTTTTGCATTTAACATTATTGTCATGGTAATTACGCACATTTAACTCTGCCCGCAATTCTTAGTTGCATTTTGTAATAAAAATAATCTTATTCTTAATATTGCAATGTAAATAAACCACATGCAACTCATTTGTGATGCGAACATGCATAAAAATGATATATTACTCTAATTGTAAATTACATTTTAAGTACTTATCATTGTTTCATTAATTAAGCATTCATTAATACTTTTTTATGTGTTAAATTGTCATCCAAATATTGTTATTATGAATTGCAAACATCTTAAAGGTTCAGAATTAGCCTTCATTTTCACTATGCAAAGTGTAATATATTAGTTTTGATTCGTATAACTCGTCGAGATTCACCACATGCAGTGCGCCATTTAACCAGCAGATGTCACCAGAGCTTCAGTGTTTCTGTCCCGTGGAACACTCTAGAACGGTCTGATTGTCACAGCGCTCCACAGAGGGAAAATGGAAACTCCCATTTCCCTCCAAAATCACAGTGTACAGTAAAGCTAATACTTACCCGTTCTGTGATATATATCGAGACAAAACAATACAATGTGTTCCAGTTGATCTCTTAAAATCTTTTTTGTGTGTTAAAATCTTTTGTTTTTTTTTGCCTGGGACTGGGAGTGAGATGTAGTATCTTAACAGCCTCTGGCTGTTGTCATGTGTGCTGTGTTTTGATTGTTTGTGTGTGTCTGGAGTGGGCGTGGACAATTTTGCAGTCCCTTGGGCTGGGCGGGAGCTGAAGAGATGATGTCAAGATCACAATCTGGGAGGGGTGGTGCACAGGGGCGAGGGCCGTATGACATCACTGTCTCAAATGTGAATCAGACGTTCATCTGGGTGAGACACACACACACACACACACACACACTCACAGAGAGAGAGAGAGAGAGAGTTAAGTTAAGTGTCCAGTTCCGGTTGTTAATGATGTTCAGAATGACATATTAACTTACTACTCTTTCTATTCTTCAGTATGCACATTTGCTACATGTGATTCCTGGATGACAGTCAGTACCCTACACTGCAAAAATGCATAGAAAGCACTGATATATGTATATATAGAACTGAATTGCTTATGACGTCATAACAGTGCTAAGCCATATTGCTATGCCCAAACATTCCAATATCCCTATAAATCATCTCATTTCAGCTAATACACATTAAGCATTCATTCACCGATTTTATACCTGAAATCTGCATGTACATCCCTACAGCGCAAACGTCCTACACATGTCATTGTTTATTTGTTTAAAGTCTTTTTCCTGTTTCTTGAAAGCCTGAATGAGTTATGTACAATATCAAACAATATCTCCTGAATGCAAACAAGTTCACTGAAACAAGGTAAGATACAAACAGACATTTCAGACTTATTTATTGTGAACATCGAAGAGTTACTTGTTTTATGTTGTCATTAAAAGCGCCTTGTTCTCATGGTCACGTGAATAAGAGCACGTGCTCTCTCTGACTCTATCACACGTGCAGCGGGCGCACAGAGAGTGAGACACGCAAAGCAAAGCTGGTTAAAAATTGTACTGATATGCTAAGTTTAAATGGCAAACGTACACATATTTATGTATATCGACTACAGAAAGCACTTCAATGTGAAAACAAGTGAATCCAGGCAGAGTTGGACGTACTCTGGTGTACCGGGCATTTTCCCGGTGGGCCACCATATTTTGGGGCCGATCAGGGGCGGACTGGCCATCGGGAGAACCGCCACCGTGAATGCTCTGACATCGCAATTCATGAATATCTTCTCCCTCCTAACAAATATTATCCACAACAAGCTAATTAAACATGATTGTCACTAGAGGGCGAAATACAACTGTCGTATCTGCAGGTCGGAGATGGTGAAATGGGGGTATTTTTTCTCCTGTCAGTCATTGATGCTCTATGACAGTTTGGGCATACCATGATGGCTGCTCGAACACTTCCGGTGGCTTAAATTTTTACAAATGTAATACCTGAAACATTACCAGCTAAGAATATATACTGATTTGAGTGAAAACTTTGGAGACTCGAAATTTAAAACAGTTGAATTCACAGGAAAAAGGTGGATATACACATACCACAACATTAAAACCACCTGCTTAATAGGTGCCCCGCCGCCTGGAAGCGGAGGAACGGCCATGGACCGCGAGGTGAGGAGGGGCTCCCAGTCAACCGCCTGGAGATGTTACCACTGCCAGGGGCGGGGGAGACCCCTACCATCCACCAAAAACGTGGCGGGGTGTTCCATCCTCCAGGGGCCAGAGGTCTGCCTCCGATCCGTCCGGGGAGGCGCGGCTGTCGTCCATTAGAGGGTGGAGGAGTGGCAGAGGACCAAGCTACGGCATATCAGAGAACCGGCGAGTAAGTGTTTTTCTCTCTCTCTCTCTCTCTCTTCAACTGCCAATCTGTGTTGGCCTTTCCCTCTCTTTTAATTTTTTTTTTTTATTAATTTGGCACGATCGCTTTTACGATGTGTAGATGCCACACTTTTTTTTTTGGTTTTCCTCCCCTTGTCCCCTCCCTCATCCAGGTAGATGGGAATGACCTGCCGGCAGACAGAAGGCACGCTGGATGAGGAACACCACCTTCAGCTCAACCTTGCCAAGACAGAACTCCTCGTGATCCCAGCCAACCCATCTGTTGACCACAACCTCATTATTCATCTTCAACTATCCCCTAGGTTCAACTATACTAACACCAACCAGAACAGCTCAGAGCCTGGGAGTGATAGTAGATGACCAGCTTAATTTTACTGCTCACATCTCATCTACTGCCTGGTCTTGCAGATTCATGTTGTATCTTTTCTCTCTGAGTATGCAGCACAGCTCCTGGTCCAAGCTCTGTTCATTTCAAGACTGGACTACTGTAATGCTTTGTTGGCTGGCCTTCCAGCTAACACAACTAAGCCACTGCAGACGGGCCAGAATGCAGCAGCGCATCTGGTCTTGAATCAGCCAAAGAGGGCTCACATCACCCCATTCTTGATTTCACTCCACTGGTTACCTGTAGCTGCCAGCATCAAATTCAAGGCTTTGACTCTGTCATTCAGGACAGCTAATGGACTACACCCACTTACCTCAGTTGACTTCTCCAGGTCTATGCTCCAACTCACTCTCTGCAGTCTATGAACGTGCAGCACCTAGTGGTCCCATCACAAAGAGGCTCAAAGTCTATTTAACAATCTTTCACTTTCTCTGTTCCTCTGTGTTGGAATGAGCTTCCAACTTTCACACAATCTGCTGATACCATCTCAACATTAAAGAATGAAAACCCATCTATTCCATGAACACGTAACCAATCCACACTAATTGCACTTACTATTGAACTTGCACTTACTGTAAAACTCTTTTCTGTCTCTTTCGTCTGCACAAGTGCCTATACTACTCCATCCACCTTGAAAACTTGGCAGTACAACACTGCAGATGTTGTTGAACTTTGTATAACAAATTGCTTGCTATGTTCCTCATTTGTAAGTCACTTTTATAAAAGCATCTGCTAAATGACTAAATGTAAATGTAAATATTAATGAACAAGCACAATCTCTTTTAACATATAACACAAATTATTGTATTGTTTTTGTATATTGAATACGTAATTCAAACATTAACAGTGTAGGTTGGAAAAAGTATGTGAACCCCTAGGATGATGACATCAACAAAAGATAATTAGAGTCAGGAGTTGGCAAACCTGGCATCCAATTTATGAAACGAGATTGGCGGTGTGGGTCAGAGCTACTTTGACTTTTGGCTTTTACTTAAAAAGCACTCAAACATTTTGAGTATGCTATTTATAAGATCTATCTGCTGACGTGGCCCATGCCTGATAAAAATGTCCATGGTAGGACATCAGGAAGGAAGCCACTGCTTTCCAACAAAACATTGCTGCGTGCCTGAAGTTTGCCAAAGACCATCTTGACACTCCACAACGCTACTGGTAAAATGTTTTGTGGACTGATGAATCTAAGGTTTGGGAAAAGCACGCAGCACTATGTATGGCATAAAAATAGTACAGCGTACCAACATGAAAACATCATCCCAACAGAGAAGTACGGTGGAGGGAGCATGATGATTTGGGGCTGCTTTTCTGCTTTGGGGTCTGGACCACTGCCATCATCAACGGAATAATGAATTCCCAAGTTTATCAAGATATCCTAAAGGATAATGTCAGGGTGGCTGTGAAACATCTGAAGCTGAAGATCGGCCAGTTATTAAATCCAAAGGTGCACTTACTTTTTCCACACCACTGTTAATGTTTAATGTGATGTGTTCAATAAAGACATGAAAGATTATAATTGTTTGTATGTTGTTAGCTTAAGCACATTGTGTTTGTTTATATTTAAATGAAGATGAGATCATATTGTATGGATAATTAATGCAGAAAACCAGCTAATTCCAAAGGGTTCACATACTTCACAAAGAAGCTAAAACTGGAGTTATATGACTAAAAGACATAGGTCATGTCAAAAGTCTTGTTTCACTGATTGTAGCCATGCTAAAAGACATTGATTTAAAACTGAAAACAGTCCATTGCAATAATCAAGGCAAGACTAAATAAAACCATGAACAAGCTGAACTGTATCCTTGAAAATCAAGACATGTCTAACCTTTGAAATGTTCCTTAACTGATAAAAACAAGACTAAACTAACTTCCTGACATGATTAAAATTTTAATTAGTATCAAATGAATCACAGAACCAAGCGGTAATATGTATAGTGAAAACAAAATTGGCCCTAAATCGGATCCTTGCAGAACACCACAATTTATTGTTGAAGAGAAGGGCATCTCATCTCCAAAGACACTACAAATTTCCTATTCAACATTTAGGAACCACTCTAAGATAATCCCATCCATCTCTTTAATGTATCAATTAAAACTGAATGATCAACTGGATCAAACGCTGCAGTTAAATCAAGCAACACTAGAAAGGAGCACTCTCCAGCGTCCTCCGTCATCAATAAGTAATTTGTCACCTTAAGAAGGGCAGTTTCTATACTGTGGTTTTCATTAAAACCTGACTGCAATTTCTCAAAAATATTGTTATCCTTCACTACCTCTAACAGTTGCTTCACTACTGCTTTATATCTATTATTTTTTAGATGAAATATCATTTTGAGATTGGTCTATAGTTATTTGTAACCGAAGGGTTACAAGCAGCACTAGACACAGGGTTGATCAGATTATGAATTGTATTGAATAAAAACCTGCATTATGGCAGTTAGTAGTTATTAGTACAGACAACAATACGCTGATAACTACCAAAAATCAGCTTATTCCAAAAATACGACAACGCAAGAAAACCACATTTCCATAACGACATACAGTAAGTCATTATTCTTTGCAACTGAATTTACGTAGAAACGTAAACAGGTATGCGCAAAACACTAGTGCACATTAGATAAGCCAGTAAGAACTGCGGTAAAGATGTTCACATGCAATGCAAAATGGGTGAATCTGTGTGCCGATAGTTTTTTGCTAAATCTGTTTATAATTATAGAGAACACTGTTAAAGGTGTTTACATGACCACACACACTGTCGGTTTATTAAGCATAATCTGTGTAATCTGATTTGGGAAGAATGCTTGTTTGAAATTATATGAAATACTATCTGAAGTCATTCAAATCCATTTTCTACAACATATCTGTATGTGAAATATATTATAAGCTATTTAATGATTTATTTCAGCTAAATTTAAACTAAGTTAAAATAGAAAGGTAATGTTTCAAAAAAATAGCACTAACATTAATCATAATTGATGTTCTGTATAAAGTTACTTATAAAACTTGTGACAATTTCAGATAAGACATTTATGAAAACTTAATTTGTCCTAAGAACTCAATTACATGTTAACAAGCATTGATGCATTTGGACCTTGATGCCAAACCTTATTGTTACTGAGATATATCCTTGTGACAGCTTCCCATGTGACAACTTGCCCCAGTTGCCCCTATAGGTTCACCATTGTGAAGTTTTTCCATTTTAAGGTCAATATCTGCATACTGGAAAGGGGTCTGTTGCCCCTGGAGACATTTTTAGCAGTATTCTCTAGTGGGAACCATGTCCTATTTACTTAAACTCGACTACACAACCTAGAAACACTGAACAGAAAAAGTGTGTGTGTGTGTGTGTGTGTGTGTGTGTGTTCATGCAACTGTGCATGTGATTGCCTTGCATGGTGAAAAGCTTTCTCTCTTCTGACAACCTGCTCTTCTTTATTCCAGCTGGTGAACACAAGAAGTGAACAGTAATGTGTTTGCTCATTAAATATTTAATCAGAAGGATGGCGTTCCTCCAGGCTCCACCTCTTTTAACATTCTTTCCCCCTTCCATGTATTTCCTTGCTTTCATTTCTTTGTTACCTTCCTATTTAACATCTATTACTCTTTTTCTGGCATTTTGTCTATCCATTTTACTCCCTTTGCTAGTTTGTTTGTTGGGTGTTCCAACTCTCTTAGGTTGAGAGCTTCACTAATGTGTGATCGTAGATCCCAAAGGAACGACCTCAGACACCTCCGCCCCTCGCTACCGCTCCACCCATCCTTTTATTATGAGTGTATGTTTACAAAATGTAGAAATATTGCCAAAGAGCTTTTCAGCACCTTCAATATGTACATCGCGCTGCCTTTCTTTCCATAGAATCATGACGTCAAGCAAAATGTGCATAACTGTTTTGAAAATAACACTTCTATTTCTCAAATAAATCTACTCAAAACAAGTCAAATCAATCTTATTTAAAAAATAATTTTTGCATTGTTAACTACTCTCAAAACAGTCCAAGAGACACTTGAGTTTTGATATCACACTAACATTGTGCAAGCAAAAAGACTGAAAGACTGTATGAGGAAATTCCTTCCTATCATTCAGCCTCAATGTTATCTAACTTCCTCATCAGGGGTTAGAATGGGAGACTCCTTTCCTTTACAACACAATAAACACCAATTCAAGAGTTTATATTCAAAGTACAGCTGTACTGTGTGCTAGAGAGAGAGTGAGAGTGCTGCGGAAAAGTGAGGTCATTTTTTTAGCTTGAGAATAGTAGAAAGTTCTTTGTCATCCGTGTTTAAATCATTCTGTATCACCTCAAGGAAAACAGAAGAGGCCATTAAAGTTCATCCAAGACTTCACTTTCCATACTGTTATAGAAACAGCCTATATATACATCCATCCATCCATCCATCGTCAACCGCTTATCCTGTGTACAGGGTCGCGGGGGGCTGGAGCCTATCCCAGCTAACATTGGGCGAAAGGCAGGGTACACCCTGGACAGGTCGCCAGTCCATCGCAGGGCCACACATATACAGACACACACTCACATTCACACCTAGGGCAATTTTTAAATTTTTTTTGGAGACACCAATTAACCTAACCTGCATGTCTTTGGATGGTGGGAGGAAGCCGGAGAACCCGGAGAGAACCCACGCAGACACGGGGAGAACATGCAAACTCCACACAGAATGGCCGGGGCAACCGGGGTTTGAACCCACGACCTTCTTGCTGTGAGCCTATATATACAGTATTATATATATATATATATAATTATAATTATGTCTATATCAGTTACTTAGACAAGTCGCAAGATTTTAACACAATATTTTTGAAGTATTGATTAAAATGAGTTTAACTTAAACTTTTCACATAAAACAGTAAAGTTTACTTACAAATCTGATGTACATGGTACTTAAATTTAAATGAATAATTTTTATGAACATTTCACATTTTGAAGTTTCTTTATTGACATGTTTAATCATGTACCATGTAAGCGTTTTACAGGGCAGCTTATTGCATGATATGTAGTTTATTAGACAACATTATCTTGCATTATAGTCAGATAATAGAGCTGCGCACACAGACGATGACTAACAATTAAAAGTAGAGATGCACCGATCGACCGGCCAGGGACCGGAATCAGCCGGTTTTCCGCATGCTCGGACCGGACCGGTAACCGGCCGGTCAGTCTCACGTCTTTTCGATTCCGAGCCGGTCCGTTTTGTTGCCAGCAGCACAGGCAATAACGTCACAGCCGCGTGGAAGATCTTCACTGTGAGTGAAGAATACATAACGTTCGCAATTTGTAATATTTGTAGTATATAAGTATAAGAAAATTGTATTCGGTGCATCTCTAATTAAAAGGTATTTTTTTATCATTATCAAATAGTTTTAAGTATAAATGAACTAAAAACTTTAAAAACAAGAAATTACCAAGCATAACAACAAATTCAACAATAAAAGCCACGTGAATAAACTAACAGTGAAACCATGCACGCTCATTAATTATTCAAGACTGGTGTATGATTGAAACACCAGCTTTGAAAAGTCAAATTCACTTATTTTATTTACCAGTGAAACTTACTTAAATTAGCAAATAAATATGACACTGTTTTCAACTTTAGGATTGATAAATGATAACACAATGTAAATATACATACAGTCATACATAATATTACTATTGCTTGTGCATTTATTTTTACATGCTTGAATTGAGAAAAAAATCATTTATATTTTCATATTCAAGCTAAAACAAACTTATTTAGTGTAGAAAGTATTTAATCTTTTCTGCTATATTTACAGTGTAATTTACATTGTTTTACAATGTTTAATTTACAAACAATTATTACAAATAAAAAAATCGAATAAAATGTATGTAATTTATAAAATGAATATATACACTGTTGAGCCAAAACTTTATGACAACTTGCTTAATATGCTGCTGGTCCTCCACATGCCACCAAAACAGAGCGGACCCACTGAGGCATGTCCTGTGGTATCTGGCACAAAGACATCAGCAGCGGATCCTTCAAGTCCTGTAAGTTGTGAGGTGGAGCCACCGTGGATCAGACTTGTTGTTCCAGCACATTCCAGAGATGCTCAATCGGATTGAGATCTGGGGAATTTGGAGGCCAAGTCAACACCTTGAACTCTTCATCATCTTCCTCAAACCATCCTCAAACAATGTGTGCAAAAAAACAGACCATTGCCATGAAGGGGTGTACCTGGTCTGCAACTATGTTTAGGTAGGTGGCAGGTCACGTGTCAAATTGACGTCCACATGAATGGCCTGACCCAGTGTTTCCCAGCAGAACATTGCCCAGAGCATCACACTCCCTCCACCGGCTTGTCGTCTTCCCACAGTGCATCCTGGTGCCATCATTTCTCCAGGTGAACGGCGCACACGTACACGGCCGTCCACGTGATGTAAAAGAAAAGGGGACTCATTGGAACAGACAACCTTCTTCCACAGCTCCAAGGTCCAGTTCCGATACTTGCATGCCCATTGTAGAATCTTTAGACAGTGGACAGGGGTCATCATGGGCACTCTGACCGGTTTGTGTCTATGCAACCCCATACACAGCAGAGTGCGATGCACTGTGTGTTCTGACACATTCCTCCCATAAACATCATTACAATTTTCTGTGACTTGTGCCACAGTAGACCTTCTGTCAGTTTGGACCAAAGAGGATAGCCTTTGTTGCCCTTGCGCATCGATGAGCCTTGGTCGCCCGACACCATGTGGCCGGTTTGTGGTTTGTCCCTCCTCGTACCACTGTCGGTATGTACTCACCACTGCTGACTGGGAGCACACCACAAGTCTAGCTGTAAATATATAACATTTATAATATAATTGCTCCACTCCACTTATTAGTGAATTCGCTACTATTTCGAACTATTTGTTAGATAATACTAAGATTGCTAAATTAAATAATATCATCTGATATATATCAACAAAGATAATGTCAACTCGGTTTCATGGCAATAATAATAGAACAAGATGACGTGCAAGATGGCTCATACAAAACCCTAAACAACCATTATTTTAATAGAAAAACTGTTTTGTAACTCGTAAGAAAGAAAACACTGGGGTTTAGAACGAGAAGAGGGAAGCATATTATAGGTAATTGACGTACATCATTTGAGTAAATAAAAATTTAATTAAAAACCAAAATTGTTCGCTGACATTTCCTTCATTACAATAAAGTGTTGGATAGGATACCTGTATTTTATCTATTTGAAATTCAGCTTTTTGATTGGCTGGTCGTCTACGGGAATAAAAGAGCCAAGACATACAATATCCTATGATTTCGTCATCTCGTACGAATTATTACGAGTTGTCTTGTCTTAATGTCTGTGTTGGACAAGGTTGTTTAGTAGTGTAGCGTACTTTTCTAAACAAAAGCATGACAGTAGTTTAACTTTTTAAAGCTACGACTAGCTTGTAGCTTTCAAAGTAGCCTCCCCAACACTGGTACCTCATTCATGGAAAGTACCATTTCCTTCTTCAAGATTGAGTGAACCGCAAAACACACGGCTTTCAGGTCCAAAACAAACCTCTTGGTTTGAGTCAGTGATTCACGATAACCCTGACACCTCATTCCCACCGCTCCAAGCACAATCTGTACTCCTTACTTTATCAAAAAAATCTATTACTGTTGAGATTTGACACAAACTCCGCCTCTTCCTGGCAGGCCCATTATGGAGCTGAATATTGGGCAGCCATGCAGATGGTCTGACCACACATTTATTATCCAATATGAGATCAGCGGGACGGCCCATCGGGAGAATAATGCATTTAGAGTCCTCTGAGGAATATTGCATGAGAGATCCTGCCTGTCCAAGTTCAGTTAGAGAGAGCGTGTAAACTTGTGTGCGTGTGTGTGTGCGTGCTTGTGTGTGCGCTTGTGTGTGTGTGTGCCGCACCCTTGTTTTTGAGAGACAGAGAGAAAGAAAATAGAGGATTGTTTATCTTCCTGCGATCCAATTTGTAATATAACTAATGGAGTTTCTTTAGCCTGGTGTGGGTGTGTCTTTCTAAAGGCACGTTCAATGATAAAAGTAGCATTTTCCATTATTTGTTTACCCTCATGTTATGCCAAATACTCATCCTGGTCATTCTTTTTTCGAAAAGTGAATAGGCACTAGGGCCGTCAAGCTCCTAAAAATGACCAAAAAAGCACAATAAATTTTGTCCAAACGACTCATGCACGGTTTTCCATTTCAAGTCATTTTCCCCTGTTGGTAAATAAAAAATGATAACTTTCCTACTATTTGTCTTCACAATCTTGCTTCAAAATGCAATAACTTGCTCCGCCTCATCGACGACTTTTCTTTTCGGCTGATGTCACCAAGCACTCTTATTTTTCAACCACGTGTCACATAGAGACCACTTTTCATCATCTGTAGTCAATTCCCAATGGATAAAATCAATTATTTTTTGACATTTTTTCTCATTGAATATCTTGTTTCCCCTGTAAATGACAGAAGATCAGATCATGAATGATCACAATCAATGGATTGCGAACGTTGTTTCATGTTGACTTCTTTATTTACATTGAGTCATCAATGTGTCAGTCATTAGACATCCTCTCTCTCTCTCTCTCTCTCTCATTTACAGGAAGTACTGTCTTAGCAGGGTTGGTAGTCCCAGCTCTGGAATCCACCGCGCTCTGTTCATCAACAAGAGAATCATCACTAACCTGGAGATTCACGGATTTGGCACTCGCTACTGAAACGCTCCCAGTCTGTTCAGACAGTTTGAGCTTTAGTCTAGACTGACAAAGAACTCAAACACTTGCTAACCAGCTAGTTCAGGATAACTTGGAGTGACCCTTAACAAGACACAAAGCCTTAAAGGAATATGTAAAGGGATTTAATTAAGAACTTAAACCCAAAGGCACAAACGCACACATATGATGAACAGCTGTCCGTAAACGCTCTGTCTCTGTTGCACCACCGTCCGCAGTCGGCCTTTATCCCTCTCGGAGGCTTGATTAGCCCCACCCTCCGCCCCGTCAATGAGTAGTTCATGTTGTTCCAAAACGATATCTCTTTAAATTATGTGATCTTAGCAAAAAACTTTTTCAATGATATTACGTGGATGCTTACACGTATTGCGGCAGTTCTGAGATGAAATGTCCACTTTGAGGTGCTAAAAGCGAGTTAAATGTTCTCCCAAACAGATTAAGTTTTTAAAGGCCCTATCCAGTCACTGGTGTAACACCTAAAAACTCATCTTTGTTAATCAAAATTTCCATGAACATAATCCCTTCATGCCTTAAAATGATCAAATATGCAAATTAGTCCCCGCCTCCATCTCCACTCACCCTTGCACCGTTCACCTGCAGCTCGGGCTCGGTGTGTCCCCAGGATAAATTGATGGAACCACGTTGAGCTTTAATATAATTTTAGTGGCGAAACCCAAATTTCAAAACTGTTCTCTGGAAAATGACAACTGCAAACCCGAGTTTTCCCTGGAAGTTTTGCTGGGACATTACAGTTTTTCCAAATAAACTGCACCCATTTATCTTGGATTTTCTGATCCTTTGGTAATACATGAAGGCTCACCATTTGTCCTTTCGCAACTTTTCATCAGAAAACAGAACATGTCTTGCAAAATACCGATATGTAGCTACACCTGGCTTCTCCTGATACCGCTTGCTTCGCCGTAGCGTATGCTATTGATATGGAAAGCCCCACCCCGCAAGCTGACGGGATTGGTTCCTTAGGTTTGTGATATATGAAACCCTGGCTGTCTGAAACCGTGTTTTTGAGACTGTCTTTGGTACAACGCAATTCCAAAGTGAAAATGTTCAGCCATCACTCATGATATGTCTTCTAGTATATACAATTCCTCTGGAGGGGGTCTTTAAGGTTAATGCTGCATAACACTGACACATCACAGGGTTGGTGGTTCAATTCCTGGTCCACATGACTCCACATGCCGAAGTGTCCTTGGGCAAGACACCGAACCCCAAGTTGCTCCCAATGGCAGACTAGCACCTTGCATGGCAGCTCTGCCGCCATTGGTGTATGAGTGTGAATGTGTGTGTGAATGGGAGACAGTGTAATGTGCTTTGATAACCTCTAAGGTTAAAAAAGCGCTATGTAAGTGCAGATCATTTACCATTTAACCGATAGTGTCAGAAATGCAACTGTGAGATGATAAACACAACAACGTCATTTTGTGTGGACTCGTGTGCTCTTCGGGACTCGTATCCTGCTCCTTTACATCACAAGTGCAACACTTTATCAGTTGAGCTACCATGCAATTGAATCACTCTCGAACGAGCTTGTAAATGTAGTTGATTATGTAATAAAAATGACACTTGTGCTATAGTGAAACTGTTTAGATGTCAGAAGATAACATTTTGTGAGGAACATGCGAAAATGGTTTATTTTAATGTGCAATATTTTGATAATCTGCCATTTTATTTGTGATTTGTGTGGAATTGAATAAAAGTCACTGTAGTTTTAGCGCCTCTAGTGTTCATTTCACCAGGAAACTGCCGCAATATGTAAAAGCCACTTTGCAAAAATGGTAGTATGGGAACGTGATTCTATGAGACCAGGTTGTTTTTCATGCTTGAAGGTAGTTTTTTTTTGTGTTCCACAGAACTTTGTAGTACCACCTGTTTCCTCCAGGGGGCAGTAAGTGAAACTCCAGACAGAGAACAAACCACACTCACTGACAGCAGACAGCACAAGATGAGAACAAGTTCTTGCATTCAAGCACAGATTGCTGGAGCTCAAATATGGACGCAGGAATCTCAAGACGTGTTTCAAACTTCGTTTAACTTGACACAGCAACCTAAAAACGGTACATTTAAATCAGGGTATCAATATAAATCAAAATGCACTTTCAGGTACAATTTTACAATCCTTTTAAAGCAATCGCATCAGAACTGCACCCATAACGTCTCGCAGACTGTACGTATTGCCCCAGAGACACAAATATAGTCTTCTCAGGGTGTCCTTTTTCTCCCATAATGCATCATACCTACAAATCTGCATGTGCACTGATTCGGGAGGCTGCAATCCTCTTAGCTGACAGTTACGAGATTAGATCAGAGGCTTACCAGAGGGTTAGTGAGCCTTTGAATAGACGTTACCCTTTCTCACTGACCTGGGAGCAGTGTACTGTACTGACATCTCAGCCTTCACTGTTTTAATAGAAGGGCCAAGCTGAACTTGAATCGGTATGAAATGACAGTCTCTATCAGTGCTGTCACCATGACACCCAAATGGGCCATAAAGACCCCAGAGTCGGGCCTCTGATGGAATGTGCCGGGCTCTTTGTTCGGGATCTCTCTCTGTGTCCCAAAAGCATTGTGTCATAGCCGCAGCACTTGGCACAAATGAGTCTGATGTGACAGCAGCACTTTCCCATGCACTCAAAAAAAGTAAAAAAAATAGCTCTTTGGCCGTACTTGATTCAGTCGTGTACATCGGTTCCACATGTTTGAAATTAGTTTTCTTAACCCTCATATTGTGCTCCGAATCTGCATACACCTTTTGCATTTGCATTCGGGAGAATTCAAGTGTATAAATTATTCATAACTCGAAGGTTTTCATCTAAAACTATATTGTAAGTCATTAAAGGTTTAGTTGTCTCAAAAATTTAAATGGAGTCATTGTTTACTCACCCCTGTGTTGTTGTAACCCCATATGTCTTTCATTATTAGTGTTTCATTTCTGAACACAAAGGGAGAAATTGTGAATAAATGTTGTGTTCAGTGATGTCATACAATGGCAGTTTATGGTGACCACCTCTTCAAGCTTCAAAAGAGCACAAAAGTATCATTCAGCAGTCTAATTAATTATTATTATTTACATTACTGTTGACCTCCAGTGCTCGTTAATGATAGGGCAGGAGAGCAACAGTTCACGCAGACCCCTCGCGACATTGGGGCGTTCAAGCTAAAACGAATTATGTTTATCTAAAAACAGGTCCTCCACAGCGATAGTGGCAAAATAACAAATAAATCTCCACATCCACTTTCCCTTTCTTCCTTGTATGTTTTTGCCGATTTGCATTCTATCACCACCTACTGGGCAGGGAGGAGATTTTATAGTAGAAAAGGACTTTAATATTGATCCGCTTCTTAAGACATTAATTTTAATACTAGAGTGGTATTGATTACTTTTATGATTACTTTATATGCTTTTTTGAGCTTCAAAGTTCTGGCCACCATTCACTTACATTGTATGGATCTCCAGAGCTGAAATATTTTTCTAAAAAACTTAATGTGTGTTCTGCAGAAGAAAGAGAGTCCTACACATCTGGGTGAGTAAATGATGAGGGAATTTTCCTTTTTTTGGGTGAACTATCCCTTAAATATATTTAGTTATAAAATATAATAGTGTTTTCATAAACAATATCATATTATTTATATATTATATATGTTTTTATTCTGTTCATGTCCCTAATTAATGAGTGAATACTCACATTACATGTCAGCTTGAGTAAAACAGGCAGCCAACAACAGATGAGCATTGAAGGAAAACAGGAAATCAGTTTGTCGTCTCAGTTATGGAAAACGCTGTGATCCTGGAAACTGGAAAGCACATGTTCTTCATCTTACTATATAAGCACACGTGAGTGATGCAAAGCTGGTCTTTATGCGATCTTCACTTTTAAATATAAGCACATTTGTGACACTGTACAGACGGTCAGATGTCTTGCTTCCATTGAAGCACACAAGATGCTCTCTGGAACATTTTCAGATCATGCTGGAGAACATGTTACATGTGCATGCTGTCATTAAAGCAAAAGGGGGACGTACCAAATGTTTTGACATTCTGTTGAAAATCATGTACAACTTGTCACTCAGATTGCCATGCTAGTCATAAACATTGCATCTAAAATGACTAATATATTTGCCAAAGAATCAAGAATAGAGGCATTTTCACTTGCGGCCTCTGTGGCAGGCTGTTCGTATTGTACAATATAAAAGCACTTTAAATTGATTACATAATTGCTATTATTTCACATCCTTTCTTTTATTGTTTTCTATGTTTTATAGTAGGATCCTCCTCTTAAGTTGGTGTCAGATGTCGTATTGTGATGTTGCATAGCAACTAAAAACTGAACCAGCCACAAACAGTTCATAACTCTCTTTATTCGGAGGTTCATGGAAAAGCAAATGTACTATCGTGCAGAAATACATCTGCCTCGAAAAAAGAAGGTTTGGGAGTCCTTCCAGTGAGTAATGCATTACTGTAACTCTAGTATAGGACTCGAATTACAATTTTATCTCGGCTACTTTACAGCTCTGCAAAGCTAATAGAACTTAAAATATACAACAAGTTTACCTGTTTTTTTTTATTGACAATTATTATTAGTTTTGACTGAATTTCAAATGTTATTTTGCTATGATATGACAGCGTTTGTGGAATAATGTTAATTACCACAAAAATAATTTTGATCCGTCCCTCCGTTTCTTTAAAAAAAAAGCAAACATGGAGGTCTCAGTGAGGCACTTACAATGGAAGTGAATGGGGTCAATCATTGGAGGGTTTAAAGGCAGAAATGTGAAGCTCATAATTTAATAAAAGCACTCTTCTGTTAAAACTTATTATTTGAGCTGTAAAGTTGCGATAATCGTCATTTTTACAGTCATTTTAGGGTTTTAGGGTTTGTTGAGTACATCGTCATGGCAATAAAGTTGTAAAAATGGATATAACTTTACATAGAAAAGGTTAGTAAGCAATTTTAACACATTAAAATAATTAAAAATGCATATTGTTTATCTTGTGGCTGTACTTCTAAAGCAGTGAGCGTTCTTAAGTTCAAAAATGGTCCCCATCCACTTCCATTGT
Organism: Moxostoma hubbsi; assembly: GCA_032164185.1. Lineage (NCBI taxonomy): Eukaryota > Metazoa > Chordata > Actinopteri > Cypriniformes > Catostomidae > Moxostoma > Moxostoma hubbsi. Next base: position 3,648,873 of record JAVLUX010000051.1, read on the forward strand.
AAGCAGGGGCGGGTTTATGATTTCTGGGGCCCCATTTAGAAAATTTTGCTTAAAAGAATTACATAAAATTGTATTTTAAATCATAATTTTAAATTCATCCTATCAACCATTGTAGTCAAGTACATTCAAAATGTTTAATGAAATAAAAATCTAGTTAAAGATAATTCTTTCTCATTTCATGCTGATCCGCTCCAACATCACTGTGGCACGGTGGAGGGCGGGGCCGGGTCATGACTCAACACGCCCGGTCCCGTATTAGGCTAATCATCCTCCGAGAGGGTTAAAGGCTGATCGCGAACGATCTCTCTCTCACGCCCGTCCTCCGCGATCAGACATTAACCCTTTCGGAGGATGATTAGCCTAATACGGGACCAGGCGTGTTGAGTCACGACCCGGCCCCGCTCTCCACCGTGCCACAATCACTCTCAATGACTTTTCAACTCGAACGTTGAGCGATCGCACATGAGTGAATATTTGAGCGGAGCGACAACTCGCTCTCCTCCGCTCACATGCAAGAGTGAACAGAACCAGAATGACATGCTTACAAAATTAGAACAACAAAACATAAACTAGCGACAGACACTAGCTGTTGTTGTAGCCTATAGCCACCTCGTTAGTGCACCCCCTCCCATGCTGGAGACCCCGGTTCAAATCCCACTCAGAGTGGGTCAGTTGGACTGGTTACATAAACATGCTCTTGACTTCCTCATTTGTCTCTTGCAGCTCAAACACTTTCAGAATATTTGATGAAACATTGCCGGAGCGACTTGATCCAACTAATGTCTACCAGAATCATAAATATCCCACCAGAGACCTGCAAGAGACTGAGGTGTTAAAGACCCGCAATATTCCACATCCTCACTACGCCAAATTCATCAGGAATAATGTCAGATTCCTTAATGATCCCATTGCTCATATGGAGACACCGCATACTATGGCGGAACAGGTGGAAATTCTATTCATATAGCCATACTACTAATGGGAAATATTATGAAAAGGGGAGATGGGGCTAGTGAAAATCTCAAAAGGGTGAAATCATGAAGAGTCAATTTATGGACCTTTTTGTGTACACATATACAATATATCTGTTATGATTTACCTTTATCTTATCACTTGTGGTCATTTTACCCCAATAACTCTTTAGTTTAACTGGTGGTCAAACAGTTTTAGCCATGATGTATCCAGAAAAGCCCCATACAGTAAAGCCAGCACACAGAGGAGTGACTTCCAGCCTATTAGAGACGCTCCGCTCACCAGAGTACGAGAGGCGGACAGACCCTCGGCCACAAGGATCGGTATGTTCTTAGTGTATATGACTGTGTGGTGCGGTATATGTGATATCAGCCCCTTTCATTTTAAATGTGGCTTTTCTCTCTCTCTCTCGATATTTTCAGTTCCAGCTCTATGTTCCCTTGATCAGCTTCTTAATGTCCAGAATCATTCTACAAGTCAAGATCACATGACCGCGATACCAAAGAAAGGTAAGACTGACACGGGTGCCAGCACTTTGACGGTACAAAAGTCACATTTAGGCAGCAATAAAGTAATCCATGCCACTCCAGTCGATCAGTGAATGTCTTCTTAAGTGAATCGACAGGTTTATGTAAGAAACAAGTCGATAATTAAAATGTTTTAACTTTAAATCGGTGCTTCCATCCAGGGCTCTGATGCAGTTTGAAAAGCAGTTACTTAAAAAAATACTCAAATCAGCCCGCCTGGCACGAACAATCATGCCACGCTCCAAATCGCTGAGATCACATTTTTTCCCCATTCTGATGGTTGATGTGAACATTAAACTGAAGCTCCTGACCCTTATCTGTATGATTTTATGCACTGCTGCCACACGATTGGTTGATTAGATAATCACATGGATGATTGTTGGAGTCAGACGGGCTGATTTGAGTATTTCTGGGATTTTCACACACAAACAGTCTCTAGAATTTACTCAGAATGGTGCCAAAAACAAAAATCATCCAGTGAGCGGCAGATCTGTGGACAGAAATGTCTTGTTGATGAGAGGTCAACAGAGAATTGACAGACTGGTTTGAACTGACAAAGTCTACAGTAACTCAGATAACCGCTCTGTATAATTGCGATGAAGAATATCATCTCTGAGATGCGGGTCGGCACTGTTTTGGTGCTGTTTAGAGCCATAGCTAAGAATGCTACAGTGACCGCTAACATATTCTTGCATATTAATGGCACTGAAATGCAACGAGACGTTGCAGTTGAGCATCACTGTTATGTGAATTGACTTCACACTGTAGTTTCTAAAAAGAATGAATCATTTGAGTGCACAATCTGTCAGGCCAGCGCATCTGGTCTTTGTCTTAAAGCCTTCACAGATGTACACATCCCTTTCTTCCCCGGCTGTGAGTCTGAATGGACTCTTGCCTGGCCCTGAACTCGCTACAGCTGCATGCAACCCCCACACCACATGTGTGCTGGACATGTTTTCCAACTTTAAAAGGTGCACACAGTCATTTTTTCCTCGTTTAAAAAGTTTAACTCCCAAAGACATGAATTGTAATTTTGCAATATAAGAATAAAATCATGATCACTCACATTAAAATGAAGAATCCAGTCAAATCAGAAACCTTATAAAAGCTGTTTTATTCTACATGGAGAGGGTCCGCACATGGGGGCGGCCATGTTTGATCACATGACCAGCTGAATACTAATCGCTTAATCTCAGTAACCATCCTGTTATTGGACATTTTCATTTATTGATTAAATTAATCATGGCTGTCTGAGTTATAAATCTCTACAACAGCATCTGAAAACTATTGATTTTAAATGATGCTGCATCCACACCACTAGATGTCAGTGTGAGTCCAAGATGATACAAAGACAAAAAAACAGTGCACCTTTAAAGTATCGGCCGATAGCTCCTCGCCCTCATTTTGTTCCAAACCCATATGACTTTCTTTCTTACATGGAACACAAAATCAAATATTTAGAGCAAATAGTTATCCTGACTTTTGAGTTCTGTAGAGGACAGGGAAGACATTTATTTTCTGAAATAGTTTTGCGTTCCCTTTAGGAAAGTCAAAAAGTCAAGGTGCTGTTTTGGAGCTACTGTAGTTGCTGTGATCATTCAGAATAAGGTACCACCCAAAATCACAGTGCAATCAATCAAACTTGAAAATAAGTCCTTTTTTGACTTGTTTGTGCAAAGCATGACTGGATCTTTAGTAAAACGACACATCACGGGTGATCATTATCGATGATTATTTACACGATCAATCATTTCTATCACTTCCGAGTACTCGTGGCCACCCCTAGTTCCCTCACAAAGAGTTTTGCTTTCCCTTGCAATATTTTTTAGTTCCTTCTTATTTATGCGGCGCTCCCTCACAACAGTTTTACCCATTTTACCAAAATTAACCATGGTTTTACTACAGTAATCATATTCTAGCAATTAAAGCCTTTATTCACCCAAAAATCTTTTACTCACCCTCGTGCCATCTCAGGTGTTTATTTTCCTTCTTCAGCAGAACACAAATTACGATTTGTAGAAGAATATTTCGACTCTGAAGGTCCATACAATGCAAGTGAATGGTGACTAAAAATGTTGAAGCTTCAAAAAGCACATAAAGGAATCATAAAAGTAGTCCATAAGACTCCAGTGGTTTAATCCATGTCTTCAGAAGATTTTCGGTGAGAACAGACCAAAAAGTAACTCCTTTTTCACCTAAAATAATTGCGAGGAATAGCTAAAATACTGCAAGGGAACACAAAGCTTCTTCATTAAATAAATTCCCTCCCTGTCCTCTAAGGAACCCCATAGAAATATCATTTTTGGTGGGTATTAAAATGATCTTGTCGCAATCAGGTTTGACCAATGCATCGCAACACGTCTCGACACGGCAAGTTTAACCGAGTTATGGCGGACGGGAACATTTTCAGTCTGTTCCTCACACCAAGCTATCATATCACTTTAGAAGACTTGGAATATAGCACACATTGTCCTTTTTAGAGCTTGACAAGTGTGGTCACTGTTTACTTTTATTGTATGGACAAGAACAATATCAGCATTCTGCTAAACACCTCCTTTTGTTTTCATATAAGATAAAAAAATCAAACAGGTTTGAGTGAGTAAATGATGACATAATATCACGATTTTGGGTGAACTATCCCTTTAAACCTGTTTTCCTGCTAAATCTCTCTCTCAGCGTCACAGAGCATTCGTGTGGAGAGATGGGAAAGCAACAGGGCCAAGCACATTCCACAGCGCAGAGGGGTCGCGTTTGCCCTCAGCGGGGACGGCAAACCTGCTGAACCGCTCTCAGCTGAACTTGGTTTCCGCTCAACAGATGTGGGAGCGCGGAGAGGCCCACTCCATCCGGCAAGAGCCCAGAGCTGATGGAGGGGAATGCCTCTCGTTCGGGTGGGACTGCAGAGAAAACGCATAATGGAACATAAATTCAGCATTTGTGGCCTAATGTTGATTACCACAAACATGTATTACAACTCGCCCCTAATATTCTTTTCAAAAATGGCAAAGAAATCTGGGTTACTGCAGTGAATTGTTACAAAGAAAGTAATTTAAGTTTGGTAGGTAAGCGTGAAAAGCACATCAGGGACAATAGAGACTGAGGTCTACATCCAGACTACAGTAACTGTCTCTGTTGTCGCATTAAAAACACATTCTGTAATCCAGCGGTAAATTGTCTCATCAATCTTATATGTGTCAACAGCTGTCATTCCTTTTGAGTTGGATCATGTAATCTGCATCTCCAGTTGTTGACTCACATCTGTTGCTGCTTGAACCTTAAAGCCTCTTTAATGGCAGATGACACAGATGTGGTCATAATCATTAACTTGAGGGTGTCTCCACTTCTGTTTTATCTTCTTACTTGAATTGTTGAATTACGAATAAAAGTTACAATTGTGTAGGTGTTTTGTATGTGTGTATTGAGAAGTGTGTGTGTGTGTGTGTGTGTGTGTGTGTATGTGAAAAAAACAACAGTGGCATTATATAAACAAGCTGGCATTTAAAGGGTTAAAATCCTGAAATGAATGAATATTTGGTAGTTATGTTCAGGACTGATGTTGGTTAAAAAAAATTTACTAATTGAAAGTGGACAATAATATTCATATATAATATAATTATGGCAGTTTTTTTGACGTGGACATTTTTGTCCTCTAAGGACCTCTGAGTGCCTTCTTTAAATTGCCGCACAAGGGTTAAAGCACTCCAAATTCACTTTAATTTCACTTTTCCATACATGCAAGTGTTTGACCACTACATGTTAATATACAAATATAAATAATTCACCCCCATGGCATTTATGTACAGCAGATATGTTCAAATGAGAGCACATTATGCTTAATTTATATATTTGTTTTCTGTGGGTGAAGAGGAAAAACAAGGAAAATAATCATTTACGAAATCCACAGTTATGACTATGTTAAACAAATGTCTCCGTGTAATACTTGAATAATAAGTAGCCTAATAATGTACTCAGTGTAACACATGAAAACCAAAACATCCATCACGTCACCAGAATCCACTGCGTCATCGCGCTACAGTCTGCAGCGTGGAGCCTCTCAGTGCGCATCGGTCACTCCCAGAGCGCAGTGTGTCCAGCCTCTCTCTCGCTCATTGCGCGCTGCGGACTGCACAGGCGGCGAAGTTTATCACGTATTCTTTTATCGGTAAGTGCAGCTAAACCCTGTATTTCACCATCAGATGTTATATACGGAGGAATATTGCTTATAGATGCTTCTTTGGACCCATTTTACCGCAATAAGCCTAGCGCTTTTCTACTAAATATGTGGGTGGCGATGGAGTCCAAATCACTAGTTTGCGTCAATGAAATAACCCAGTTCGTCAAATCCAGGTGTATTTGTGCGCTGATCCAGATTTAGAGGCATTGATGTTTCCAAATCATCCTCATTTAAAACAGTGCAGGATAAAATTAGGCCACGAGTGAGGATGAATGGTGTTTGGTATAATAGTGGACATCATAGGTTTGCTCGGTGGAATAACGGTACAGTAGGATATGGATGCAAACAGGCGTGGTCAGATCCCGAGACTGGAGTTTTTCCTTTTCCAAAGCGCAAACAGGATTTGCACAATCAATGTTCGATTATGCTGATTTGTCACTGTTTGTGGTGGATTTGTCGTAGTCTGTGGGCTGTGTGGGGAAATGTTGCATGTTACTGTTAGTGACCTTAATAAATGTTGATCTGGTGCCCATCTCCACTGCAGCAGACGCGCGGTACTCCAAAGAGAAATCACAATTTCACGCGTTACATTGTTGCATGACAGAATCGCAGCGGACGTCACTCAATCTTTCTCACGGGTTTGTGATTTTAACACATCGCTTCGTCCGGATGCTATTTGTGAATGATAATAAATGTGTTTCACAGATTCTACATGTCGTTTAAAGTCTCTGTGACCTGCAAAGCAAATGTAAATCATTGTGATGGTCATTGCGATGTTGTTTTGGGAGCAGCACGTGTTTATTTGTCATGCTGCACCACGAATGCCGCCTTTCTCGTGTTTTTTTTTTCTTTACTTTTTTCGGCTAAATGCGCATAAATCGGTTTTGCGGCCTTAATTTACGATCGCTGCTCGCACTCTTGCACTTCCGTACTATCGTCGCGAGCACTTAACTGGAAACATGAGATTCCAGTGCAGCAAAACATTCGGCCGTAGTGTCATAATACCACGCACCCAGTTGCAAGGATGTCATAATGCCACGCAGATAATCCTCTGCGATTCTTTATGATGTCATAATTGCACGCATACAACGCACTGCTAGTCGTCATGATGTCATAATGCCACGCAGATAATCCTCTGCGATTCTTTATGATGTCATAATTGCACGCATACAACGCACTGCTAGTCGTCATGATGTCATAATGCCCTGTGTATCATCCACCTCGAAGTATTTATGATGTCATGATTGCATCTACGGCGTCCGCAAGTCCTTCTGATGTACCAGCGTTTTTTGTTGTGCTTTATTGTCAAACGATTATTCTGCTTTACCAGTGACCACTTACATGGCAAAGTCTAGCAATAATAATAATAATAATAATAATAAAAGTATCAAATACAAACCCCCCCAATATAATCAGATTTGAGACGATCAAATAAATAGCTTTGAAGCTATTTTCCACCAGATGGCGCCATTTTTCACATGTTTCGCCTATGGAGCAAATACAAGCTTTTCCCCTATTTTCTGTTTGCTGTATTATAGAGACACACACACACACACACACGCGTGTGTGCGCGCGTGTGTGTGTGTGTGTGTGTGTGTGTGTGTGTGTGTGTGTAAAAAAACAACAGTGGCATTATATAAACAAACTGGCTTTTAAAGGGAAATCCTGAAAATGAATGAATATTTGTTAGTTATGATCATGACTGATGTTGCTTAAAAAATCTAAGTTAGTGAAAGTGGAAAATATTATTCATATGTAATATTTTTATGGCAGTTTTTGACGCAGACATTTTTTTCCTCTAAGGACCTCTGAGTAACTTTTATAAATTGACACACAAGGGTTAAATAACAAAACACTGGGTTTCTTCTTTAGCCCATTATTGCTTGTGCATAGTGTATTTTCCTATAATTACACAGAAGTTATTGAGAAAGGCGAGATAATTCCTGCGTATCATCCCAGTGCAACTCTTTATGACGTCAGACACGTTTCAAATGGAATATTAGCGTAAAACATCACGTAGTACACTCAACAACAACAACAACTAAAGATTTTTGAAGCTTTTTCAATTTACTTAATTTAAATGATCTGATTCAACTTAATTGCTTAGCATGCAATCCACTTAAATTTGTTAAGTGGAAGTTTACTTGATCCATTTGTGTTTGGGTCAACATAAATAATTTCATGTGCTGTCCGTATTCCAGCATGCAATGCAGCACGAGTAAAAATTGAAAATTAATGTTCTAATATTATTTATGGCAGTTTTTGTACTGGTGGTGTCGTGTTTATTGCTTCTTTGAGTTATGTGTCAAATATTTGCTTAGAGTTTATCTCCTTCAGTTGTTGAGTGTCACTGTCAAGTATACTTTTCCGACCGTGAGCGAATACGAACGTGTTTGACACATGCCCACTAAAACTGCTTTGTGATGCTCTTTTAGTGCAGTCAATGGCTGGCGCATGTGCACAGATGAGGGCCAAATCCTCGTGTAGAGAAAATCTGGGCCACGTGGACTGCTGATGATGAAATTTGCGTTACATTGGCCTTTACAGTAACAAATGATTGGTCGAAAGATAAGGACAGTGAAAGTTACGCTGACTCGATGTAATTCAAATGATGACTTGACACAATTTTAAATGATGGAAATTATAAAATCCATTTTACAAAACAAAAGCTCTTTCAACAAGACTAAATCACACAAATTATTTTCGAAATAATGTAAATTAATTGCGTGGAAAAGTCCTAAATTATATTAAGTTAATTAAACTTATTTGTGTGTGTGTGTGTGTGTGTGTGTGTGTGTGTGTGTGTGTGTGTGTGTGTGTGCGTGTGTGTGCGTGCGTGCGTGCATAAGTACTATATTCTCCCGACGGTTTATAAAAAACAGTAAGTGAAGCAGTCCATATTCCAGTGACATCATTGTTACGTTACCTCACCAAGTTGCATGTTTAATTGAGGAAGTGGCATCCAGTTAAAAAAAAAAAGTTACTTCGCATTACTGTAACAAATGGTAAGTGTAGTGTGATACTACACAATTCCAAACACAGCCATAATACCCTGCAAGTGTTTAGGCCATGCAGTCCCCATAGTGATCCTGTATCCCACGGCAACGTGCACCAGAGATTGTGGGGAGTGCATTGTGCATTCTGACAGCAGGTTATTTTATCGGGTTAGTGGTGGGGGGCGTAAAGGGGAATTGGATGTGCTAAAGAAGACCTGAAACTTGCAAATCACTGGAATTCAGAGCAACTCCAGATGGTTTTGTTAAGCTGCAGTGTGGGTTCATGCACCCTGCTGTGATGCTGGGCAGATATTTCTTTAACAGATATAGTTACACCTGCTAGATATATTTAAACTATTATCCTGGTTTACACGGTTAGCACCTGGATATCTAATTGTAAGAATTATGTAAGCAATATGTATAAGGTATGTGCCGTAGAACTATACGTGATGCTAGGACAGTCCTAATACATTGTACACTCTAGTTGACTTCTAAATAACCTTTTGTCATAGTCTTTTTCTTCTTTATATAGTGGAGTTCAAAAGTCCATGTTGAACATTTGAAATTGAATCCTGCAATATAAACAAAGTCAAAACAAATGTAATACAAAGATGCTTCAAGATATAAAATTATAAGAAATATGAACAATCCTGCACTATTTCTAGGTCACTAATGAAATAAAATTTGTGACATTGAAAATGTTAACTCATTTGTACAAAAGGTCAGATTTCCTTGCTTCTATTGAAACACAAAAGATGCTCTTTGGAATATTCTCGAAGCCTGTAAGGGTGTGTTCACACTTGGCAGGTTTGGCTCGATTAAAACGAACTCTGGTGTGTTTGCTCTGTTAGTGCGGTTCATTTGAACAAGTGTGAAGACTGGCATCCGAAACTTGGTGTGCTCCAAACAAGCGAACAGAGACCACCTGAAAAGTGGGACTCGGTCCGCTTCCAAACGGACTCTGGTGCGGTTCGATTGATATATGAACGCAACATTGACCAAAGACGTCTAAACGGACCAAAAACAGGTATTATTTGCCTAATACTGACCTCAAGCACACCTGGTTCTTCTCATCAGAGGAGCTGTGTTCAAAAAGTATACGTCATAAAAGCTGTCCAATCAGGTCGTGTCTTTTCCCCGATGCCTTTGGTTTTGTATCGTTAGGTTCAGTGTTAAAAATGCAGATGTGAACGCTAAACAAACCAGGACTAAATGTATCAATTTCATTTTTGGTCCAGACCAAGAGAACCGAACTACAAGTGTGAACACACCCCAAGATAACATGGAACATCAGGTTTAATCAACAAACTTGTTCAATTGTTATGCCGATCTTATCATTTTTAATGTAAAAGGCGGATTCAGACTTTTGAACCCTATATGGTATTGTATGTCAATCGAGTCAAATTTGAATCCAATAATTTTATAGTCATTGGTGTGAATGTGATTTCTCATTGCGCCCTAGAAACATTCTTCACATTTGGTGCATCACTCAACACTGTGTGGCTTCTTCATTTTTGGGAAAACAAATGTCTGTTTTGTTTATGCTCTAATTAAATGGGTAAATTAATATTTGTTCATTATCTTTTAACAGGGTTTTTATCAAGATGTTGCTTATAATTCAGCCAAGTTTTTAAGTAAAAGTGTTGGTTCTGGTTAGGCTCTGTTGAAAAGTCTTGGCTGGTTTTCTGAGTGTAGTGGCATTTAAGAGCTTGGCACAGAAAGTGCATTCTGCATTAGTTTTTTTCACTTGACACATCAGCTTTATGTGCAGACCCATTTGCTCTACATGAAGAAGTTGCTGTACACCAATAGCGTTGCAGTGTGGCCCAAAAGTCTGGGATTTAAAATGCTGTTTACAATTTTGAAAAGTTTAAAGCAAAGAAATGTTATGATGACGTAAACAAAAATGGCTGAACTTTATTCAGTAGTTCTACGTGTTTGAAATGAGTTTTCTTAACTCGAAGTTGCTATGTAATCTCAACACAAACACTTTGTGGAGAAAGAACCTAGTTGAATTGGGTAAACACAATTGGAGCCCCTGCCCAATTTCAGAGTTTTAGAATTGTGCTGTTTTAGTACAAAACAAATCCTTTTTATTGAGTGTACAAGTTAAGCTCAATCGACAACATTAATGGCATAATGTTGACTACCAAAGACAATTATGTGGACGTGTCCCAAGGAGTTTACACGTATATTCTTTATGTCTTGTGGTTATACATTTAAAACAGTGAGTATTTTAACGTTTACGGATTGGCCCCGTTCACTTCCACAGTTTTTCCCTTCTTTTTTTTTTCTTTTTTTTTATATAAAAATGGGGCAAGTCAAATTTTTTTTTTTTTTTTTGTGGTAATCAACATTTTCCACAAATGCTGTAGATTGAGCTTAATTTGTATTGAACCAGGAATATTTCTAAAAAAAAATGACATTTGTGACATTGACCATGTTCGTTCGTTCATTCAGTACAGAAGGTCATATTTCTGTGCTTCAAATTGAAGATGCTCTTTGGAACACTCAAATGTCAAGAGGTTGCTGTAATTTAATCAAATTTTATGCTGATGGTATATGTTATGAAAAAATATATTCAATTAGAAAAGTGCAAAACAAAAGCATTTTACTTTTTCAAGTGGACTCAAGTGAACCCCACTGTATGCTCATATTTCCATCTAAGTGCATGAAGTGAATTCCAAACTCTTTGCTGCATTTAAATGGTTGATTGTCTTCAGGTTCATGGACTGCATGGGCAGCCAAAATGCAAATAAATTTCATAGACTCTCGTGTCTATATTTCCATCATGTATACGGTTTTTCTGTCCAAGAATAACTGAGTGCAGCGAGGCGTGCAATGACAAAATCCCTGTGGCCATTGTTTTGCCTTGTAAACATACATGTTGTACTGAATGGGTGAATTAATTTCACAGCATAGACCGTATGACAGTAGGACAACAGGTGGGGGGGCTGGATGTTTACTGTAAGATGTGTTTTAAAGAAGTGGAGGAGGAGTGCTAAAGGTTTGAAGGTTGTAACAACTTGGGGACCAGCTGTCATGACAGTGGACAACAGGTGAGGGACACATGGTCCCAATGGGAGGCCCCTAGAATGAGTAAACGGGTGTGTTCGTTTTAGGGCTGGGCGATATTGTTTAAACATCTTCATATTTTCCAGCCCTTTATTCTTAAATGTCTTAAAAGGGAGATTTTGACCAAATAGCCATTTGTTGCAAAGTCAATTCAAAATGATTTAGATTAATAGAGCACAACAGTGCAACAGTTAATATAGCACAACAGGGGGGGAATCCACCAATCAGTGAATCACGGCCAACAAAGTGCACCAAAAGAGCTCTGCAGCGACAGCCCAGTTCGAATGACTCACTTGAGTTGCTCTCTCTAAACTCTTTGAATATTTTGCAATACAATTATTTAGAATATATCACTCACAATGCTTCATGGGATTGTAGTTAATTCCCTAATTAAAGATGTCACCTTGGACCTGATTGGTATGGTTGATGGCTTAGATCTATTTATGAAGGAATTCATTAAATCCCTATGGAAAAAATTAATGGGCAGAATGCTGGAACCAAGATGGCTGAAAAGTTGCCACTTTATTTAAACAACTTAATATTGCATATATAAAAAATATATGGGGATGGAGGGGTATGTTTTGGTTGTTTTGTAGAATGCCTTCATGCCTGAAACACCCCCCTCCGTCGAGACAGGCCCACATCTTCACTGTGTTTCTACAGCTGCTTGTCCTCGGGCTGCCTGGAATTTAATTTACGCTCTTATTTTTGGGTCTAAGAGCACCTAACCCAATGGAGAGAGGGAAACTGAAAGCCATTTGTCTGCCTGGTTGCTTTGATGGTAACTGGTTTGAGTCCCTTTGCAACCTCAAAGGAAATAATTACAGATTTATTAGAACTAATTACAATTTCCTGTTAAGTCTCTGAATTAATCTGTTTGAAAGCAAATTTGAGGCTGAACAACAAACGATTGCCATCAGGCTTCAACATTTAACATCTAATACATCGCACTTGGTTTAATTTTGACAGAATAGTTACGAACATGTCCACGCGGTCGTAAAGATATAGATATTGCGGTTGTAGCTCAGCTTCATCCAGCATGTACACTCAAAAATATATAAATATATAAAAAATGTGCTGCTTGTACAATTTACTTAATTAAAATGAAATATTTGAGTTGGGATTACATGAATGCTGTAAGGCTGTGCTAACTACAGCATAGTTTCTAAACTACACTCTGTTTTGCTTCCAACCAGCATGTATTTAGCATGCTAACATTCACTTTCACTAGTACATAAAGAAATAAAAAATATTTATTTGAGTTACTTTGACATGTCAATTTCGGTTTACCCAATTCAACTGGATTCTTTCTACACAAAGTGTTTGTGTTGAGATTACATAGTATTTTTATGTTAAAAAAAACTCATATCGTATGAATTTAAAAGACTTGGGAAATAGCGCACAAGTTGTATGGACTACTTTTGTAAAATACTTTTATGGTACTTTTACATTCATCTCAAAAGCTTCCATATTAATTGTATTTGCATGGAAAATAGCAATTTGGACTTTCTCCAAAATGTCATTAGCCCCATTTTACTATCGGGCCAAATGAGGGCATGCTAGTGCGTGCCAGGGCCAGTTGCGTTCCCACTGTCTCTACTGGGGCTTCATTGTGCTTTCTCGGGGCCAATGAACTTCAGCCTGCCGATTACCCTTGGGCCAAACAAGGCCAACTGGGCAGTGAGGCGATGTCAAGGTCAAAGACAGAGTTTCGCAGAACTTGCCAGGTTTTGTATCCAGTGCACAACGGTAGAGGTACAGTACAAATCCTTTTAAAACGCACAATAGATAAAGTGGTCCCCAATAGAAAGAATTGATGACGGAGTGTGCATCAACCGGGTGCAGTTTCAATCTCTCCCCCCTTAGATCAGGACATTTGCACAACTCGTAGAAGAGGCGCTGTCCGCACAGAGAAATGCCAGTTTCGGAGTTTGGTGTCATTTACATGATCTGCTTCCATATTATTTGAACTGCAGTGGCAGATCCAGCTCCACATCACCTGAAGCTGTTTGTAGTTTAGAGCGCATCTGGACTTTCTATGTTTCTAGATCATGGACGGTGTGCTGGGACATCGTCCCGCTGTTAGTGGAGAGACCACTCAGGATACTATGGTAGTTAAAGTCAGTGAGTTGTTTATGCTAACTTATCTTGCTAGCTAGCTAATGTTTACAAACAATATAAAATGTTTATTCTAGATAACATGATACCTCATCTTGAGCTTCCCTCTTGCTAATGGGTGGGGTGTGTGACCTTGGCACTAGGGCAACCTATTATGGGTCGGTTTTAGGGTAGTGCTGCCAGGCTATTGTTAGGTTGGTGGGAATGCAGATCGATTTTGGTCTCTTGAGGTCCCCGCTGGCCAGTTGATGGCACTAGCTTGCAAGTGGAAAAGTGGTTATTGTTTGTGTTCCACAATAATGATTTGGAATGACATGAGGGTGAATAAATGATGAATTTCCATTATTGGGTGATCTATTTCTATAAGTTCCCCAAACTCTACAAATTTCCATAATCACAAATGCGCTGCAAAGCAATGGATAGCGAAAATAAAACGCAAGGCTGGAGGACATGTTTCCAGTATGATTGCGGCGTGTTCTTGGAGTGATGTCTGATGTGCTTGGAGCAAACTGAGATTGAGTTAGAGGAAATGAGGTAAATCCTGAGGGACTGGGTGAGGTCTGCAGTCCTCAAAGTCTCTTCGCTCCTGCTTTCTACTCCTCCTTTACACTCTCGTCCTGTTGTTAGTTATATGATATGTTCGCTCTCTGACTCTGAAGTGCATTGGCTGATGTACTGCAGGATCATGAGATGATGAACTCCAAATCTGCTTTCAGAAGCCATTAATGTGCAATACAAGAATGCTGTTGAAAATCTCTGCATAAATGCATACAGTTGATCGATGGATGCTGTTTTGTCCCTGGCAAATTCCCCCTCCCAGCAGGACGTTTAAGTTTGGTTTCAGTCTTGTATCCAGTTATTGACCCATCCTCTGTTTTTCCATGATCTATTCTCCCAGCTGGCCTGACGTTCAAGCTCAAGGTTGCACAGCTGTGTGCTGTTGTGGGTAGTGTCCCTGACCTCCACCTGATCCAAATCCCAATCCTAAACGGCAAGCTTCCAAGGGAGCAAGTTCCACCAGATCTACAAGTGTGGAACTACAGCATGGCGTGTTCCTTATTTAGAGTGAAGACATTAGTGAGGGCTCTGGAGTAATCCGCATGGCATATAGCTGTCACTCGAGTCTCTGAATAAGTATAGTCAATACAAATGATGCTGTTACTATGCTGGGAAGATGCGGTCGGGTGACAAGCAGATGATTGTATGTATTTTGAGTCGTCCTTGGTGCTTTTTAAATTGGCCATCCACCAATGTATTGTCCAGTAATCAGTTAATAGATAATGCTCACTTGTTCTCAAGTATCTTTGGTGAATTTTGAGTATATTGTGTAAGAAATTGCTTGTTAAATTATGTGTACATATGAACTGCTGTAATTAAAGGGGCAATCAGTAATATTTGTGTTTGTTTGCTGACACTTAGTGGTGTAGATGCTGCATCACACAAATGGGTCACTGTCAAATGAAGTATTTGAATAAAAATATAGAGACTTTTCATTTTATTTTTCCTATTTCCAAACAGTTCTCTTCTCTTAGACAATTTTGACGAGGAGAAAAAAAAATGGATGGAGCAGCATCCCATTATGGAAACCCAAAACAGATTTAATTATCCATGTCATTGTAAAAATGCACACTTAACAGTCGGCCATAATAAAAATGTTCTGCAAATGAAAGTGTCCAATCACAGGAGATTATTGAGATACTGCTATTACTATTCTGGTCATGTTACCTCAACATGGCGCGGCTCATGAAGGTGCATCAAGCACCATATGTAGAATAAAGCAACATTTTCTTTATAGAGACTGTAGTTCAGTCTTAATGAGAGTGTACATCGTTTTAAAATGATTTAGAAAAATTACTTTTACTATTACTTCCTGTTTAAAAGTTTAGCAACTATATATATGTATATCGGTCATATCGCTCTTTAGTAATCGTTATAAGCCATTAGACTTGTAGAGTGAAGAGTTTAGCTCCTGGAAAGCTCCTTGAAGTACGTTGGATGCAGTTTGCAGAAAATAAAGACATGTAATCCATTTGTGATTCTTCTCTGTCCCGTTGTCTCCATGCTGGCTCAATCCCTGCACACATTGCAGCTCCGCCCTGGGCGTTCGCTCTCTGCTGCCTGAACTCGACACGTCAGGCGCTGGTGTTATAATGATCTCATCTATAACGTTCTGTGAGGAATTCATCTGAAAAATTTGTGAAATCAGCACATGTGCATATATTGGGAAACGAGCACTGTAAAGATGCACAGATATGTTCAGATCGAACATATTCTTGTGCTAAAGAAAGCTAGATGTGGCGCAATAAAAAAAGACAGCATTTTAAAAAGCACATTTTTCCCCCAATTCTCATTACCGCAACACGTCTGGACGTTTATTTTGTTTTCAATGTTTTCAATGATAATTCTTATTACTGCAGATATTAAACCAGTGAATATGAAAGGCAATACCAAGGAAGAACTACAATGATTCATAAATACTTTTCAATTTAAATAATATATCATTTTCTAACACGTTGCAGTAATGAGGATATCGTAATGACAATGTTTTTTCGCATTGCGATAATGAGAACTGGTGGGTAAAATGTGTGTCATGAAAATAATGTCACAATGTAAATAATGTTAATCCGGTCATCCATCTTCAATAGCCGCTTGTCCTATGTAGGGTCGCGGGTAAATAATCTTAATGGTATAAAAATAGGTTTAATTTTCTTTATGCAAAATATCATTTGTTTGATTTTGGAGTAAAATAGGACCAGGACATTTTTTTAACAGCTTTTGTGAGACTCCCCCTATTAAACAGTGAATCTCACAAACAATATCAAGAAATGTCATATTTCACCGCAGTATATATAAAAAGTATATTTTACATAACGAAAATAAAGCCGATTGTTTTTTTGTTTTTTTTGCATAATTAACAATTTAACCACCCCAACACACGGAAATAAATAGTTACTTTTATTCACCAAAATGTCATTCAACTGATCACAATGTATATTCAGGACATTAATAACGTGAAAAATTACTATTACAATTTGAAAACAATATTCAGAACTTCTTCAACTACTTCAATGAGTTCTCATCATAAAATCCTTCACGTGCAGCAATGACAGCTTTACAGATCCTTGTTATTCTAGCGGTCAGTTTGTCCAGATACTCCACACTTCCTGTAGCACTTGACCTTTCACCCCACACTTCCTGTAGCACTTGCCATAGATGTGACTCTCTTGTCGGGCACTTCTCACACACCTTACAGTCTAGCTGATCCCACAAAAGCTCAATGGGGCTAAGATCCGTAACACTCTTTTCCAATTATCTGTTGTCCAATGTCTGTGTTTCTTTGCCAACTGAACCTTTTCTTTTTGTTTTTCTGTTTCAAAAGTGTTTTTTTCTTTGCAGTTCTTCCCATAAGGCCTCCTGAGTCTTCTCTTTACTGTTGTACATGAAACTGGTGTTGAGCGGGTAGAATTCAATGAAGCTGTCAGCGGAGGACATGTGAGGCATCTATTTCTCAAACTAGAGACTCTGATGTACTTCTCCTCTTGTTTAGTTGTACATCTGGCCTTCCACATCTCTTTCTGTCCTTGTTAGAGACAGTTGTCCTTTGACTTTGAAGACAAAGACTCGCTGTCCTTTTCCACATAATGCTGCGGTACATTTTAGCTTATCAAGGCCCGTTCGGCCTGCTCGGTTCTCCCAATGGCCAGTCCGCCCCTGATTGGCCCCAAAGTGCGTCGGCCCACCGGGAAAATGCCCAGTATGCCAGATTACCAGTCCAGCCCTGCTGCTAAGGTTAAAAAAGGCGCTATATAAGACCATTTATATGCAGACCATTTACTATTTAAGACATGCCAGTCTATTGCATACTGTGGCAACTCAAAAACAAACACAAAGACAACGTTAAGCTTCATTTAATGAACCAAATATCTTTCAACTGTGTTTGATATAATAAAGTGATTTTCTAGTATCAAATGATCAATTTATCATGATTACTCAAGGATAAGGTGTTGGAGTGATGCTGCTGTCTAGATTTGATCAAAAATGACTTTTTTCAAATAATGATGGTGCTGATTTTACATCAGTAATGTCCCCCATGAATCCCCATAGATAGACATTTGGAAAACAGTCCCAATGAACTGTTTCATTTCTTTCTTTGTACAGTTTGAGGATTAGTTCAGGGCTGCTTCTAGGCAACTAGGTGTACCACCTAAAGTGTTCAAAAGAAGTTCACATACAGGTCTACTACTGTACATTACAATAGCGCTATTCAAGGAAGAATCTATCCCATAATAGGTCTTTGTCATTCATAAATGACACAGGCATTTTATGTTGTTTGAGGTCTTGTTTTTATAAAATTTACTTTAAAAACGACAAAAGATATTTACAATTATATTTTTTTGTTTTTTAATAATTTTCCAATTATTATGAGGTCACCATGGCACCTTGACAGCACGTGACCTAACGTGCTACTGTCTCATTCACTTGTTGTCAAATTTTTATCATTTGGCAAAGAACTTTTAATTGTATTTAGGGGCTTGTCATGTGAAGGAACTAAACAACAAAATTACTGGCTATTTTTGTTTTGTAAAAGCAAATTTCTTAGCGTCATTTATAAACGATGATGTCCCAAAGAGTGTTAATGTAAATACAGCCGCTAGTTGTTCTTGTTAATTTCCAACGGAGGGTCTGTTGCTCCTAAAAGAAAAGTCAAACAATTAAGAGTGCACATGAATCTGTCATCGGTCTCTATCTCTGTTTCTCTCTCACGCTCTCTTAGCAACTTTCTGTAATTGTTTTCTCATTAAAGTATCTCTGTGGATCATGTGAGTTGTATTTTTACAGTTGCATCAAACTTGAGCATCATAGCAGAGTGAGTTAGCTGTGTTTGCTGGCCGTATCTTCACATCTGTTGGTCTGCGAGCATTTGGCGAGGTCTTGAAACGATGAGGTCATCTGAACGGGACGCTTGCTGGCCCTGCACCAATTATCTCATTATGGTCCCATAGTCCCCGTCCATGATTTAAACAGGAAGTGCTGGTCCGTGTTGTCCCATGTGCAGTATTTCTCATAAGCTTCGCCCATAAATAAAAATTCTGTTGTCGTCTTCATGTTGTTTCAAACCTGTATGACTTTCTTCTGCGGAACACAAAAGGCAAAGGAAGTTTTACATGTTTGGAACGACATGAAGGTGAGTAAATAAAGACAGGATTTATATTTTCGGGTAAACTAAACAGCTGGTGTGTTGCTAACCACAGATTAAGTTAGCATTGCTGTGTAATTTATGGCTCTAGTATCCAGCTTTGTTTGTCTTTTAATGCTTTAAGGAAATGTGTGCCGTCACAGCAGTGATTTGGTGGTTTCTAGCATGCTCACTGTTGATTATGAATGTTGGACACTTCATGCACTTAGTGCTTACGTCTTGCTGTGCGGACCTCATTTACTTGAGAAGCAACATATAAGATATTTAGACATGCTTTAAGAGAATGTATCTTAAATATACAGTAAGGTTGTTTTGTATATAACTGTATTTTTACACTTATACTTATATAAGTTATACTTCTGCATGTGCAGTGAAGACAAAATATACTGATATTCAAGATCTATTCTCTAAAAGCAAGTCTAAATATCTCATATGCTGCTTCTCAGGTGAATGCATCTTTTTTAATGGATTTTTAGATATTTAAAAAAAAATTGTATTTTTAATATTAAATATATAGCTGCCAAATGAAATGTATGTTGTTTTAAAGGAGTTTTAGATATTTATATCGGAAAACAAGCCAAAACAAAAACAAATCAAAAGCATATTTTGTTGCAGTGTATAATAGGGTGAAGACTACAGCTCTCTCATATATTCTGATTCCATAAGTCACGAGTCATCATGTTATAATCTAGCTGCATTAAGCGTGTGCGCTCGAGGGACGAGCGTCCCGTGACGGAGTGTGCATCAACCGGGTGCAGTTTCAATCTCTCCCCCCTTAGATCAGGACATTCGCACAACTCGTAGAAGAGGCGCTGTCCGCACAGAGAAATGCCAGTTTCGGAGTTTGGTGTCATTTACATGATCTGCTTCCATATTATTTGAACTGCAGTGGCAGATCCAGCTCCACATCACCTGAAGCTGTTTGTAGTTTAGAGCGCATCTGGACTGTGATCTGTGTAATTCCTCCTCTCCTCGGTCTGATGCGAGCTGAAGTGCTGCTCTCACGCGTCATCACTATAGTTTAATGTGATCTCATGTTACAGTAAGAGATGAAACGACTATTCTACAATTACAATTTTTGTCTATGTTTTTAATATCGGCGACTAATCGTTTCAGCCCTACTGAAAAACAGCGAGTACTTCCGCATCGTCCCAAATGGAATGATACTACTCATTGATTACTCCTAGTCTAGATGGCTGAGTAGCCTACATAGTGTATAGTGCGTCATATGTGACACCGCTAATGATCTGTCCTTTTACAGACCGGTTTAGTTCAACTACGATCAGATTCAGAGAAAATAGATCCACACTGAAAACATGTTATTTGAGGCCATTTTTCTCAATTTCAGTGTTGGTGTAGTTGCTGCGTTTTGCCTTAGTAGGGTAGAGTACATCAAAGCAAGAACGAAAACTGTGGGGTCTTTAGCATTCATAGAGATTATTTGTTGTATTAAGGGAAGAAAGATAAAAGAGAGAGAGTGTGTGTGTGTGTGTGTGTGTGTGTGAGAGAACAGAACAGATTTAAAGGAACGTGAGTGTGACTTTGAGATCTAGAGAGAGAATAAACAGTGTTGGGAGACGGCAAAGGCGTGGAGGAGTTTAATGATATCCAGATCTCACTACTTCAGCACACACGAGGCCTGTACAAACGGGATGCATTCAATTCCTGCTGTCGCACTGCCAAAGCCAAGGGTGTGGTGAGACTGGTTAGATGTGGGAGACACTTCTAATTAGATGTGAGCTTGAAGACCTGCGGAAAAACAGCCTAAACCAGCCAAAGCTGGGTTTTTGGTCTTAGCCGGTCTCCCGACCTGGCCAGGGACTTATCAACTTGTCAGGCTGGCTGACCAGCTAAACCAGCTGAAAACCAATCTGGGCTGTGTTTCCCAATAGCATTGTAAGCTTAAGTTGACCTTTCTCGACATACTCCGACGATCCACTTTTTTTCTTCTTCTTCTTTTTTTTTTTTAAATGGCCAGTAGCATTTAGTTTAAGTCATTGCCTGGGCAAAACCACGCTTCACTACTTGCTATTGCGGTTGGCACTTTTTAACATACAATCTATTCTCGATGGTTAAAATCAAGTCCTCGCTCATAAGTATGATGTGAAATGGGTTGTGAACTCTGTTTCATTTTGAAAGACCACTAGGGAAAAAGCCTGTGTATCTGTGCAATTGCGGAACTGTGCTGTTTGTTAAAGGTTTGTCCCATGTATCTCATTTATCTCCTTGGAATCCGGCAATCAGCAGCACCCCCGATTGCTAACAGGGTTCAGAGAGCTCTGGATATTCCCACACTTCAAACGGGCCAATGAGACTTCACGCTACTGATATACACGTAAAGTGGCTGTTATCCCACCACATTCCAGTGCTAGAATCAGCTTCACTAAATGATAACAGGGTGCATCTCACTGAACCTGTCAAGAATGTACTTTTTTTTTTTTTACCCTACAAAAAAGAATGAAAAGAGCCATTTCATATTTTTAATGATCAGATTCAGTCATCATTTTGAGATACTAGCCATAAATGACAAGACAAAACTTAATAATTATTAGATTCAGTCATATTTATGACCTAAAACATTTTTAAATAATTATTAGATAAAAAGTCAGTTATGAGATATTAGGAACTTCTTAACATTTTCTGTGTAAAGTTACAACCAATTTGACAAAAAAATATGATTTAAACAAACTTTACTGAGCTTTAAAAGAAGAATTAATGTAAGTGCTTTTATTAAATAATAAGCTTCACATTTCTGCCTTTTAAACCCTCCAGAAATGGACCACATTCACTTCCATTGTAAGTGCCTCTCTATATTCTTTTTTTAAGAAAAAGAGGGACGAGTCGCTTTTTCACAAATTTTTATGTTAGTCAACATTGTGCCACAAATGCTGTCGATTGAGCTTAACTTGTATTGAACCTAGAACATTCTTTTAAGTCATAATTATATGAGATACAATGTTACAATGTTACAATGTAAAAAGTTATAATTTTGAGATAAGGTCAAAATTATGAGGTGGTAAAAAAAAACAACCAAAAAACTCAGTTGTCAATAATGAGATTAAAAGTAATAATTATTATATAAAATCATAATAATAAAAAAAAACCTCTCATATTTGTCAATTATGAAATACAACCCCAATTCCGAAAATGTTGGGACAGTATGAAAAATGCTAATAGAATAAAAAAGGAGTGATTTGTAAATTATATTCAACCTTTGCTACATTGAAAGCACCACAAATACACATTATATGAGGTTTTATCTTGTGAATTTAATTGTTTTTTGAAAATGTAAAATTTTTACAGCAATTTAAAATCAGATGATTGCAACATGCTCCAAAAAGTTGAGACAGGGACAATTTAAGATTAATAATAATTTGACAAGTTGAAATAACAAGGCGATGTGAAACAGGTGAAGCAATCGTGTCATAGTATATAAGGAGCCTCCAACAGCAGCCGAGTCCTTCAAGAGCGCCGATCATTCCAGACTTGTCCATTTGCCAACAGATGCTTCAGCAAATAATTCAACACTTTGAGAACAATGTTCCCCAAAGACAAATTGGAAGGATTTGGGGCATTTCACCATCAACATTGCACAATATATTTAAAAGATTTGCGAAATCTGGTCAAATCTCGGTGCCTAAAGGGCAAGATGAAAACCACTTGTGAATGTGCGTGATCTCTGACCCCTCAGACATCACTGTCTTTAAAAACATCATTCATCTGTAATTGATATCATGAACATCGGCTTGAGATTACTTTTGTGTAAGCCTTTGTTAGTCAACACCACTCGCCACTAAGTTAAGACTTTACTATGTAAAGGAGAAGCCGTACATCATCACTGTCCAGAAGCGCTGCCGACTTCTCTGGGCTCAGTCTCATCTTGGAAAGTAGAACAGTGAAACTGTTTTTTGGTCTGAAGAGTCTTCAAATAGTTTTTGAAAAACACCGCTGTTGTTTTATCCGGGCCAAAGTGGAAAAGGACCATCCAAGCTGAAATCCAAAAGTCAGTGTCTGTACGGGCCAGGGGTGTGTCAGTGCCCATGGCATGGGTAACTCGTATATCTGTGAGCACAACATGAATACAGACAGATATGTAAAATATTTGGAGCAACATATACTGCCATCCAGAACCGTCTTTTCCAGGGACATCCCGACATTTCCCTGCAGGACAACTTCAAACCACATACTGCCTAGATTTCAAGTGCATGGCTGTGTAAGCAGAAAGCGAGGGTCCTAGATTGGCCTGCTGGCAGTCCTCACCATCTCCAATTGAGAATGTGTGGTGCAATTATGAAGTGCACAAAACTGCAATGAAGACCCTGTACAGTTGTTCAGCTGAAGACCTACATAATGTATTAAGGGGAAATTTCCACTTTTTAAACTTAACAAACTTGTGTCTTCAGTGCCCAAATGCTTAATTTACTTCAGTTATGATTTATGTCAGCGGTTCTGCCCGCTCCTCAAGCGACTCTGCCCACTCCTCCTGAGATACCTGTGGCTCTGCCCGCTCTGCCTCCTGACAATCCTATGACTCCGTCTGCCTCACCTCCTGTGCCTCCTGCAGTTCCCAGCAGCTCCGCTCCCTGAGACTCCAGTACCCCTCCACCTGAGATTCCTACATGCCACTCTGCCTTGTCGGGCCCTGTTCCACAGCCCAGGCCTCCAAAACTCACTCCCTTCCTGGAGCCGCCACCCAAACCGGCTCCATGTTTGTTTCTTTATTTTCGAGTTTATGCCTTCCATGTTGTCCTATCATATTTGGTTTATTATTAAAATATCTGCATTTAGATCCACTCTATCATCTCGTCCCTCCACAAGCGTTACAGTATCTAAAAATGATGTCTGTGAATCTAATAAATATGACTTTTTATCTCATGAATATGACCTGATAATATGACTTCTCAACGCATTTTTTTTTTACATGTGGCAGAAATGGTCTTCCTTATCTCCCCAATCTTATTACTGTAATTAAAAAAAAAATCTCATTTATATTACTCTACAGTATAGTAATGTGTAAAAAATATGTTCAAAAGAGAACGAACTGCAAACATTTTCCAGAGATGCCCCAGGAAGTGATGTCATAACAGAGCCCATTCTCTGACAAATGTGACATTCTGAGCTAATGGCAACTCTAGAGATCTAACAGACTAAAGACAGACTAGCTATTATTTGTCCCTGTCTGTCTGGATGATGTCATCAGCTTACACTGAAAGCTAAACCAATGTACTTGAAGAAGCAATGTAGAAATGCTAGTAATGTATTTACATTAGTTAAGGCAAACGTCTCAATTTGCTCTCATTTTTATGTCAAATCTGTCTTGGAGAAACAATTCAGATATTTGTCTTTGAGAATGTTCATTATTGGAAAAAAAATGGTCCTCTGCTTGTTACATGTTATTGATACTCAATGGCTTACATTTGTTTGCAATATATCACAATACATGAAGTTAATAAACGTAAGTTTGGGAGGAGCACGCCCATCTAATCTTCCAATTACCAGTATATAAATGTTACCTCTTCGTCATAAAGTCAGCTCTCCCAGCACTGACCTTTCCGCAAGGGCACCATGTCCGACTGTAACGTATTTCAATGGAAAGGAGGAGGTGAGAACCGGCTTGACCAATATAAATAATATTTTAATAGTAAACTTAAAAGACAAAACACACACATGACAGACATGTCCGTAAATTATCTCTCTCTCCTCGCACCACCGTCTGCCATCAGCCTTTATCCCTCTCGGAGGCTTGATTAGCTTGATACGGGATCGGGTGTGTAGCATCACGACCCGGCCCCACCCTCCGCCCTGCCACACCGATATACTGTAAATCCAGCTCTTAACTTCAAATGTTAAACACTCGAATCCTCCAGAGTTACCTATTCATCCATAGCAAACCAGACCGGATTTCCCTTCATTCCAGGATCACCTTCTCCAGCCGAATGTCCAGGACAACTACTCCTCATATACCATCCCAGCATATGGCCACGCTACCCACCTCCTTTGTGATCTCCTCACCAAACAAGCGCTCCGCATGTGGCCACATTACAAACATCATCAACATCACAATCATCTCTTTCTCCAACCGAAAGCCTTGCAATTCCTCTGATGGCAAATTGCTCCGTTAACGAACTTCGCCAAGCCCTCTATAAATCTGGCATCCATTTCTCACGAAGAACCAATAAAGCACAACTATACAAGCTTTATTCCCACCATAAAAAAACTAAACAAAGAAATCTTTGCGAGGCTTCCAAGCAAACCAAACGCCTCTTTCCATCTTCTAAAGCCCACAATCCATTTATTCTCAACAGGCACTGGCCACACCATTTTCAGCCCTCTCTCCTGTTCCCGCATTCTATTTAAATCCATCAGTCTCCAGAGCAGACTTAAATCCAAGATCATCCTCACAAATAGCTTCCTTTAATTTCATTCCTTCTACCACATCAAACCAACACAACCTTGCCTCCTCTTTAGCTCTCGAACCTTACTGGAAGCTTCTGTCACCAAGAAAAATGTAAAGAAAGCTCTTTCTGATTCTCTTACTTAGGCCAAGTAAAATCTATCCAACCTGGTACCATCAGAGTTTACCTTAGCAGCACAACATTTTTCTTCAAATTGATCTTTGGCCAGCAAAGCCCCACTATATCGAATCCACAGATCTCCCTTCTAATCAAAGGAATAAAAAAAAAAAAAAAAAAAAAAAAAACCTAAACCAGCTCACCCCAGCTCCAGACAGCCCATAACATTCAAAATCCTTGCAAAATGTCTGACTTTCCTTCATTCCGGACAATAACCCCACGGCACAGCAAGAACCCTAGACACTATGTTCATCCTAGCGGTATTTGGCTTCCTCAGAATTTCCGGACTAAGCAACAATTCCAAATTCGGTCCAGCCATCCATCCAACCTTCTCCGTCCTTCAAATATTAGACCATGATATCATCCGATTCCTCATCAAATGTAGTAAAACTGATCAATCAAAAGAGGGGCCATTTCATCTACATTTTCATATTGCCTACCCCAATTCATCCATACCAATCTTTGTCCATCTTCCTGTCTTCCAGAAGCACACAGTTCTCCTCTCCCCTTGCCCCCCTTTTCATGGATGATTTCCATAGAGGGTTGTCCCAGACCATATTTGTTCCTCTTATTTTTCCACATCGGATCTGCAACCACTGCCGCACAGAAAGGTTTTCCCAATCGCCAAATTAAACAGCTTGGGTGATGGTCTTCCATTCATACATCAGAACCGACCTTGCACACAACAAGCAAACACGATGGCAGAGGCTGGCTAATACATACAAATTGTGGCATTGTGATTTAATGTGCTGAGTAACACAATTTTTCCCACCTTGTCTGATATTAAAATCAGTGCGACACACAAGTCGTGGACATTGTCAATATGGCTTTGAGATATGAAATTAAATTCTTCCATCCAGCTGTTATATTTACATGTGTGTGTATGTGTGTGTATATATATATATATATATATATATATATTTTAGTTTTTTGCCGGAGCACAACCTCAGTCTTCTCCTCCCATCTACCAGTGATGCTTGATTCAACTGCATCTACTTCCTTGCCAGGTTGAGGTCACAAATGGGTTGAAATGTGTATGATGTGTCAGTTGTGTGAGTAGGATGTGTTTCTTACAAGATCTGGCAACTGGACAACCTTGGAATAATATATTGATGTGATTATTCAAATGAGGTTTGGGCCATTCAAATTTTTTTAGTTTCCCAGGAGAAATAACAAAACGGGAGGGGGGTGGGAGATGTGTATGAAATATGGGAGACTCCCGGGATAAAAGGGAGTGTTGACAGGTATGGTCCGGGTCCATTTGAAAATATAAGTTATTTTCAGGTTTTACAAGCATATGAGGTAGCCAACCTCAGTGACCTCAACTTAGCAGTGCTACACACAACCTAACAAATCCACAGTGATCTTTTTCAAGAAGTGCGAGCAGTCTAGCTAGCATGTTTGTCATGGGAACTTAGTAACCATTGGAAGAGTGCAGCAGAAATGCCCAACTTCCCTCCTGATCTACTGGGACATCCTTATTTTCCACCATTCCCATCCATCATGTTTCTCTTCAGATGGCCTCTTTAGCCAGCGTTTCTTCAGGGATTGATGTTTCTTGAGACCTGCAGGCCTGTTTTAAAAGGATAATGCTAAGTTTAGTTTTTTCATGTCATTTCATCGATCATTGAAACAAACTAAATTAAGTTTCTTGTCATTCCGTGTGTGGGAAATATTTTAGTTGGCAAAGCGATGGCATGATGAGGGAATTACTTTAAACACTTTACCTAGAACTTAATTGTGTTTTAGCATCAACATCAGATTTATTTCATCACAGATTCGGCTAATGGATTGTTGTTTTGCATTTTGGAATGTGTTTTTTATCGAGGAAGGGGGCTGACATTATGGGGCGTCTATTGAAGTAATGTGTCTTAGATGCCTGTAATGGTTTTCAATGGCTTTTGTGCTTCTTAATCAAATTTTGCTTTGGTTTGACATCATCTACTGTAATTGCCATATAAATGTTCTCTCAATGTTTATCTACCATGTGGTTAAGAATATTAAAAATGCAGATAATTCAGTACTGAACCTATATGAAAATATTTGGCTGATACCAATTATTTTGTCATCAGATTACTGTTTTGCTTAGGAATTATTTCATAAGGTATTATAATAGTGAAATTTATACAGTGCAATACATGTAGGTAATTAATTATAAATAAACCATCGGTTTGTCATATCTGCGTTTTCATGCTTATGGTCGATATGCCGATGGTTTAAATTTGGTCAATAATTGGCCGATAAATATAGTTGGCCAATGTATTAGTGCATCCCTACTGAAATATAAAAATAATGATAAATGTCTTTGTACACTGTAGAAATGTTAATGGATACATTTGGATAAACTTTAGTCGGTAATATCGATATTGTACAGCTTACATAGCAATATTGGCTCAGCCAATGGCGTAAGTTTTTTGGTACTATCTGCTTGTTGACCAATGGAAGACTGTGCAGGAAACCTGTTCAAAAACATTTACAATTCTGATCGGTGACGCTAGTGGTGCAGAAACTACATTTAATTTGTTTATATATATATAAATGGCTAACATAGTTAATACATTTTTGCTGTGTTTTCATTGTGTTGAATTTGTTGTATCGTATTGTGTCAAGAATCATGAAATTTCACTGGTGTTGTATGAGCTACTGAAATGTGTGTCAAACCAGCATGTGGTGATGGCTGGTGATGAGGTTCTCCAATTTTATCTTCGCCTGTTTGATATCTTGAGTCTTATGGGCGGCAGAACCAGATGGCGCTGCTTATTTGCTATTGCTGCTTTCTGTTCAGAGTTGGCCATGTTGTTTCTTAGCAACAGTAGAGTCTAAAGATGAAACAATACACTACAAATGTTGGCTACAGTTTAAGGGAATATGTTGCAGTAGACAGTGACAATACTTGGTTTCTAGGGTCTTTACTTGATTAACCTAGTGTGCATTTTGGAAACGTCTTGGATGATGCTGACCCTACAAGTTCAGTTTAAGGATGTGCAGAACTTCATATTTTCGAGAATTCGTTTGTTTTTGGAAATTTCGAAATCGACTAGTTGATGGGTTGTTTGAACAACTTGTTTGCCGATCTAAACGAAGACCTATATAATTATCTGGCTTTGGGTTCACCTGACCCTGTTACATAACGCAACGCAGTAGAACAGTCTAGAGAAGCATTTTTACATTTGTTATTTTTACCCAGGGCCACATCAATACAAATAAGTTTTTTCCAAGCACCACCACAGAAAACAGAGTGCTTAGTAAATGCTTTCCATACTTTAGAAAAAGTTCTCGGTAGGAAACTGAAAACTAAGTTTCTCAAATGAAAAAGAGATTAGTGTGGATTTGGCCTAGGGCTTGGCATTGATTCCGATTTATAATCCCTCTGTCCGATACTGATTCCATTCTGGTATATTTAATTTGTAATGTCAATTTTATTTACATATGATAGAAATTCTACCTCATTTAATGCTGTTATATATACAGAGAACCTTCTAACGTTGACACCTTGAGTACTGCCCAATACTGTTGTCGAGTGCATCTGAGAAATATCTTAAAAAACTTCAGATTGTACAGAATAGACCAGCGAGAGTTGTGCTTCATTGCCCTTTTAATCGGGGCTGGACTGGGAAGAGAAATCGGCCTTGGATTTTACATAGCAACTGGCCCAAAAGTTGAGCCAAAAGTTGGGTTGAGTTCGCTGTCCTTTTCTGCATGTCACGGCACCGTTTTGTGGTCCGTTCTGCATAACGCGGCGGCTCATTTAAGCTTATCGCGGCCCATTTGGACCGTTTCGCGGCCGACCCACCTTGTCGACCTCAAAATGCATCAGCCCACCGGGAAAATGCCCAGTATGCCAGATTACCAGTGCAAATTGTGAAATGCACAATTGTGAAATTAACACTTCCGAAGCTCAAGAAATCTTTCAAGAAAAATGTAAAGATTGATCTTGGGATTTTAACAATCAATGTAGTTCGATGATAATTGCATGCGTAAACCAGATCCTGCCAGAGATGAGGGAAATAAAATGTCTTACTTTTATCTTTTTTTTGTTGTTTGTTTATATTTCACAGTTGTGAGATACTGTATACAGTTGCAACTGCAAGATACAATATAAACTCACGATTTGTAGATATTAACTCAAGATATAAGAGAAATAAAGAAGCAATTGTGAGAAATAAAGTTTCAATTATGACTATTAAAGTTGCAATTGTGATTTTTTTTTTTTTTTTTTTTTTTTTTTTTAATTTTTAAGAAGTCAGAATTTAAAAAAATATATATATTTTGAGGCGGGATCAGGGCACCATAAGATTGCGATTAATCATAAATATATATTTTTGCCTAGCCCTAATTTTAACGTTATACAGCATTAAATAAACCCCTGAAACATGTGACTGGATGCTGAAAAAGTGTCTAAAAATATATAAAAACTAAAACTAATCGACCGTTGTGACCCATCACTGCTTCAGACACACTCAAACTATCACAGCTGGACGTTTAAGAGCGTGCCTGTAATGGAGAAGGTAGGATATTTCAGATTTATAAATGCCAGGCTACATGCCACACATGGCAAACATATTGGCTCTTTGAGAACGAGAATCTTGCTGTAAGGATGTCGGTTGAGGTGCCGTTGGCTTCTTGTATTTTTTGCTGCAGAGCATGTGTGTGTGGGTGTGTGCAGACAGGCTGGTGTAAAGTGTGCGCGTGTGTGCGCGTGTGTGTGCGCGTGTGTGTGTGTGTGTGTGTGTGTGTGTGCTCTCTGTGTGGGCTGCAACAGGAGTTGGAGGGGTTCAACAGAATGAAGGAATCAGCCCACTCCTCCATCAGTGGGCCAGAGAAATGTCACTGTAACCTAGGCAACGCATTGTAAAGCCAAACACTCGTACTGTCCCACGCATATGCATCAGAATCATTCGATGTGTTTATTTCTCTGTGAAAGCCGTTTCTGCTCTTGTGAAATGCAATGCAACAAATGTTTATCATGGTTTTCTGCCATAATACTATACATATTCAGGTACTATCACCTTAGATAGTGCTCAAGTTAGGGTCCAAACTCTAACGGTAATTGTTCAACTCTCTGCACCATTTATGCTACATATATGACTGATTATGGCAAGACAAATTAACATTTAATCATGTGCAGGATATAAATATTTTTTCATAGAATTAATTAAGTAATTGCACTAGTAAAAACTTTAATTTATGATAAAAAAGGACATCATCACACGCAGAAGTACACATTCCATTCAGTGTGGAATTTCAACTTGTAAAATCCATAAATGTGCATACACCAGCTCTGGGAAATGATCCGTCTCTCTGGATTTACTATTTATAGGAATGTTTTTGAGTAAAATGAACATTTTTGTTTTCTTCTATAAAGTACTGAAAAAATGTCACCCAATTTCCCACAAGCCATCAAACAAAGCCGAGATGCTTGAATTTTTGCGGCAGGAGTGGCATAAAGTCACCCAACAGCAATGTGACAGACTGGCAGAGAGCGTGCCAAGACACATGACAGCTGTGATTGAAAATCAGGATTATTCCGACAAATATTGATTTCTGATCTCTTAAACATTAATATTGTGTCATTTATAAATTAATATGAACTCATTTTCTTTGCATTATTGGAGGTCTGAAACGGCATCTTTTTTGTCATTTTGACCAGTTGTAATTTTATACAATTAAATGCTCTAAATGACAATATATGTATTTTTTAAATTGGGAGAAATGTTGTCAGTACTTTATAGAAAAAAACAATTATTTTATTTTACTCCAACACATTCCTATAAATAATACATCCAGAGAAACTGATCATTTTTCAGTGGTCTCTCAATTTTTTCTAGAGCTGTTTGTAGTTGCATTTTTACTTCCCAGTGATGTAATTCACTCCTATTCAAAACCCAATTACAAATATGTAACATTTATTTCTTTTTAGTTGAAATTCTAATTTCAGATTATTTCAGTAATGCGATTGTAACTTTCTTTTAAGATATCTTTAATTGCTCCAATTAATTGATAACAATTTCCACAAATCTGAAATACTAAATCTAACATGTTGAAATACATTTACTGATATCATTGATGAGTATTTTAGTAGTTGTAATTTGATTGTTGATATCAGGAATGGACATTTGCTCTAGTAACAATGTAATTATGGATTTAAGACATTATTGTTTTTACTAGTAATTAGTACATTGCTGATATGTTAAATTGGATTTTCAACTAGTAAGAATTTCATTTGTAATAGAGTAAACGGCAGATCATTGTGAGACTCTACTAGTGAAAATGGCGTATTTCCACAAGTAATGATGCCATTATTAAGAATGAACGTTTTTGCTTGTGCAAAAAAATATTATTAATTATTGGTATCAAAATTGGCATTTTCACTAGCAGTAATTCCATTTATTTTATTAAGAATTAGCATTTTAATTGGAAATTTGTTTTATTCTGAATATATTAATTTATTCATTCAGAAAATGTAAATATATATATATATATTAATGGGATCTCCTTTAAACAGTGTTAAATGCTTTGATGAATAACTGTAATACACCTGATTAACAAGACACGGTATTATCATGGTACCATATGCAAAAAAAATCTAAAAACTAAATGTATGGCAATACAATGACACTTTATAACTATAAAAATTGTTTATAGTAGTGTTTAAAATAACACAAAAGCCAGAGTACAGTTATTGTTACAGTGGTATTAGCCATAAAAGTCATCCAAAAATACAAAAAGAAGAAATTAAACAAGATCACAGAAATTTTCTGAACACTTCTTATACTGTTGGAAGGAGATCTCATTCATTTATCACATTTTTACAGTAGTAATTATTGCTTTTCAATAGAAAAAAGGACCATACTTTTACCATTTTTGTGGACATTTGGACATGGTAATTTGCAGAGCTGTACGATTCTGGACAAATTGAGAATCATGATTTTTTTGCTTAGAATAAAGATCATGATTCTTCCATGATTCAGACAGAATAAAATACTCATTTCAGGGATTTAAAAAACCTGGACATAAGTTATAAATTTACTTGAGGTTCTGACTATATTTTCTCTGCTTCAATCTATGCAAAAATACAATAAAGTTGTAAATCAAAGATCTAAATTTTAAATGTCCACAAGAGTGTGCAATGAATACATTATAAACCAAAAAGCACCTTGTTATTATTGCAAAAAAAAAAAAAAAACTTAAAAGAAGTGCATAAAAATGAAATAAAAAGATTTCTCACAGGCCAAGTAAAAAGCAAAATGAGCGGAAAAAGCTTCATTAACCGTTCTATGTTAACTTGGTATCGCACTTGTAAGCAAATATGCAATAAAACGCTGTTATTTTACAAAAGTTTAAACAAATATATTAACAATTAAATGTATAAAACAATGTAAAAATAGCTTTTAAAGGAATTATTCAAGAGCCATCATTAAACAGACAACAGCGTAAACAATGCTTTAAGTGTTTCAGTAACCGTGGCAATAAACATTTCATAAATTCTAATCTAAAAACAATTTGACCGCCTTACAAAGGCGTGCCGTGGGAACGTTAATACACATTGCAGAATCATTTTAGAAATAATATCGTGTGGGTGTCTGAATTGAAATTGTGATCTTTTAAGGATTCGTCGTGCAGCTCTAGTACTTTGACAGGAACTGTGGTTACTATGGAACATTTTGTTATTGCCAATAAGAGTTTATCATCACTGTGAAGATATTCTGTGCCTTATTGCTTAGTGAATAATGTATGTGTCAGTTGCCATATGGATTTTAAATATACATTAACATCTACACAGCATACTAGGGGACAACTTAAAGTCAACGGCCACTGCGCTGAGGTGTTACGAAACTCGCATGCTTTCAGGAGATGCACGTGTGCTATTTTATATAGAGAAACACATCGCCAGACAGCTTTATGCAGCGATACGAAAAAGACACATTAAGTCTGATGGCTTTACACACAATAGGGCTCTTTTACTCTTTTGGTAACATTGAGGTTACCAAGGACGCTGGTGGCCATGGTGATTTAACACGTTTACGCTCAAGCTGTTGTGAACTGAAGCTCCACTCGTGTGAAGAAATAAATGACCTCTCAAATACTGAGATATGCACTAAATCTGAGTGTGATAGCAAAGGGGTTGTTGACAATTGGGCATTTAAGATGAAAGATTTTAAGATTTTAGGTTCAAATTGAAATAAAGTGGCAAGAAAAATTATGTGAACCCTTTGGAATTACCTGAATTTATGTATAAATTCATCTTAAAATATGGTTTATCTTTATCTAAGTTACGATAATGAACAGAGACAATCTGTTTTAACTAATAACACACATATTATAGTATTGTTCTTTTACATATTCAATACGTTATTCAAAAATTCACAGTGTAGGTTGGAAAAAGTATGTGTACCCCTAGGCTATAGATGTCAACAAGAAGCTAATTAGATTTAGGAGTTGGCAAACCTGGCATCCAATCAGTTAAATGAGATTGGAGATGTGGGCTACTTTGACTTTTAAAACAATTTTGAGTTTGCTACTCACAAGAAGCATCTGCTGACGTGGACTTTGCCTTGTAAAAAGAGATCTCAGAAGATCTACGATCAAGATTGTTGCTTTGCTTATAGCTGGGAAGGGTTACAAAGTTATCTCAAAGAGTTTAATTATCCATCTGTCCACAGTTACAAAAATTGTCTATAAATGGAGATGATTTAGTACTGTGGCTACTCTCACTAGAAGTGGCCGTCCAGAATGATCTATGAGGTAAAAAGAACCCAAGAGTGACAGATAAAGTCTTGAAGGAATCACTGAAACTGCTTAACATGTCTGTTAATATTCTACTATATAGAAAACATTAAACAGGTATGGTGCATGGAAGGACACAATGAAGGAAGCCGCTGCTTTCCAACAAAAACATTGTTGGCACTTGAAGTTTGCCAAAGACCACCTTGACACTCCACAATGTTATTGGGAAAATGTTTTGTGGACTGATGAATCTACGGTTGAATTGTTTGGGAAGAACAAGCATGGTTGTGGTTATTGGATCGAACAGTTATTAAATCCTAGGATTCGCTTACTTTTTCCACAGCACTGTGAATATTTCATGGGATGTGTTCAATACAGTCATGAAAGATAATAATTGCTTGTGTGTCAGCTGAAGCACATTGTGTTTGTCTATACTTGTGACTGATGAAGATGAGATCACATTTTATGACCAATTAATGCAGAAAACCAGTGAAATCAAAGGGTTCACATACTTTTTCTTGCCACTGTATCACTGTGTAATGTATAATGGAATGTATGCTTTCAGATACTGTAACTGGTCACCATTTCTTTAAATGAACCTTTCGAATTCACTAGCTCACTTTAAATGATCTTGCGGTGTGGCAAACTATTGGAGAATTTTGATTAATATGAGGTCATAAAATGGCATATGATCAAGTTAAAAGAGTTATATTTGGGGATTTCCATTTTTGGGGAAACTAACCCTGTCAGGTAGTTTTAGATTAAGTTTAGCATGTCTATATTACACTATATAGTTATTTTGACCTTGTTTGTGACCGTTAGATTCCCATATGCTAGCATATACTCATATAACTGAAGCGTTCACTTGGATTATTCTTATAAATGCTGCAGATCTTCTATTTTGTTGTGGTTTGCCACTGCAAGACTGAATACATGTACATTGTAGTTCCACATAAACAAGTTTAATTAATAGGTAAAAGGTAATTTCTCCCTCCTCCACACTTAAAAGCTTGAAAATGTCATTCTTACTTCCTGTCTGGGTGATTAGCAACATTTTCAAAGATCCCTAAGAGGTTAAGAGATGGATTTTGTGAGTCGCTCCAAAAGACTTAATAATTGGACCAAATTGGGACTGTTTTATTACATTTTGAAGGTAATATCTAAATTCATGACTAGTCATTTTTTTTTTAAATAGACCCATATTTAGATAATGCCTATATATATATATTTCTATCCACATTTGTTCATTATAATATGTTTCTATATTTAACAGTTTCAATGCAGGACATTTTTTGCTTGAAATTGATAAGCAATTTAGATAATACTTTAGTTTTTATTTTTGAGGATGCTAAAATTATGTTTCATTTGAACAAAATCCACACTGATGTGTTTTTTAAACCAAATATTCAGTTTTAACTGAAATTGAGCCCTAAAGTACCTTTATTTCCTTTCATATGCTAATTCTAAGCCCAGGCAATCTGGTTTGTCATGAAAATCTTTATAAAATACCTCATTCATTTAGAGTCTTTTCATGCGACACTGCCCCCTGCTGGAGGTGAAACACTTTGGCCTCATGCTAATATCCCACATGGAAATTTTGGTAGCGGGTCGCCATTTTCTTGGCTTTTCCCAACTCTCAACTGTATCTCCCAACATGATACTTGGCTCTAGAGTCGGGATACTAAAACACAAGTCTGTCATGACACTTGGAAGGTCTGATCCGTCATTGCTGGTTTTGTGCTACAGAATTCGCAGTAGGCGGATGGAGCTGGACAGCGTTCATTGGCTGCGATTGTGATATTTCTCTCAATTCAATGAGAAGGGGTCGAAACCCCCCCTATTTTGCCCTGAGAACCGTTCACATGAAATACTTTGGCCAGAGTTGAAGTCTCTGGATTCATACTCTTTCATAATGGCCGTTATTCTTTGTATTCAAAGGAGGGTTGATGGTTTCCACCTCATGGGGAGAAAGAGGGGGGCAAAATATAAATTAAATAGCAACAGAGGGCATTTGTGAGAGCACTGCCAGTGATATCCGCACCACAGTGCTCATTTCCTGGAGAATATAGGTTGGGAAGAAACATTGACAGCGTAAATGGAGGGAGAGAGAATGGTTGTGGTCATTTAACTGGCAGTGATGAGCTGTAACTAATGAGTCCATTGCTGACTGGCAGAATTTCATCTGATGCCATCCATTTTGGTTTTAACATGGAATTGATCTGTGATATGAACGTCAGAGTTTCATCGAGGACTTGGTTCTTTAAATGCTTTAAAAGCTTCTATATACATATGTGAAAACAAATCAATTGATTGACAATCGATTGAAAAGAAAAGCAGGGCAAGGTCTGTGTCCATTTATATCGTAAAATGATGTTGTAGACGAGGTGGCCTAGAGAAATATGAAGGCTTGCTAATTTTAGGAAGAGACAGTCTTCAAAATCACACATTACAAAATTATAGTTTTTAGGCACTTGCTATCCCATTAATCACTGAGGGTGCAAAAAATGATTGTGATATACAGTATTGCGATTGCTTAACCTCACAGTAATACTGCATTGGTAATACTCTAGATGCTAACATTTTCAACAGGCCAGATCATACGGTTAAAACCATGCTATCAACAATGGCATCTAATCTCGTTTGCTCTGTTGTTAGCGCTGATTGTTTAGCACTGTTATGTCAAAGCAATTTGATAAACATCATAGTACTGTTGTTTACAGGCTAATTCAATCTGTGGAGAGAAATGGAAGGAGAAATTCACTTTAATGGTCTTTGAGAGGAAAAGAAAGGAGATTACAATAAGGATGGTTATGATAACAGTCAAATAGCGCATCTGAAGGCTAATGATTATGAGTCGATTTCACTGTAGCCTCTGGGTGTACGTCAGCGCTACGGCTATACAAAGCTCTGCAGACATGACTAATGTGGCTCAGCGTACACTAGCGCCAGTTTTGACCTCGGCAATGCGGAAAAATGCACACTGACACTCATATAAACACATGCTAGCATTTAGCTAGCTAACAAGCCCTGGTCTAAGATGTAATTTGTATCATCATTCACCACAACACTTGAGAAAATGTATATTTTTTCATGCTAAAATCCTCAGTGATGTTAATGTAGATACTTAGCTGTACAGCTTTACATAAAACCTATTTCAATAGCACAAAAAATGAATAAAAAAATAAACCTATGCTAATAATATATATAGGCCTATACACACACACACACACTATATAGAATTATATTTCTCAGCGTAGGTTTATTTAAAAAAAATTATATTCACCTTCCGAAATTACAACTTTTCAGCTGACATCACCAATACCACCCCCACCCCTGCATGTTTTTCTCATGGTCACATGGTATTCTGCAAGGGAAAGTTTGCATGTCAACAAGTTTGCACTAGTTGCAGAGACATTTCCTGAGTGTAAACAAATATACACTGTCCATTTTTCTACAGTGGACTCCGAGAGGACGGTAATGTGTTCCAGTCAGTCGATATATCACAGAGTGCACTTGGCCTAAGCTTTTACTGCAGAGCACGCACACTCACTTGACTTAGTGCATCTGAAAGATGCTGGAAAATCAATAAGATATGTGTGTTTTGTCTTTTAGCCAGACAAACTCAGTCTAGCTGACATTCTGACATGAGAATGTCACCAGTCACGTCACCCACTGTCTTAATTGTTTGCTACTCTAAACATATGCATATACCTGCTTACCTGCAAATTAGATTTATGCCATATTATACTTTTTTAGATTATACAATGAATTTTAAGGGCTTGCCTTTTTGTTTGTGTAAATGTGTATGTTCCCCTAAGTACCATGGTATTACCATAAAAACATACCATGATATTCCCTAAAGAATGTTATATTACCATTATTAAATAATGTGGTACACAACCACAATTAAAAACTGTGGTATATGCGTTTGCTCCCTTATAGTACTGTTTTGGTGTGACGTTGCAGAGGGCAATACCATAAAAACTAAAACATGGGACACGTCCAAAACCATAGCACAGGTACACAAAACATGGTAGTACTGTAGTACATGTCCGGCGAGGGGTAAACACGGTTAGAGAGAGAGAGAGAGAGAGAGAGAGAGAGAATGACAGGCGGCTGCTCTGTGTGTTTATGTTTGTGTGTTTTGGTTCAGTTTTAGATTAAAACTATTATTTTTTATTGTTCTACTCCTTTGCACTGAACTGCTTTACAATGTTGTTTTGACTCTTTCGACCCCAAAGATAGACTAAATGAGTGATAACTTTGTCCTTGATTTCTGTGTCATCTTGCTCATTGGTTGTCGTTCTGCAGGGGTATCCACTCCAAACCGAAATCTCTCCACTCTTTAGATGTAAAAAATCGCGTCCCAACGGCACAGTTATATTTAGCCAACTGCGCCACAGCCAGCCGTTTCTGGGACACGGGTGTTACTCTTGACACAGCTGATGAAAATGCCCTGAAAACTTTTTTGTTGTTTTTTTGTAAGAGAAATGCACCATGCAATTGTAACAACCGAGAAGCATTCTGTGAGATTTAAGCAAAGTATTGTTTCCGCACACTTGAAGAGAGGCAGGCGAGCTGGAAGACTCGTTGCGTGGGAGGTATTTGAAGTAAAAAATCTCACAGGAATAAAACAGCATTCTTTATTTTGTACAAGTGAAGCCTTATCGAAGCATTTAGAAAGATAAACACTGTTTTTTAGAAGTGTGTCCCGCACCCAACATGCAACTCTCTATGCAAGGAATGGCGCCCCAGATTTTCACTGTTTTTGGTTTGCAAGATTAATTTTTTTTTGCCTCACACCAAGGTTATTATTGTATTACTAGAACTACAAAGAATAAAATTAGCAGAGGAATCTGTTATCATTCAAATTCTTTTTTGCAAAAAACTTAACTGAATTACAGATAAAGTTCATTTTAGTTTACTTGTTTTCAATTAAAATGCAAAAAAAAAAAAAAATTTTTTTAAAAAAAATAACAACCCTTACAAAAACTCCAAGCTAAAACCAGACTAAGCTGGTTGGCTGGTCTTGGCTGATCTTCGCTAGTTTAAGATAAAAGTGCCCAGAACCCCTCCAAAACCAGATGCCTGACCAAGCCATGATGACAGATAAAACCAGCCAGCTTTAGTTGCTATTTATTTTAGTTTTTTCTGAAGGGAACAAAAAATATTATATATAAATTGTATTATAATTTGTATTTTTTGTTAGCCAACATATATATATATGTATGTATGTATGTATGTATGTATGTATGTATATATATATGTATGTACTGTATGTATATATGTATATATGTATGTATGTATGTATGTATGTGTATATATATATGTATATATATATATATGTATGTATGTATGTATGTATGTATGTATGTATGTGTATATATATATATATATATGTATGTATGTATGTATGTATGTATGTATGTGTATATATATATGTATATATATATATATGTATGTATGTATGTATGTATGTATGTATGTGTGTATATATATATATATATATGTATGTATGTATGTATGTATGTATGTATGTATGTATATATATATATATATATATATATATGTATGTATATGTGTGTATGTTTGGATAAAATATAAAAGTTGAATTAATAATAATAATAAAAAAAGTGTAATTATGGACCATTAAAACTAAACTGAAATTAAAAACCAAAATGCAAAACTTTTCAAAACTTTAATAACTCGCAGACACAAACATGTGTGTTGGTGGGCATCATTCGCTGTCGATCTTTTAGGCCTGACTGCTGACAATGTGAATTTGCGCACACATACACAACGTGCACACACAAAGAGTTATTTTTGCTGATGTCATCAACTCGAGATGCACTCATGCATTTGAGGGCAGACTGCTAATTTAAATGTGCAGATCAGGGCTGAACGCAGCAGAACAGGGGTGGGAATAACCGTTTGCCAGATGCGTTACATTATTGCACTCCTGCCAGTTGCCTGTCCAGTCTGTCACTCCTGTGAATAACTGTATAATATTGGTGAGGAATGCTACATGACCAGGTTTGTTCATGGTTTGGGAATGAGGCATTACATGGGGTAGTTCTCTAGGTTGTCCAACAAGTGGCAGTATGTGCTCAAAGCACTGATCCAAGACAAAGAAATGCAGCATGATGTCAGCACTCCAGACTTGAGATGTCTTGTAGATGGATGGGTGGTGAAACAGATCTCTTCAGACACAGAAAATGGATGGGTTGATGAAGAATAAGCGCAGTGTTTTTGCAAAGGTCAGCAGTCCAGAGTGCTCGATGAACAGCCATATCCTCATACCGAGTCACTCATTAAAGGGAAAAGAATTGTTTAAAAGCACCAGACTGAAAAACACAACCGTTTTCCCCATTTATGTAAAGTGGCTCCAAAAAGTGTTTGGACACAGAAGGCATTCTTAAAAATGTCTGTATGTCAGTGCATTAGATACCAAATATCAATCCAAGTGGCATTTATTTGAAAGGCAACACGAACACACTTTGTAAGCAAAACATTTAACAAAAAAAGTATTTTAGCGGATCTGTTTTGTAACTAATCATACATGATACATGACATTGTACAGTACATAAACTAGAATGTGCCATGACTGTAATAACCTTTCACTTCTCTGTCTCTTTCAGCAAGGCTTCAGAGGAAGCCGCCCATGAGGAAGTGTGAACGGTGAAAAGACGAAAGGTCAGAGGTCAGGATGACGACAGTAGCCGCGGAATTCGACCACATGGACATCCAGCAGCAGTACCAAGAGAGTGTCAACAACCGCTGGGAAGATGAATGGGACAACGAAAACAGCTCGGCGCGATTATTTGAGCGCTCTCGCATCAAGGCTCTAGCAGGTGAGCAGGAATGTGGCGATTTTGATATGTTAGTCGTGATACAACAACATTACGTTGCTTTATTTTTAGAGTTTGGAGATTCAAAACCGTGATGCATTGCCATCTTTTTCTTGATTCATATTCATCTTCATTGGACTTCTTATCACAACGATTGCTGCTTTGTATCTGTTGTGAAAGTCCCAGATACGTTGTGCCCACATACTGCTACAACCATTTTCTCATCCATTTTTTCAGATTTCTTCTTCTACTATGTCAGTGACATCCAGACAATCTCAATTCTGATAGGCTTTTATGACAAGGCGTCATGCGGATATTTCGCTCGAGTTGAAAAATCACAACTCGCGCAAACACACGAAGCGATTTCGCCATTCGCTTCATTCGTGCCACCCGCTGTGAATTCGCATCTATTCGCATCTTTGCATTGACTTTGTATGTAATCACGCTGTGCGAAACGCTCAATTCGCTTTGTATGTGAACGCACCATAAGAGGCGGCCTTAATCCTTAAACTCATACACACATGCAGTGACTTCCAGCGAAATAGCGACCTCATCTCATTCATTGTCAATAAGAGCTGGCGACATCCAGCGACAACCATCAGCGACCTCTGGCGAATAGATGTGGGTGTAGCGAGCGACACAACAAAGTTGAGAAAAGTTTAACTTGATGCAAATGAGGCGCGACTTTCAGGAGCGTCAACCAATAGGAGTGAAGACCGTGTCAGTGGAGCTCATGTCATCATTCTCCTTTGAGATAATGAGTCGAGTGCAAGCAAGACAGAGAAGTTAAAGTTTCTGTGAGCGATTTCACTGCTCTATATGATTCGTCTGTAACCACATACATGGATATAAAATATAAATGTGAAATATGAAACAAAATATTGATTCTTGACATCGGAATATCGGTACAGTAATGATATAGCACACACACACAACTAAGGGACACTGTATATCCTCATTGAGTGTTTTTTACCCAATGCCAAACCTGGTGCTCTTTTTTTCAGCCTAAAATATTGATGTGAAATATGAAACTAAAAGTATAGATTCTTGAAATTAGAATATCGGTACAGTAACGATATATTGATCTATTCCCCTCCCCCTCATTTATCCTCTTTTGCTCCTGTTAGCTCGAGCATCTCCGATGAAGTCACTTGGCATATTGTGGTTGGTTCAGGCAGATTAACAGACCTTCTTTTGAGCTTTAAAACACGTTCAAGTCCCCACAAACCCTGCTGTAGTCGAAAACAATGAGAAGGGCAATTGTTTTTGGAGTGCTTTTTTTAATCTAATTTTTTGCATTTTTTAGGCTTTAATAGCTGTATCTAGTGCTTCATAATGTGAAGCCCACTCACACATGAACATGCAGTGATTTTGTGTGTAGGAGAGCTGCATCGGGCGCTTTGGAGAAAGAAAGTGGGTGGAAGTTCACACTTATTATTTCCTTCCAAAGCTCCCACACCATTTAAAATTCACAGCAAAAACCTTCAAGCACACAGCGAAACTCTGGATATTTTGTGACCGCTGCTTTTGTGTGTTCTACAGGAAGCTAAACGTGTTAAATAAAATCAATATATTAGATAAGCATTGCTTTATGCATGATTGGCATGTTTAATGCAGTTCCTATCGAAGCTGATTCATGGTAAACAATTATGAGGGGTGTCCTGGTTACACAATATACATGAACTAAATGCACATTTTATGGCACTTTTACACTATAGAAAGCTCTGACAGGATGTTGGGTGAATAGGAATACGCAAGACTGTGAAGTGATGGTGTGAAAAAACGGATCAGCTTGAAGTCCAGCGGAAATATACAAAACACACAGTTCTTGCACTGATTTGGGCTGAAATAACCATAGTGTAGCATACATAGCAGAATATACGTTAACAGTATAAACGTGTAGACGTTTCCAATATATAAAATTCTCTTATCGTCATACTCTTACCATAAGGTTTTGGCCAAACTGCCTACCCCTATTTTGTGGTTACAGACAATTTTAAAAATCCTGTTGGAATAAATGGCCTACTTATGTGTAAAAGCAATATGTCCTTTAGAAAACGTCCCAACTGTTTGTTTTGACTACTTAATAGGGCTCAAACTTTAATTACAGGGATCATACCACTACCACCCTGAATTTTAATATTTTTTCCATTCATTGCCATCAATTTATTCCTTTAATACTGTGGATGACAGTAGCATATTTATCTCTTCTGTTTTTCCATCACATTCTCTAAGCACTGTGTTTTTTTGAGCGCTGTGAGT
The DNA here is from genome assembly GCA_032164185.1 of Moxostoma hubbsi. NCBI lineage: Eukaryota > Metazoa > Chordata > Actinopteri > Cypriniformes > Catostomidae > Moxostoma > Moxostoma hubbsi. The sequence continues at coordinate 3,692,341 of JAVLUX010000051.1, forward strand.
TGCTGTGTTTACAGAGGTGTGATGTTGTTTATGAGCACGTCACACAGCTGAGAAGAGCACTTAAAAGTGCACTGGCCGAGGGAGGGCTGCTATTCTCCCAGGGAAGTTGCGCTTAAAGAGAAGACCTTAAAAAAATGGCGAGTCCTTTTTTTTTTATATATGTAGGGGTAAAGAAGAATGAGCATGTAATTGAAAAATTTAATCTCTTCCTCTCTCTCTTGTTTACAAAACCCACAACACATCGCTGGAGTTGTAAAAAATGCCCCCAGGATTCCAGCAAGCATCCTAAATTTCACGTGATTCTGTTTTCCTGCATTCCTGAGCAGTTGAGCATATGCCACCCTCTCTCTCTCATTCTCTCTTTCCGTCTCTCTCTCACATTTGCACCATCATCTTGGAAGAAGAAATACAGGCAGAGAAGGTTAATTGTCCAAATCTTTCCAGAATGGCCAGAATGTTGAGAAAGAGAGAGAGAGAGAGAGAGAGAGAGAGAGAAAGATGGCAGGGTTAGTTTGTTTATTTAGTTTGAGAGTTGTAGATTGATGTATTTTGTCGCCAGCGTCAGTTACCGTTAATTTAATTAAGGTTACAGCAATAGTAGCAAACTAAATTTTCTCAAGATTAACTTGCTGCCAAAAATGGCCTACCAAGCCCCTCAGTATACGTCAAGTACCCAAGTAAAAAGAGCCCACCCACATGTCTTTACGATGTTCTGGTGCAGAGATATGGTGTTCTAGGTGGTTGCTAGGGCATTGCTGGGGTGTTGTGGGTGTAGTGGGTGGTTGCTAATGTGTCACAAAACTGGCCTCACTGCCCCAAATCAAAAGAGCCCACACACGTGTCTATGATGTTCTGGTACAGAGATATGGTGTTCTGGTGGGTTGCTATGGCATTGGTGGATGGTTTCTTAGGGTGTTGTGGGTGGTTGCTAGGGCATTGCTAATGTGTTTTGGGTGGTTGCTAGAGTGTCACAAAACCACGCCTCTTTGATGTTTTGATGCCGAGATATGGTGTTCTGGGAGCTTGCTAGGGTGTTGCGACTGTGTCACTTAACGTGCCTAAAAGCCAAAGTATACTTTGGTTGTCCATGTTGCTGATCGGAACGCCTATAGTATGTGTGAATTCGTCATCAGCACTGTCTTCAAGGGCTGCCTGAATGTGGCTCAGATTTTTTTTAAATGCAGACTGCCTGTTCACAATTGTCGGCGTATGACCGACAGCCTCAGGTGTCTCTACGATGTTCATTAGAACATTAGCCAAGATATGATGTTCTGAGTGGTTGCTAGGTAGATGCAAGGGTGTTGTAGGTAGTTGCGAGGGTGTCACAAAAATGTCCTTATTTTCCTATGTAAAAAGAGTCCATTACCATGTCTCTTCAATGTTCTGGTGGTGAGATATGGTGTTCTGGGTTGTTGCTAGGGTGTTGTGGGTGGTTGCCACTGTCACTAAATGTGCCTTACTGCTCCAAGTGTCTGTATGATTTTCTGTTCTAGAGATATGAGTCCTCCTTTTTCAATGTTTAGTAAATGGGCTTTTTTTCAACCACCCGGTGAACATTGTATGCCCAATTGCTTATAAGCCAGTTTATTTGACACCTCAATCATGGATGTATGACAAACAGTGTGGGACGAATAACATGCTAAACTTTTGGCAGAAGAAGAAGAATTGGGTACCACTAATGATGTTAGATTTTAAATGTAATCATTCAATTGTCGGTTTACGTAAATGAGTAGTAAAATGGTTCGCCAGTGTTGTTTCATTTTTGCTTTAAGTAAATTTGTGTACATTTTTCATTTGAAGGTTGATCAGTATTTATCCTTCTAACATCCGTAACCTTCACTAACCTCAATTAGAAGAAAGAATTGGAATACTTTCTCCTATCCCAGTTTAATATGTAGGTACATCTATAAAGTAAGCCATTTTATTTTTTTTTCCCCATAAGTGTAAATGGATGTGTTTCTTCTAGAATATATATATATATATATGTATATATGTGCCCCACCCCCACCCGGCATTAGACACTAATGTAGACCATGCTTTAGGATGAGATAGGCCAGTGTTATGACATACAACCCACCCCATCACCCCACGGCCAGGAAAAACCAGCAGCTTAATTGAGTTAGGAGAAGATCCCTGGAACACTGATCTCTTTTCTCCGAACATGAATGTGTGTCAGATTGATCATGAATTGGTTTTGACACATTATTTAATCATGAGTTTATGGAGTTCATAAAATCCCATAGACACCAGCTTTCATAGTCATATGCAGTCATAATTTAAGATAGATAGATAGATAGACAGACAGACAGACAGACAGACAGATAGATAGATGTGTCGATCGATCTTATCCATCCATCCATGTTACGTTTCAAATTAGCTTACCACAGTATTAGCATCTGATATCAGTGCTGCCACATCATTTGTTAAAGTGCTTGTCACAATGGACTTAAGTGTTACGTGTCTTTTGTATTGGTCTTTATTCTTCTTTATTCCCCCCCCCCCCCCCCCCCCCACACACACACACACACACTCAGGGTTATGTCAAGTATTGGTTTGTGGAGCAGCGTACTAGAGTTCCACCAATGAAACGCAAGTGTTTAAATTATTGACAGGCATTGTGAAAAATAAATGAGCTGCTTGTTGGTCTGCTCAAGTGACTGTGTGTCCGTGCGCTGTCCTGGGTCTTAAAAAACATTCATTTTTATTCTGTTTCATTCCCACAGCAGGATCCTGCTTGTTCTACAATTTTTGAATTATGCTCGGGTAAACAAATTAATATGCAAATGACCACTTAAATGTTTTTTTTGTTTTTTTGGTCATTCTGCAAGACACATTAGATGTGACACTCTATCCAGACGTGATCATGGGTGAAATGGATTCTCTTTGCGGAATTCAGCATATTTGAGCTCAGTATCAAACAAGTGCCGTTGTCTTGCGTTACACTGGTTCCCATTGGAATTCTAAGATTGGGCAAGTCCATTATTTTAAGATCACATTGGAGCATCATGTAAAGTTTTACAGAGAATTGCTTGTTCACTGGCTTGCCAAAGAAGCTTTTGTCTCAGCGCCAACAGAAACAACCACAGTTGCATACATTTATACCGCAAAGAGTAAAAAACAACACATCTGATAAGCATTTCTAGGAAAAATAGTGTTCATGTTTTGGCCTACACCTCATGGTTGTTTATAGTTATTTTTTTATACTACATAGTACATTTCCAAAATATCAAGTAACACCTTATTCATGAAGAAACACTGATTAAAACAGCTCTTAAAGGGAAAGGTCATTTATTCACCCTCATGCTATCGAAGATGAGTGTGACTAAAACGAAGGCAAGCTCTGTAGGTCCATACAATGCAAGTGAATGGTGACCAGAACTCTAAAAGAACACTATATAAGGTCTAAGGCAAGGACTAAAAGCTACAAAACTCCCATTCTGATTTCCTAAAAATTTCTCTTCATTTCATTCTTTAAATTACTCCTTTTATTTTTCCTATCACTTTAGCAAAGCTGTTAATTTTAGATTATTTTTTCAGCTGTGACTGTGTGTTGGGTCTTGTGCTCTTCTGCAACGGTCTTCCAGGAAGTGTCCCATCCCTAATTGCCTGTCCACAGCAGGGAGGATAGGACAACACAGAACTCTGCGTGCAGTTCATCACGGTGTGAGCGATGATTTTGATCTCCTTGAGTCCAATCCAGTTGTGACCGAGAGCAGCAGAGTAGATGGGGGAAATTGAGAGTGCTGTTTCTCTTGGGGCAGTCCAGGACACGTGGGCATCTTGTGACTTCACAATGACACAACTGACTGTGTTTCTACACAAATATCCCTCACATTGGGCCCCAGTTGTGCCCTTAACAACCATACCACCCCCAAGCCCCAGTCCCACTGTAGATGTTCTCGGATGAATAATTAAACGTTGTTTAATTTGGAAATACGTGATCATGGGACACATCGCTCACATTATAGTTTATCTCATGTTTCGGACAGAATGCTGCCTTGTGGAGAGGGGAAAATAGGACATCACCCCTACAATAAAGTACTGTGGGTGGTGCCGTGGTACAGTTATGGTGTCAGATGGTAATACCATGGTACTGAAATGATACTTTGTGCAATGATACTTACATGGTTCTTCAAGATACTTCCAAGAATACCGTAATACCACCATGATACTTGTCTAAATGACCATTATAGTGCCATGGTGCAAGTCCAAAAACAATGGTAGTGCAATAGCAGTAAAAAAAACACAATTTTCAATGACTAAATGCTAAGGGAAATTGTTTTGTGGACAATTCTGGGATATGTCAATGATTAGCTACATTGATTTTGATGCATTATTATTTTTTGTGTGTTGTCAGATAAAAAAAATAACTACTTTAGAGGACAAAAATATCTGCATCAAAAAACTGCCATAAAAATATTATATATTAATATTATTTTCCACATTTACTGACTTAGATTTTATAATCAACAACAATCCTGATCATAACTACCAAATATTCATTCGTTTTCACTATTTTAACCCTTTAAATGCCAGTTTGTTTACATAATGCCGCTGTTGTTTTGTACACACTTACATTTCTCAACACACACACATAAAAAACACACACTGACATCCATACCAACACATATTTTTTTCAATTGTCCTGCAGGTCTCTATAATACACCAAACAGAAATAGGAAAAAGGTATGTATTTACTCCATAGGCTAAACATGAGAAAAATGGCGCCATATGATGGAAAACAGAAAAAAAACAAGATTTTGAAGCCAGGGATCCATAACGAAACCATAATATCATAGAATTCATGATTTTATGTGGATAAATGGGGATGTTTTTGTCCTGAAGGTCCTGCATGTAACTATTTTGTGTACACGGTGTATTGTAGATGTATTTTAGTGGACACACTTATTTTGATATGACTAAATTATGAAAAATATACTGGCAACCATTGACAGATTTTCACCAATAACCAATAGTTCCTAAAGCAACTATCTTCATTGATTAATTAGTAAAACCAAAATCTCAAATACTCAACAATCTACCTGGTAACTCCTTACCAGTCTTGGGAATGGACTTTTCACTTGGCCCAGTAAGCAACCCCATAGCAACCATCCAAAACACCCTAGCAACTACCTAGTAATAATGCCTCATATACAATAGAAGTCGACCAATTGTGGATTTTGCCGATATGATAAGTAAGGTGTTGGGAAATGCTGATAACAGATTAATCAGCCAGTAGTTTTTAAAATTGATTAATATAATGTAAAAAAAAATAATTCTTTCTTTGTTATGGCAGGCAAATACAAAGAGTCCAAAATAAATAAAGTCCCAGATGCATTTTTTTTTTTGTTTGTTTAACAGAAATCCAAATTGTACCCAAAATTATTTTCGATTTGGTGCATAACGTGGATCTTTTAAGTATAAACCAGCCTGAAACACTATGGGGACTCTAATTTTGAAATTACTAAATGATGAAAAACTGCAACTATCGACAGATTTTTGCAGATAACCAATAGTTATTAATTGGTAAAACCGATATATCGGCATACCTCTAGTTTGTAGAATGCTGCCACGAGGTTGCTAAGGTGTTCTGTGTGGTTTTTGCATGATGCTTTGTGGTTTCTAAGGTGTTCTAAGTGGTTTTTACTTCAGCATGTTGCAATGCTAGGGTGTTCTGAGTGGTTTCTAGGGCATTGCTAGATGGTGTCTAAAGTATTCTGTGTAGTTTCAGATATTTATAAACATTTCAAAATGCTTTGTTGGCATCATTCTTATAAAGAAGAAACATTGCGAAATGAGGAATCTAAACTGCTGCAATAAACAACTATATAAGGTTGTATATTGCGGGCAATGCTCTTGTGAATGGATGACCAGTGTTTTAATTGTTTGATACACAGTGTTTCATGTACCATATCAGTGCAGCATTCTTATTAAAGCAATCCTAAAATGCCCATAATGTCCCATCACCCTTTTTTTAGTAGCTTTTAATTCATCTCCAAGGAGATTTGTGTAATCCTGCTTAATATTTAAGACCCATAAAAGAAAGGAGACAGGAGTGACTTGCTATTATGTCTGAAGTCATGAAGTTTTTCTTTGTGAATTCCTCAAGAAGTAGCTCTTAAAAGCCCAGGTTCTTTACTACTTCTGACACAAACGTGTGATATTCCTGAGTGTGAATTAGCAGATATTTGTTTTTCAGGGCAATGCAATTCAATACTCAAACATTGAGAAGTAGTTCAAAGTCTGCATTCATTTGTTGAGGGCTCTCTTCACCTTGCAAGCAGATGGACAAAAGGGAAAAACAGGAGGAGGGGTGGAGTACTACAACTTGGATGGTTGCACACCAGATTTTAGACTGGAAAAAAGCTGCTCCGACATTCCAAGAATGGCATTCCATATTTTTTCTTGACTTCTCTCTGTCGTTCATGACCCAAAAAACAATACATGGAAATGAGGTGACTTCCTGCTCAACTCCCCCCCCCCCCCCCCCCCCCCCATTTTCTCTGGAGACTTGGTACAGCCCGTCTCCTCCTCCACTGCTTTCATTGTAATGAGGTGGTGACATCATCTGCAAACATACTCGCTGCACCGTTGAAGAAATTTCAACCCTGTGGCCCTCCTTCTGCTCTGTTAAAGGTGTCTCACAAAACCCTTCCTTTGACTCCTTGCATTTCAGACCAAGAGCCAGTCTGTTCATCTCAAGCAGATTAAAGAGCATTGCAATCATTTTGCAGTCAACCCATCCTGGCCCCCTTCCTCTAACTAAGCAAGTCTGAAGGTCTTGTGGGAGTGTGAGCATTTCCCTCCCTTATACGACAGGAGGAGGGGCGAGTGTGTTTGAGGTCGGTGGGAGACGCTGCTTTTGAATGGACAGAGTGGGAAGACGAACAATCAGAGAGACAGCAGCATGCGTTTCTCCTCCAAGACAGACCCGTCTTTACTGAGAGCTTTGGACTGGGTTGGAGCGTTCTTGCATTTCACAACTGGATATCTTTCCGTTTAACTTGCATTGCAGAGGGAAAAGTGTGAAGGAAGGCAAGAAAACCGTGGATCTTTCCTCCCCCTTTCCCGCTGTTTTTTGCTGTGTGTCTCGTCCCTTTTCCACGGTTTCTTGGGAGGTTGCGCAGAATCTGGAAATAGTTTCCCTCTTGGTCAGGGATCATGGATGTAGAGTTGGCTTCCGGGGGTCCCGAGGGCTTCTACCAGGAGCCGAGCTACCCTGCTCAAATGGCCTTCAACTACAACCAGCTTGAGGGGCGGTTCAAGCAGCTACAAGGTAAGTTCTCTCCGGAGGAAGTTGTTTACAGGCGTTGCTATGCATGGTGTCCACTAAGATGGAGAATTGATGAGGTTCCTGTGACTCGACTCTGTCCCGGCTGTGATTTTCTGCTATATTGTTATAAGAACGTGTAGAGAAGAAGCTACAGAGGGGTTTGTTTTGCAATCACTAATCCTCACGGAAAGGGTGGTGTAAAGGCAATATGTGGTGGAAAAGGTCTTGGGTGAGTTTCAGACCGGACTAGAGCAAAGGATTTTGGACAACCCCAAAAAAATTAAAGAAGCTTTTCATGCAAACATTCTACCTTTACGCTTGGCTCCCCCTACCCCAAAGACACAAGAGCCAAGTCGGTATGGGGCAGCTCAACCTCAATGGGTCGTCATAGACAACAATGGAAAACCCGGGATGGTGGGAGTGGCTGTTTTGTTCCGCTGACCTCAGTGATAGTGGCACGTTTCTTAATGTTGCTGAAACTGCAGCTCTTTTATAGCTCCGTATGCATTTAAATTGCATCTGCTAATGATTGTTGTCATTTAATTTTTAAATATACCAAGGGGTTAAGTAGACCCACGTGAGGCCTACCTCTCCTTTGTTGTAACTCATTGTTAAAATAGTTGGATTGTTGCTTGACTATTATTAATGGTACAATTTAGATTTACATTTCATTTGTCAAACTGGTTTTGCAGCTACAATGATTGCGTTTTAGATGTTGTTTCAATATCTTAGTGGCGTATTTTCTGATTTGGTGCCTCCTTGGTTGATCAGTAGACACACGACCAGGCTTTTGGCACTTCACGCACTCAGCAATTTCACACATTTACACTTGTTTTTGTTTTATTTGTTGTTACTATATTGTGAATGTCTTTTGTAGGGCTCTGGTTTTGTTTGGATGCCCCAATGCTTAAGTATGACCCATGATTTTACATAAGTTTTCATAACCCAAATATGCATTTTGAATAGTCAACCACGCATGCCACAGTGGTAGAAATATGATTAGCAGGAAACAATTATTAGTAGATAGATGGATGGATGGAGTATTGTTGTTTTTCGGTGAATGTATTGCAGTCTGTTTGTATGTTGCTAATCAGTAATCCAGGTTGGCCCTGCCCCACATCACTAATCAAAAAAAGTAACCTTTAAACTGTGATGCATCCTTGTTTGAGTGATTATGCTTCATTCCAGGCTGGTTAAATAACTTAATATGGCAAGGCTGAGATAAACTGCCTTGCCTACACCATCCTACTCAGCAAAAGACTTTAGTTATGATTTGCCATAAAACATTTCAGGCAAGTAGTTAATCTGTGGTATGTACTTCTGAAATAGACAACTAAAAATGTTCAAAATGGCTTTAGGTTATGGATTTAATTATTTTATTTGCTGTCATACTGATATGTACTATCTTGTTGCTCAGGTATGATGCTTTGATTAAGAATGTATAAAAAGTTAAGAATATTTGCTGCTACAAAGGCAGGAAGCTCTGCATTGTATTATGCACCCTAACAAATTAATACCGACTACACAAGAAAACATTCTTCAAACCTCAAGACGATACCGATTAGCCAAGATAAATGACCGATTATTGGAATGCTTCTTGCGCTATTGTCCAAGCCCAGGGACAAACTTCATAGTCTAAACAAATAAAACTGCAAACTTCTTTTCCACACAAAGTTTATTTGCTAAAGCCGCATCCAGCTGATCTTTGACGTTGACTTTTACTTAACTGGACTCGGAGTCTTGATGACACTATAGAGCAATTTTGCTGTGAGGGAAAGCTTGCAGGAGCTCACGGGTTGCGTGCTGAAGCAGATCCTTTGTCCTCTGTGCATCTTCCTGCCAAGGAAGTCTCTTAGTCTGTCTCTCAGTCTGGTATTCTCAATGACCTTCTGTTCCACTGTTGGCAAGGACATGGCCGCTGAAAGAGACAGAATGAGATGTCGAAGGTTCTGAATGGACCCGGGAAGGTTGGGTCAGGGTGAGGATGAGTTGTTGGACGCTAAACTAGTTTGATTCACTCAATTAAGTGTTGAGGATTTACTCCCGGGTTGGACCTTTAAGCCCAAAGTATATTTCGGTTTGACACGAACGCTTAGTGTCTGCGTATGGTATACTTCATTTGACTGCGTGCATGGGGTGCTTGGGTTTGTGCTTGCAACGACTGTTATGCAAGACTGGACTATTTCATTTCAAGAGTTTAGATCCATGAACATGTCTTTATATTCCTTCAGGTTGCAGTTATACAAATGCACGATGTATCTCCTGACCTTCTCGCACATGCACTCCTGACATGCACATCCACTGTTGTTGTTGTCTCAATCGCCTATTGTTGTTTGGGGCAAATACAACATCTTCTAGCACATCTTCGTGACCGCAATGACTCCGTGGTGAGTGTTGCCACCTTGTGGACCAACTAATTGATGCAAATAATTCCAGACGCATGCGCATACTTCACATTCAGAGGATGCACAGTTAGAAAAATTGGACCGCACCCGTTCAGTGCTTGAGCACTTTGCTGATTATGAAATTTACGTAATGCGTCCTGTGTGTAGATATCTGACCAGGGGTGTAGATTGGGCCTGAACATTGGTGGGGTTGCAGCATGAAGCATTTACCCATGTTTCCACTAATTATGGTATGAATTTTTGGAGTATTTTGTAGTTGCTTGTTTGGATAGTTGTGGGGGTGGGGGGGTGTTACCTCCATAGTTACCTCCCCCTATCCCCTGAATGTACACCCCTGCGACTAACCGAAGTATACTTTTTTGGGCTTTTGCTGGTCTAGTGATGTTAACAACTCAACAGGGCCATAACTGTCACCACCTTCTGCAACTCCCTGGTGAGCAACAGAAACATGAGAGGAAGTTGATTCTGAAGCAATGAAGGAAAACGTTGACATGGCAACTCAATAAAAGCTGTGTTTTAAAGATAGATGAGACATCCACCCAGTATCAATGAGCTAAACGCTATAGTTCATACAAATATAAAAATTCTGTCATCATTTATTCACATCTATATAGAAACTCAAGTACCCTAAACAGCCAAACATAAGATCCCCTAAAGAGCCATTGAAAAGCCTTAACTTTTAAAAGTGAATACTGTTGGTGTGAAACTGTCTTACTCTTTAAAACAAAAAAGCAGTAAGTTCTGCATAAAATGCAAATGTCTTTTTAGCATTTCTCTTTTTTGGTGGATCATGTAGAACATCTGAAGTGTGATGCACGTTTGCTCACGTTGTGTTCATCTACTTCTGAAACTAAGGGTGCGGTTTAAATCAGTGAACCTGAAAACAACAGGGCAATTACAGTTAGTTTGAATATTTACATTTAAGTATGTGAACGCTCGCCAAGTAGATACCTCGTTCTGTCTTAAAAAGATAGTAAGGTCAGCCAATTTGATTCCTTATCAATAGGAATCTGTTCCAAAACCTAGTGTGCTTCCCTAGCTGTATGCCCTCTAAGGGAGCATCCTAAGCCAAATGCAAACTCCTATCTCGTCTCTTCTTTTCTGGCCAAACTTCTATGTTTGTTTGACCATTTCTGCCGTGTATACCACGTTTGAACAAAAAAAGGGATGGTTGATCTATGATTTACTGAATAGCATTCATTATGTGATGGAAAATGCTCAATGTTGCATTTTTACTAAGATTAGAAAAAATGTCTACATTTTTGGAAAGTTGCTATATTTTAATCATTTGTTGTTGTGAAACAGTTCAGGGTGTCAGCTACTGATATGTAAAGTTTTTAGCCTTATTTAGGACTAATAAAAAATGGATATTGTTTAATTGCTTTTAACAAATGTTGCAATTGTGCTACGCTGGGTCTCTGAGGTTTAAACTGGGTTTCTGGTCTTAACTGGTTTAAGCTGGTCTCTCACAAAGCCTGGTCTAGCTGGCTAGCTGAAAAATGCCTCAAACTTCTGTAAAACCAGCTAACAGACCAGCTTGACCAGGCCGGGATACCAATCTAAGACAGCAAACCATCTTAGGCTGGTTTAAGCTGTTTTTTGCACAATGGCATTACATACTGTAAATCTGTAATGTGTTTCCCTCATTAAGACAGAATGTTCCTGGCGAAGCATGCCATTTATCATTGTCTTTCCGTAACACTGGAGGAACTGTGAGTTTTCCCGGTTGCCACAACTGGAATGTCATCACTTAAAATGTGGCATGAGAAACATGCATCAGAAACATTTCTCCTGCTCTGTTTGTTTCCATGAGCTGTACCATCATCTCTCTGTGAGTGTACAATGCGTTCACTTGCAGATGCATATTTTTTTACGGCAACGAAATCAAAATTGACCCCATTTATACCTATACACGATAAATGTTTTTTGTGTGTGATTCATAGGTTTTGTATGTGAGAACCTGTTGTTATTCTGAACCAGTTACATTTAAAAAAAATAATAATTCTTGACTTTAATATTATTAATATTATTATTGTAATATTATCTGTTCTTGAAAGTGTATTGTTCTAAGATTCGGACAGGACATTGTACTAAAATACTCCAAGTTTCTTGCACTACGGTTCAGCGACACTACAACACCACTATTGAATCTACAGCATGATCAGCTTAGTCAAATTTCATAATAAATCAACTCTATGAGATGGTTCTTTCACAGCGTGAAACATACAGCGCTACATCCTGAACAAATTAGTGAATTAAAAACTTTCTCCACCTTTCAAATTATTTATTTCGGCTAATGTCGCCAAGGCCACGTGGGCGAGGAAAAATTAGATGAACCAATAATATCACAGGTCACTTTTCTCGATCCAGTCAAATCCTATAGGACAAAATCGGGCACCGCCCTACATTATTTCCCACTGAATGTTTTGTTTTCACTAGGGGATGCACCAATGTATTGGCCACCATATTTATCGGCAAATTATTGACCAAATTAAAACCATCGGCAAATCGTTTTAAGCATGAAAACGCTGAAATGAATAACCGATGGTCTCTTTATGATTATTTATCAACACACTTTGTTAAAACTTTTTGAATTGAAATGTACAAATAATAATAAATAATGATAGCAGCAGAATGTAGAAGGGTTGGCACTCCTAAGAACATGTAATATGTCATTTATAAGCATTCTTGTTTTTACATTGAGGAAAAACCTTCTTTAAAGACATGACAGTTTTGAAAGTTGCAGTTACCTATACTCGATGAGGTAAAACCATTCAAAACGCTTTGAAACCAGCAAACTTCTGATACATTGGTATGGTATCCATTAAGGCTGCATGATTGATTGAGTTAAGATTGAAATTGCAATAAGGTCTTGCACGATTACGAAAGCTTGAAATGCTGTTTAAAAATACACAGCAATCAGCTCTTCAGTCAGTGCTTCATTCAGCATTGTGTGAGCAAGCGGCACCCTCTAGCGGTCTAGATGGCATTTTCCATTATCCAATACACCACAATAAACCTTAAGATGGCATTTTGTTCCTTTGGTAACTTTCTGTTTTTCCATGATGTGGTTGACATTTCTGTGGAATTGCCCAAAATATGCATGATATGAATTTGTGATGTTCTATTATATACAGTACAAACATGTAAAATGTGAGTTTTGTTGTTTTGAACTAAAAAAAAAAGGACATCTGAGATGTGGCTTATCGTGTGGCTTGTTGAGACCTAGCGTGTGTGGAGGCTTCACGCTATTCTCCACGGCATCCACACACAACTCACCACGTGCCCCACCGAGAGTGAGTACCATATTATAGTGACCATGAGGAGGTTACCCCAATGTGACTCTACCCACCCTAGCAACCGGGCCAATTGTTTGATGCCTGACTGGAGTCACTCAGCGCACCATGGATTCGAACTTGAGACTCCAGGTGTGGTGGTCAGCGTCTTTACTTGCTGAGCTACCCAGGCCCCCCAGCTCTTTGTTCATTTTTAAACATAAGTCCTGAGCAAAACGGTGATCTGATGTCAAAATAAGGTAACTGACAAAATATCGGTATCGGCCATTAATGTTGTGCCATTAATTTCATATCGATGCATCCCTAGTTTTCACTCAGAAATATGTCACATCATGTAGGTTAAATATGCTGTTTTATGTCGACTGAAAAGTTGCCAGTGCTATGTTCCACATGTTTCTCATCAGCAAACACAAAAATGCATGAATGGCCCTAAAGTGTTTTAAAATTCATGTCTTTGTTTTTGTTTCTCGTAGTTGAAATACTCATACTTTTTATGTTGTGGTTTTAAGTAGAAAGTGTTGGGGGAGGGGGAGTTTTCAATCTGTGTGCTGAGGTGACAGCTAAACATGATACTTTGATCCCAGTGACCTGTCCACTCCACACCACACAGGAAGTCTTAGGAATTCCATTCTGCAGACGCTCACGCCACAGGATGCAGATAAATCCGAGAGAGAGGAAAAGGAAGCCACCTCTGGACTACCTTTCTTAGTCGCTCCAAGGCAGATTTCTCTTTCTTGTTTTTGTTAGTTCGGTCCAATCTTGTGTGGACATCTTTGACAATTTCTTCAGTGAAGAAAGTATTTCATTTGAAAAGCTGATCACACTTATCTATGACCCTCTGAGACTTGGCCCTCTCCTATTTCTGTATTGAAATGTTTCATCCATGTTGTGCAACTTTGAATCCCACAGCCAGCATACATTTTGTGATGTGAAGAATGTTGTGGTCGGGTCTTTTTCCATTTATTGGCCTTCAAATTCAGTGACATGCACTCATGAGTAGCACATACAATACATGAAATAGAAGACTTCCCTTTCCTGTCTTGCATAAAGACTCATAAGGTGCGAAATCCATTTGAAAGTGAGCATTTTTTCACTTGAAAAAAACTCAATTTATATTAAGTATCTTTAACTACTATGTACCTATGAATTTGATACAATGTACCTATTATGTACATGCTTGTTGTTTAATTGTATTTCAGTACCTGCATTTCATTACATCTGTAGTTACTCTCTTTACCCCTAATTCTAAACCTAACCCTACTCCAACCCTTACCCTGAACATAACCCTAACCTCAACTTCTAAACCTACCCAAGCTTCAGTGTCAGTAACAGCAAATGTGATTATTTTAACAATTCTGTAGTGAATCTTAAAACAACATGTAGTTACACAAATCCATGTATGTATTTTAATGTTAGTACATAGCAGTTAAAGACACCTAATGCAAAGCGTGATCATAAAAATGATCATAAATGGCAAAATTATTCCTTGACGTAATCGTCGTATTTACACTTTTTGACTTTTTGTAAAAGTGTTCTTCGTGAAGGGATCCAGACCCATTTGAGTAGCCTCTCTCTCTCACAACGCACAAAAATGCCTTTTGGAATTTGTCCACGATGATTGTTGTATGTTTTCACTGAGAGATAATGCAGAAAGGGGCTTTTTCTGAAAGTTTCATTCCAAAATTTGGTATACATTTACACTGCCAAGTAGTTTTTGTTCTTCGTAGATTTTTTAATTTTTTTTGTGAGCATATGGACAATATTATCTCTTGTTGCAAGGGAAGGGTGTGGTTTGTTTTGTGGTCAGAAAACAAAGATTTTGAGGATACAGGAAATGACAATAAATCAACAGTCTTTGAGCTGTCTTTGCTTCCTTTCTGTCTTGAGCTTATTTTTAGAAGCATATAAACAAGAGCGCGATTTCTGTCACAATTACGACATTGACACTACTCCACCCCCCTTATCAGAGTGACCCCCTGACCTGATCACAAATCCAGACTGAAGTATTGATTTATCCAAACAGCCTGTTCTGACCAAAGGCCTGTAAATTCACCACATGTCATTCATTTGGGGAATTCTGGCCTCTCTTCTCCCCAATTCGGTATGTCCAATTCCCAATGTGCTCTTAAGTCCTCGTGGTGGCATAGCGACCTGGCTCAATCCAGGTGGTGGAGGACGAATCTCAGTTGCCTCCGCGTCTGAGACCGTCAATCCGTGCATCTTATCATGTGGCTTGTTGAGCGCGTTACCGCGGAGAGGTAGTGCATTTGGAGGCTTCGTACTATTCTCCACGGCATCCACGCACAACTCACCACCTATAGCGAGAACCACATTATAGCGACCACGAGGAGGTTACCCCATGTGACCGGGCCAATTTGGTTGCTTAGGAGACCTGGCTTGAGTCACTCAGTACACCCTGGATTCAAACTCATGACTCCAGGTGCGGTAGACAGCTTATTTACTCGCTGAGATACCTAGGCCCCCAGAAGATTTTTTTTAAATAATCTGGAAAGGGTCATGACATACCTTTTTGTTTTATTATTTTAAAATGTTCCTTAAGGTTCACTTGTAACATCAGTAAAGTTTTTTGCACAAAAACAATATTTGTAAAACAATACATTTCCACCCTCATTCTGACCCAAGTGATTAAAGGTAAAATAGGTGTTGATGTGTTGTAGTGGAGGCAGTTAGATGTAAATGTCTACCACAGTGTGACATCACAATGTGGAGAAAGTAGAGAACGAGGCAGCTTGGTTTCAACAAACTCTCGTTTTGCAGTGAGAAGGAAGTTTTGAGTTCTGAAACATACAGTATGTTTTTTTTAGGTCAGTGACTTCTTCTAAATCAAAAGATCAAGGATAATTTGATTCCTCATGCCATGACCCCTTTAATAATGTCTCCTTGGCGCATTGAGAGGGGAATATTATCAGTGAATGATGACTTAAATGTTGGTCATTCAAGTCTTATGAACTACTTTTATGATACTTTTATGGGGCTTTGCATACTTTTTGATGCTTTAAAGCTCCAGTCCCCAATTATAACATGGAATATGGAAAAGAGTGGCCAGTGCATTCTTCCAAATTTCTTTGTGTCATACAGAATTGAAATGGCATTAGGTTGAGTAAATGATGGCAGAATTTTCATTTTTGGGTGTACTATTCCTTTACTTATCTCCATAAACAAACTGGCGCCTTTTTGATGCGATTTTAGCTGAGACAGATTTTAGCTGCATTTGGTGCGTTCATAACTCGTCCATTCTGCTTCGTGTTAGCGGTGAGTTGTGGTGCTAGAGCCTGAGAATGGGTACACTGGACATGTTTACCCAACGTTAAGTCCAGATGCTACCGCATTCCTGCAGTATTCCCCGCGGTTTTTGCCGGGGCTGAGGGTAGGAACACTGCCGCCATTGTTTGCCCTTCCCACAGTCCTCTGGGAGTATGCGCAAGCCCGGCTAATATGTAGCGTTTGGTGGCATTGGTTGCGATGTTATCGGCTCACAATGAAGCCATAGTTCTGTGAGACTTCACTTCAAAACTTGTGAAGGTGAATCGGTTATGACCTGGAAGCAGAGAGGAGAATATGTTGCAACAAGCTCTTATTAAAATTTGATGCCATTTCTACCTGACAGATGTTTCGGTTCACATCGGGAAAAAACTAATTAAATCTCTTTAATATCACAATTGGTTCTCCTAGACAGCAGTGAGCTTAAATGGTGACTTTTGCTTATGTTAACTGCAATGAAAAGGGCATTTTAATTGAACATTTGGAGCATGTAGCTGCCGACAGGTCAGCGTTTTCTGTGCGTGTGTGTGTTTAGACATCAGAGTGTGTATTGAAGGTTCATATGAGAGATGAGGCCTCCACAATCTGGTTGGATGTATAATTTGCTTTCATAGCTGCAGTGTTGCCTTTGGAAAATCCGTCATCAGTTCAGGACATGCTGTTTACTTCAGTATGTTTGTTTTTCATTGTCTATAAAGCGTAGTGCGCATACATATGTTCCTTTACAACATAAGATTACTGTGGGTAAAACCACTGTCATACACAGTGCATACACAGTCTGGCTCCGGAAGTCGAATGTATGTTTTCTGTGGGCCAATTAACATTTAAAGACAGGCCTAACATGAGCTCTGAGGTTGTTAAAGGAATAGTTCACCCAAAAATTTAAATATGTATGTCTCTCTTCAGCAGAACCGAAATTAAGATTTTTATAAGCACAT
Organism: Moxostoma hubbsi; assembly: GCA_032164185.1. Classification (NCBI taxonomy): domain Eukaryota; kingdom Metazoa; phylum Chordata; class Actinopteri; order Cypriniformes; family Catostomidae; genus Moxostoma; species Moxostoma hubbsi. The sequence goes on from JAVLUX010000051.1 coordinate 3,709,535, forward strand.
TTAAGCTCTGAATGTCCATACGATGCATGTAAATGGGTGCCATCAGGCTGCTGGCTGTTTGAACGTCCAAAAGTTATATTTAGGCAGCATAAAAGTAATCCACATGACTCCAATCGATCAATTAATGTCTTCTGTAGCAACTCGATAGGCTTGTTTAAGAAACGAATCGATAATTAAAACTTTCGTAACTTTTGAAAAACGTTTCCTGCTTGCATTCGACATATCACGTAGCCGTGATGTAAGCGTGATGGCGTGTTCACGTGAGAAGTCTGAAGTGCACACTTTGTTTACGCGAGAGTTAGGTCATTTCAAACAGCATCCCGCCACTGGCCGGAAGTAACGATTTAAGGTTCAAACATTTTAATTATTGATTTGTTCCGTATACAAACCTATTGATTTGCTTCAGATGACATTAACTGTCCAACTGTTGTGTGAATTACTTTTATATTGCCTAAATATGACTTTTGGACGGTCAAACAGCTGGCACCCATACCCTTCCATTGTATGGACATATAGAGCTGAAATGTGCTTATAAAAATCTTAATTTTTGGTTCTGCTGAAGAAGGAAATATATACACAACTGGGATGGTTTAATGGTGATTCAGTCATGAGATTAACTAACCCTTTAATTGATTGCTTCTGTTGAAGCCATCAGTCATTGTGGTATTTCAACTTTTTAAAACTTGTGTTTAATAACTGTATTCCTTGTAAACGGCAAGCGAAGTGCAACAAAAGAGCTCTGCAGCGACCGCCCACCCCCATGAATGATGCAATCATGTCTGTTTCCCTACACTCTCAAACTACTTATATATTTAAATATATATGAATATTTTGCAATAAAATACATTGTTTCTATACTTATAATCAGTAACTGAATCAGTAGTTTTATATTTTTCCATTGTTTTTAATTTGATATCATCATAATTACGTTTGTGCCTTTGTGTTTATGTTCAATTTCAAATCAATATTTGTAATGTAGTGGTTCACCTCAGAGCTGGTTGTTTTGGTTCATGGCTTACAACGCTTTTATGGAGGATTTCATGAAATGATGACCGAATTAAAAAAATGTTGGAGAAATATCCTTTAATGCACTAGGTTAAGTACATGCCTTTTCAGAGTGCTGTTTATGGTCTGAGCTGTGGATACGTTTGACCCTTTGACCTTTGGCCTCCCTCAGTGGCAGATGCTGCTCTTTCTCTGTTTGTTTATTCGGTTTTGTTTTGGGTCTCGATGACCTCTCCCTCCATTCTCTCTCCGCTCATTTTCTGTCTGTCTCTCTAATTTACTAACAGTCCCGTCTCAGACGGACTCTCGGGTTGGGGGAAGGCACGGTCATCCTGAGTCTTAACTACTCAGGGGTCAACCAGGATAAACACTCTTGTCTCGACGAGAATGCGGGAGAACAATTCAATCCATTGCTTACGTCTGTGTGAGGATATGGAATGCAATAACAGGAACATTGGGAGGATTATACATAAATTCTCTCTGTTCAAACATTTGAACCGCTTGTGCAAGGGTGGAGCCCGTAGACTTGCATAAATAAACATGAAGGTCGCCCCTTTGTCCACAGTACATTGTTTGATGCGTTTGATTGGTGGGAATTGTCTGCAAGCATATGGATTATGGGATAATGGTTAAAAATGGCAGAAATGTGGCAAACAAAGTGGTTTACCATTTGGCAGGAACAACAGAAAAGTTTTGGCTCTTTTAGTAACACAGTTGAAAATGTTGTTTCACATGGACTATTTGAAACCAAGATTGTTTTTGGCAAAATGTTGAATATTGACCTGACTTTTACAGAGACCGTATAGGATGACACAGGTCACTCGTAAACTATAAATGGGAGAATCACAACATTGAATATGGCAGCTCTAGGAATAGAAGTCCCGCCTTAAAAGATTACTTGGTTAAAAACATTTTTGTGAGAACGCACAAGCTCATTAGCTGCACCAGCATGAAAAATAACACATTTCTGCCTAATCTAAGCTAAAGAAGCACAATTTATGATGTTGTTGTCAGAATTTATTTCGGATTTTAAATGTTATTTGCTTGTAAACTTGCCCAACCATTGTGGAGATTTCAGTGTTTTCCCATTCAAGTGGATAGGTACTTGTACTTTTAACATCCCGCAAGATTCCCTGAGGTGTTATGAACATGGCCACCGAGTGGCCTGGCTTCTCTTAAAGGGACTTCCTAGAAGATCTAGTTCATACCAGTCTAAATATAGCAAATAAAATCAGAGGAGTAGAAATATTTTTGATGATCAGCTTTGCTCATGAATATTAATTAAGTGATGTAACGTTCACAAACTTTTGAAAGTGAGTACTAGTCAGTAGGATTACCACTTAAACTCTATCCCTTTACATTTATATTTACATTTATACATTCAGATTTCTAACTATATATTCAATATTTATAACTATATATTCTAATTTATAACAATATATTCAATATTTATAAATATATTCGGATGTCCAACTTTATTCTGATTTTAATCTGTATATTCAAAATGTATAACTTTATATTCAAGATGTATAGATATTTTTGGATTAACAACTATATATTGATATTTACTGTACAGAATTTCAAACAACATATTTGGATTTTTAAATATATATTTTTTATATTTAGAACTAATATATTTGGATTCATAACTATATTTTCTGAAAAAAAAATGTATGTTCAAGATTTTATGTATTATGTATTCAGAATTTCTCACTATATCTATATTTTTGGGGGGGGGGGGGGGGGGGGGGTTATACATGTGCCCCTCAAGAGTGTGCATAATAGTGACTTTACTGTGGTTAGGGGAATTCACTTTGCATAATGTGGTAAAATGACTAACACACTGTGTAAAACAAGTTCCAGATATCATGTGTTAAATTCAGAGCATTAAATGCCACTTTGTGTTCCTGCAGATGAACGAGAGGCCGTACAGAAGAAGACCTTCACCAAATGGGTAAACTCGCACCTGGCACGCGTGTCATGCCGGATCACAGATCTGTACATGGACCTGCGAGATGGACGGATGCTGATCAAACTGCTGGAGGTGCTGTCCGGGGAGAGGCTGGTGAGTTAGAATGCTCTCAGAGTCGTGATGTCATGATCAGGGGGCGAGGCCATTGGAATTTGCATAAATGACAATGCTCTTATTTGGCTGTGGGGGGTTTGTTCCCCCATTTGAAGATGTGTCATTATTTTGTCCTTATTTAATGACCGGTTTTGCTGAGTCAAATTGTGTCATCCAAATGACTATTTTAGCAGCGTGTTTGGTTACCAGCCCCGTTTGGATAACTAGCCTGGTGGTTTAGCTTTCACTCAGGCGATTATCCACATGCATCATCTAATTACTTAAAACTCCTCTTTCCCGTTCAGAAAAAAAGTGAGGGCAGTTTTCGAAGAGTTTGGAGAAAATAGGCAAGCAAATACGAAGGCTTTGCTATACAATGTTTATGGCTGCTTATCTCAGCTGCGGTTCACACCTATCCAGATGGAAACCATCTGGAACATGTGCTTCAAACTAAATAAGCAAACAAAGAATAAATGGGAACATGCAGATGGGTGAATCTCACAAAACCTGTCAAGATGATGTCCAGGTCATAGTTCCTGCCAATTATCAAAAAATGTATGTGCAATAAAGAAAAATAAAGCTCGTCTTTATTAAGATATCTTACATTTTGAATTTTGGACACATTTTGTCTCTTTCTTGTGGAGTTTTTGCACATTTAAGCATATTTTTTGACAGTTTTCATTAATATAATGTGAAAAAAAAATTATTAGATATAATTTAAAGTATTTATTCAACATGATATGTGCTTATTTGTCATGAAAATGAATGTCACTCTACACAAATATCTTAATATTAATAAAAATGTATCTTCACTTTCCCTATTTCTATCAACTTATACAACAATATTAAACAAAAGGACATTCCAAGGACATTTTTCCACAAATTGTCAATTCTCAATATTATGTGAAAAAAAAAAATTATTTAATGTATTTAGTCATTATTATTTATATGCTTAATTTTCATGAAACTAATGTCATATTGAAAAAAACAAATCTTATTAACAATAAAAATAGGCTTCATTTTTTTTTCAAATTTTTCTCTTTTGATTTTGGGGTGAAATAAGACTTGGATATGTTCTCAGAGAGATCCACCCAGATATTTATTAAAATTATTTTAAGGTATTAAATAAGGTATTTTAATAAGGTTAATATTAACTCTTAAGTCACAGGTTCTTATTTCCCAGGACTTCAGTCGAGACCACCAGACATCTCCTCCTTCCGAATTGATCCACAGTTAAACTCTAACTTCTGTGTCAACGGGTCGTGACCTTTGTGTTTAAAGAACAGTTTTGGGTGCTTGGATAAAACATATTTTAGATAAGACGTCAAATTCACAGGAAGATTGTATTCTTGAGCACACATTAGTCTGTATTTTAATGGACTAAAAAAAAAAAAAGCTGCAGATTACTTTTGTTAGATTACAGATTACAAAAGTTATTACATAACTTTTGGTTTAGTGCACCGGTTGATTGACAGGTGAGTAGGCGGTGCTTTGCTTCTGTTGGAACGCATTCGAGTTAAAAAAATGACAGCTTTTACAATACCACCCCAATGTGGTTACGTGTATTTTTGACCACCTGCAAATGTGGTTGAAGTGAACTAATCTGGAACAATGTTGGACCCCGTTTACTCCCGTTCCAGTACCTGATGTAAACAGGGCTTAAATTTAGACAACACCAACAATGAAACAAGTGACAAAATTTGCCAATGGAACAAGACAAAATACACTTTTATGAAAATGCTTAAAATATTTGAATATCTTATGCATTTCATGCCAAGTAACTGTTGAAGCCTATTTTAAATTATTACATTACAACAGCAATTCTCTAAGAAATAGACCATTCTAAAAAACCTTCCCCAAATTGCTGAAATATGAGGACTTGCTCATGATCACTCTGTCAGGATTACAACGCTGACGTGTGTGTAAAAGGTGCCACGCCGCAGCCACATGTAACCGCATTGTTTGTGTTCACACATGCTTTCACTATCTACCAAGGCCCTTGATAAGATAACTCTTCACTGGCAAGCACAGTGCCAACAAAAACCCCTTCCTTTTACACATCCTCTGCATTCTTCACCATGGCCTTGAACTGCCTCTGCTTTCAACAGAGTCACATCCTAAATTTAGAGCTTTTTGTAATCTATCGCTAGTGGTTCCTCTAGCTTTTCCTGAAACGAAGGACACAATACTGTCGTAGATAAAGACAGTGAAACTCATCTGTTTGGCCGGTGGTCAAAATGTAGCTGAGCTTGAATTTCAATCCTGTCAAGCAGTTCATCCATTCTCTCGTAAGATTGCTGGATTTCTGAACCCGTCTTGCCATCGATATCAGTTTGACCGTGAACTGTGACGCTACCCAAACCATTTAACAAAGACTCATTCACTCTCTTTAGACAAAACTATAGCAACTGTTTTTTATAGAAACACAGCCGTATATTTCCTTTGCGTGTGACTGTTTTCCCTTTCAGCAGCTCTCATATTTCATCTTGAAGACATTTAATGCTAGCAGGGCTGTTGTCAATGTGTTTGAACAGTTAGGGCAGTGTTTTTGTCGAGACTTGCCCTCACAGATACAGTATAAAGTCAAGTGTCCAAACAAACCATTGATTCATCACAAACGCATTCCTGATCATGAATAAGCTATCTCTTGGAATATGTAGAGTATTTTGCAATGGAGAAAACAGTAGCCTAAATGCCATCATTATAATACAAACGGAGTAAACTTCTCTTTCCATTACAGTTTTAAAAGGAATCTGTTACATTTCTGTCAAAATGCCAGTTACTACAGTAACATTATGTCTTTATGTCTTTTGTTTGACATGTTCCATAGCACTTCAAAGTAGAACATTGTCTGATTAATTCTGAGTCGCACAGGTTTTGTTGTCTGCGGCGCAATGTTTAACGTAATCCGCACAATCCAGTCAAGCCCGGATTATGATGCATTTAGCGCAAGGATGGGTGGTGTGTCTCGCTGCACTATAAAAATGGGAAGTGCTTTTACCCTTACAAAAACCATCAGTTGCCGCAGTTTCGTCACTCATTATTTTCACATGCAAATGAGCTTTGCGGCAAACACTTCATTGTCGCCAGAGATTTGCTGCAGGTTCACCAGTACCGGTGATGAGCTGCAAACTTCTGGCAAACATATGCGGCAAATCACAAGCTCATTTGCATGTGAAAATAATGAGTGACGAATTTGCAGATAATTTGTCAGAACTCTAGATTTATTTATTTTTTGTAATAGTAGTGCTTAAAAAAACAACAAAAAAAACACTTTTGGGATAAATCACTGAACATCTTAAGGGGGATCACGTAATCTATATGATCTTTTATTAGGGAAATCCCGGTATCAGAATCGGGTCAGATACTCCTTTGTGAAAATCGAGAGTTCATTGCGAATCTGCAGCAAACTTGCGGAAAAATTTGTTTTGCGGCAAACTTGCGGCAAATCGTCCATTGTTGCCAAAGGTTTGCTGGAGGTTCACCACATCCGGCGAAGAACTGCAAATTTGCAAACATTTGCAGCATAACAAAATTTCATGCATGTGAAAATAATGAGTGGCAAATTTGCGGCTAGTTAAAAGTTTTTGTAAGATCTGCGCTCACATACTTGTATTTGTAAAAGTGTTCCAACACTCAGATATTTGGATTCTGTATGGAAACTAGGATGGACAATGTTGCGTTGTGTCACCACAACAATATAAAAAGAATTATAGTTTCTAGTATTCTAGTTCTGATGAAACACCAGAGGACTCTTATGGCAGATCTGGAATCCCCCAATCCTCCTCAATTCGAACACTGCCGTCTGACGTATGAGTGTCACTGTGGAAACATTCAGCGGACAAATAAAAACTGTGATATGTCCTAGTTTGATTATTAAACAGAAAAGGCTGCGATCTAATGAGATAAATATAGAGTCTGCATGTGCTGCAGCATCACATCATCATGAAGCGTGCATCACATACAGACTATATAATGATTTACAGTAAATAAATTGCAGCCATTTGCGGTTTGATAATCACACTGGGTCAGGTATCAACCTGCTTCCCCAGAGGTGTGAAGCTGTCATCAAAAACATACAGACTGAAATGGCTTCACTCAGTTTTCCTCCAAAATAAAAGCTTGATTTAAATAAAAAAATAAAAAAATTATAATAAATTCGACAGAAATATATCACTACTATACTGTAGTTACGTAATATTCACTGTAGAAATACTACAGCTACTAATACTTTTACCCACCTACATTTGATCATAATTGCAAAGAAATCCTTATTAATAGACAGCCTTTATATATTGGTTATGTTGTTTTTTATCTTTGTGCTTTTGTACTTGTTTTTTTTTTTATTTTGACCGTGTGAGAGCTAAAATGACTTACTGTTTTTTTGATAATGTTTTTTGTTACAGTTGCTGAAACCAATAAAGTCTGCAGGTCAGCTCTCTTGGTTTTGTTTATTTAATGATGAATTCTTTTATGTGAAATTTGTGATTTTGTTTTATCATTTTGTGACGGCAAAAAAATGACCTTTATTTAATGATGTCTTTTGAGTAACAGTTGCTGAACATAAACACGGTGTCCTCAAATCATCAGTCTCACAGTATTGTATTTAAAAACGGCAACTTTACAAAAAAATAAAACAATAAACAGTTATCGGTATCACCGTGTAACAAAAAGGAAGTATCGGGACATCCCTATCTTTTATTATCAAGTAACAGCAATATTTATTTTAGCTTAACTGTGTGAATTGGCCATTTAGTACAAAATCATGCAAGAAATATGTCGGGGGTAATATCTGTGGTTTTATCATGGATGATGGTGATTGGCTAATAGGGAAATCACTCTTGCTTTTACAGAACCACTTCTACTACTGCAGTATGCCAATAGAAAACTGCTGATATCATTGCTGAATGCCACACTGCCTGCATTGACTCTGCTGTGTGTGTGTGTGTGTGTGTGTGTGCGCGCGCATGCATGTGTGCGTGTCAGGGTCTACCAGAGCTCCTCTTACCCATGCAGTAAGGAACGTACCACCTACACCTCTCACAGGGAGGATTGAAATCAATCATGTCTCGTTCTGCCTCAGTGCCTCATTAGCTCATTAGTGAAACGCTGTCATTCACCTCAACGCAACCCCGAATATCAGCTGGTGATTGAGTTTTCTCCCTAAGCCTGACGGGATAGTCAGTCCTCAAGGGACACGGGCCGTTCGACCCCTTCTCAAGGGATTATCTGTAATATTACACCTGCTTTCTCCAGATACTGAGCAGCCTCGCCTCAGTGCAAAGTCTTCTCAGAAATCATCACCTGGATCATAAAGTTACATATTTACAGATTTGTTCAGATTGAGCTGAACTGTTAAGGCGTGTAATTTTTTTTTTTATTTTTTTATTTTTTTTTGGAGGAGAAAAATGGAAGTCATATTTGGGTCAATGATGTAACACTTATTTTTTATATGAATCCATTGTTATTCAAAAGTATTTTAAATATGTAATTCACACAAAGCATTCTTGCATACACTGTTTACAACAATGAGTCATTTTTATTTTCTCTGCAGTTTAAAGTCAAAAATGTCTAAGTAAAAAAAAGACTCAAATGTTGGTGTAAGTAGTTATTTTTCCTCAAAAAAATAAGCAGTGAAATATATATATATATATATATATATATATATATATATAAAAAATTTCTTTTTTTTAATTTTTTTTTTTAAATATTGTTAGTTCAGTTAGCCATTTTGTTGGCATATGACAAAAATAAAAACAAAAATATTTTTATATAATTACGTAACAATTATATTTTCTCATTTTTATGAAAAGGCATGTTTTGTTTTGGTCAAACGGAGTAACCTTTTAGAAAACTTCTTGATATTATTGACTCTTGATTTTTGTAAAACATATTTTTACCATGGACATTTTTTTAAATTAATTATTAAGTTGTTTACACTCACATGGAACATATTTTATTGAACACATACACCACTTGACTTTTTTTAAATAATCTTTTTTTTTTTTTTTTTTTGGTAGAAAATGCTATAAATGTTTTTCAAAAATGTATAAAAACCAACATGGACAGAAACATTTATACGAACTTGACAAATGTGTTTTAAACTATTTATTTATTTATTTATTTTATCTATGTACAGGTTACAGTATACTGCAAAAAAAAAATCACATTCTTAATCAGTATTTTTGTCTTGTTTTCAAGTCAAACATCTAAACGTCATTAGAAAAAGAGACATTTCCTTGAAGCAACGTGATGCAAGATATTAAGTCTATTTTCAGAGAATTTTACACCATTTTGTTATCTTTATGTTCAAAGCAAAGAAAAACTTTGCATAATTGCGTTTATTTTTCTGAATCCATTAACGAAAAGTTATTTCTTGTTTAAAATATAAACCACACCAAATTTTAGGTGAGTTTGAATTCAATTTCTTGCTTCGTGAAAAGCGATTTATAAGAGTAATGAAGAGTTTGACAATAAATAGTGGACAATATGGTCTTTACTGGCCTGTTAACGACCTTCATTTAAAAAAATGGGCCGTCCTTTCAGAGGCATTTAATAGGTCGTATTATCTGACACGCTGCTCCTCCTGCGAGACATGTGTCAGAAAGAAAAATAGCCAGTGAAGCTGTCCGCAGGATCGAGTTGTCTTCCACTGGAACAAAAGCCACTGCATCATTAACTCAACGCTGAACTGAATCTTAAGGGTCGAGATACTAGTCTCTGCAGGGAATGCTGACTGCAATGAATATCCCTGTTAACCCATACCATCCTTCTCATGTGCTCATATGAACGCAAAACCTCTTAATGAAAGCGATTGAATTGAAAATCAACGTTGAACTTCATCGTAAAAGTTATCTGCACTAAAGAGTAGTAACATGTGTGATAGTTTAGTTTGGTGTTGTCACTACATATCACGTTTCTTTATTATGTACATTTGTTGTTATTCCTTGCAAATGTTCATAATTGGATTTTTGCGTTGTATTGATCACATCAATGTAAAGATACACTACGGAAGCTATCTTGTTTAATTGTTCATTTGTAATAAAATACCCTTAACGAGTACATAAAAGGTCTTCTTGCTTTACTCCTGTTTGCTACGGTACGCCTACGATAACAATTTTACATTCAGAGCCGCCGAATTCCATTTGGCGGGAAATTTCCCATTAGCTGATTTGCTACTATCTTGCTCAGACGTCATGGGGGAATTCACTAAACAGTTGCGCATGTGTTATTTCAGTGCGTAAAACCTCCTCTGCCTGCCCCAAAAAAAGATGTTGCATACACTAATATTCATTTGAAACCACCTTTAGCTTTGATCACGGTGCTCATTCATTGTGGCATTGTTTTGACAACCTTGTGCAACATTTATTTCCATCCAGATTTGCATACATTTTTGGCGGAGATATTGTATGGATGACGGGAGAGTCGATCAAATTCAAGTCTTCTCCAGCACATCGCAAAGACTTTCAATGGGGTTAAAGTCAGGACTCTGTGGTGGCCAATTCATGCTTCCTTTCCCTGTAAATTGGGCTCATAATAGATTTTGCTTCATTCACAATAATTCATCCTTTAAATTTACCAAAATTGGATTCATCTGCAGAGGAGAGCATTTCGAACCCTTGATGTAAAAACGCAAATAGCTAGCAATTGCATGTTTTAACCACAGATGTCGATAGAGAGCACAGAATTATGTAGTGTAGCTTTAAATATGTTACCAATATGTTATCATCCAATTTAAGATGGCTATCATAGATTGAGGTTTTGACTTGCAAAAGTGTTAGTAAAACTGCAAGCATCATGGGTTGAAAATGTAAAAAAAAACCAAATCTGTAAAATTTTTAACCGAATGCCATTATTTTCCAGTAAAAAGTGTGATGCATTTATAGATGTTATATAGTTACATTTTAGCTTCTTTATTTAAATTTTTTTTTTTTTATTAAATTTGAATGAAAAAATATTGTATTAGTTCTCTGAAATTAATTTTAAAATGTTGCTGAAAACTTCAATTTGTCAAAGTGGCTTTGTGGCCTACTCAACCAGCAGAAGAAATCCATGTTGTCGAGCCCTGATACCCATTAAACCGTATATTTTCTATGTATATACGGTAGAAAACTATATAATTTGCTTTCACATAATATAAATGTGACATTATTTGTCTGCAGCCCAAGCCAACGAAGGGCCGTATGCGCATCCACTGTCTGGAGAACGTGGACAAAGCTCTTCAGTTCCTCAAGGAACAACGTGTGCACCTGGAGAACATGGGCTCCCATGATATTGTCGATGGCAACCACCGACTCACTCTCGGACTCATTTGGACCATCATCCTCCGTTTCCAGGTAAAGTGCATCATTCGGTCTGCTCCCCAGATAACTGCCTGATAACAGCTCTTCATTGAGTCCTTGTTCAAATGGATTTCGTAAAAGAGGTTTTACTATATTGTGTTGCATTTTCGTGTTCGTAACAGATTCAGGACATCAGTGTCGAGACCGAAGACAATAAAGAGAAACGCTCGGCTAAGGACGCGCTGCTTCTGTGGTGTCAGATGAAGACCGCTGGGTGAGTTGACGTTCAGAACTCATGCTAACTCCCCAAACGCTCCTGTAATCGTGTCATTGATTTCTGACCGTTCTCGTGTGTGTTTCACAGCTATCCCAACGTCAACATCCATAACTTCACCACCAGCTGGCGCGATGGAATGGCGTTCAATGCCCTCATTCACAAACACAGGTACGAATTTCTTCAATCTAAATATATGGGTAATTCATTCTCTAATCAAAGCATAGAAGTTGCTGCACAAAATTACCGCTGGATTCAGAGCAGGTGCATATTTGAATACGTTCTAATGTCAAATCTTGTTAACTCAAAGGCCACATCCAAACTAATCCATTTTCTTTTAAAAATGTTGTTTCTATCTGTCTGTCTGTCCGTCTTTCTCTCTGTTTGTCTCTCTGTCTGTCCATCTGACTGATGGTATTTTCAAATGGGCCAATGGAATTTTTAAACTTTCAAAAATTCAAATGTAAACAAACCCACTCTCTTTCTCTCTCTCTCTCTCTCTCTCTGGGTCTGTCTGTCTGATTGTTTATCTGGCTTTCTATGTGACAGTCTGTCTGATTGTTAGAATTTTCAAATGGACCAGCAGAATGTTCATTAAATCAAACTTCAACTTGCAAAAATTCAAATGTAAACAAACCTCTCTTTCTCTCACCATCTCTTCAGTACTCATCTATCTGTCTGTCTGTCTGTCTGTCTGTCTGTCTGATGGTTTATCTGACTTTCCATGTGACAGTCTGTTTATCTGCCTATCTAGCTAGCTGTTTGTCCTACTGTAATGTCTATAACCATCAAACTTAACACACAAGCTATCTAGTTATAATAGTTATAATTAGTTATTTCTAATAATAATATGATTTGTTAGTATATTTTTATAGTTAGGATATTTGTATTTGATATGTTTTTGTTTAAAAACACATTATTTTTGCTACTTTTACGCCTCTCTTCACACAAGAATAGAGTTTCCTCCACCGAAAACAGCATTTCGAAAACACTCTCCATTACCACAAACTCTGGAATACGATGATGCCAGGAAACTGAAAACAGAGATTTCAAACAAAAACTGATTATGGATATGGCCTTAGATTACATTTAAGTGCAAACTAAATTGTTTTGTGATTTCTAATGGTTTATTACATTTTAGAATTGTAATTCTTAATTGTAATCATGATTTCCTCATGAAAACTTCAGAAAACAAGTTTTACGTGCAAATATATGCTTATTCATGGGTAGTGAATGGGACTTGCATCAAAAGTTTGGTTTAGATAACACATTATGTATCTTATCCTAAAGTCTCTTTTGTCTCATGTTTGCAGACCAGACCTGATAGATTTCGACAAACTAAAGAAGTCCAATGCACACTACAACCTTCAGAATGCTTTCAACCTGGCCGAACAGCACCTGGGTCTCACCAAACTCCTGGATCCAGAAGGTACAAGCCCTCACCTCATCGAGCTAAGGAATAAACCATAAGATAAACAAAAGTAATCCAAATGTGTGGTCTTCTGTGCAGATATCAGCGTAGACCACCCTGATGAAAAGTCTGTCATCACCTACGTCGTCACATACTACCATTATTTCTCCAAGATGAAGGCCTTGAAGGTGGAAGGCAAACGGATCGGAAAGGTCTGTTTCCTTTGACCTTCGTCATTTCGATATATAATGCGTTTCTAATGCCAAACGACATTGATTTGTCATTATTAGGTGCTCGACAACGCCATCGAGACTGAGAAGATGATCGAGAAGTATGAATCCCTGGCATCTGATCTTCTGGAATGGATTGAACAAACCATCATCATTCTCAACAATCGCAAGTTTGCGAACTCTCTAGTGGGAGTCCAACAGCAACTTCAGGCCTTCAATACTTACCGGACAGTCGAGAAACCCCCAAAGTGAGTCTATCGGTGTTTCCTGCTTGGCCAGTCAGCAATTGCAATGCCACGGCTCAATTAAATTGACTTTTGAGCTTGCAGACACAATAAGTCAAATAAAATAAATGGATGTCATTGCATGCGAAACACAGTTTGATTCACAAAAGAATGATGAATGCTTCCTTGCTGCAAAAACAGAAAGTTGTAAATATTGGTACTAACATTTTCTTCAGCCGTAACTTTCAGTACAGAAATGGGTTGTTCACTCAGGACAAATTCTAGCTTAAAAAAGTATTGTAGAGTTTAAAGACCGTTGAAATTCTCGTGTTGAACAGATGAAGCATTTATAAGCATATTTAATCGATAATTTGTTCGGTGCATGATTTAGCTTGGATTAAATCAATCTCAAATGAACAGAGTTGAATTTTCAACTCTTCTTTTTCAGATTCACTGAGAAGGGCAACCTAGAGGTGCTTTTGTTCACTATCCAGAGCAAAATGAGGGCAAATAACCAGAAAGTGTACATGCCAAGAGAGGGCAAACTCATTTCAGACATCAACAAGGTGAGAATACTATAACTTTATTATTTTAACACATTCATCGATAGTAGGAGACTTTAACTTAAGGAACTGCAAGTGGGTAGTGTCTGTTTTACTATGGCTAGATTTGATGGAAAATACCAGGATATTACCATGTTTTTTGTTGTTACCGTGTTTTTTGGACATGTGCAATGGTATATATCAAAGTACGTATGTCATTACAATCTGGTTCCATCACATCTGTTTCCATCAAACAAATGTACTAAGGTAACCATAGTGTTTTGCTACAGTTTGTACACATTTTGAAGGAGATCCCATAGTAAATTACTATGAGTTTTAGTAACTAAGATACTTTGGTGGATTGCTTTATTACTATTGTATATTTTTGTATGGTCAGTTTGTTTGGGTTGATTGTGTGCTTGTGTTGTCGTAGGCATGGGAGCGTCTGGAGAAGTCAGAGCACGAGCGCGAGCTGGCGCTGAGGACCGAGTTGATTCGTCAGGAGAAGTTGGAGCAGCTCGCCCGGCGCTTCGACCGCAAGGCCGCCATGAGAGAAACCTGGTTGAGCGAAAACCAGCGCCTTGTTTCACAGGTAACTTTGGATATATTGCTGTTAAACACACACACATCTGTAAACACTGCATTGAGACGCTGCAGCCTTGATTGTAAACAGTTTACGCCCCCTGGTAATGGAGTGGATTATAATAAGTTATTTAAAACACAGTTGCTTGTTTAGTTTTTTTTACTTATTTGCAAATAATTTCTCAGCTATGTAATGAGTGATATTACAGAGTAATTTTTTTTTATAATGTTGAATTCATTTTTTGGTTTAATTTCATGTTTTGTGTAAACATGGGCAAAAATGGAGCTGTTCAACCTAGTTTCTAGTGAAACTTTTTTTATATGATTTTGTCTTTTGAGGCAACTAATAATAATTGTACAATATTTAAAACCATTGAGAAGCTTTTCATGGCCAAACATTTTTAATATATATATATATTAATTTTTTATTGAATTACTATTTTTATGGCCCGAGCACCGATGGTGTGTTGACCGTATTGTTCTTCTAGGCATTTATTGTTTTTTCCACAAACTAATCGCATTTTTGAGGGCCTAAACATACTTGAAAACTCATGAAACTTTTCACACGCAACAGAAGTTAGGGCAGTGGTGGCTCAGCGGTTAAGGCTCTGGATTACTGACCAGAAGGTTGGGGGTTCAAGCCCCAGCACCGCCAAGACACCACTGTGTGGCCCTTGAGCAAGGCCCTTGATCCTATCTGCTCCAGGGGCGCCGAATCATGGCTGACCCTGCACTCTGACCCCAGCATAGCTGGGATATGTGAAAAATAAATAATTTCACTGTATATATGCAGAAATGTATGTATAATGTGTGACAATTGGGCAATTAAATTAAAAAATAAATTAAATTAAATTAAAAATTAAATTAAATTAAGTGCCGACAATTTACATCTAAAATGGGTTTCAGAATTATGTGTGGCAAAATGGCTTGATAGCGCCACCTTCAAACATTCAATGAGGTGCACTTTACGCTATGTTTCACCTACATGTACAAAAATTGGTACACCTGTGTAGCATGCCAATACCTACAAAAAAGTCTCTTGAACCCATGGCCTAAACTCAAAAGAAAGTCAGACATTTTTATTATTCTTTTGCAATTTTTTTGCAATTTCCAGGCCTCGTACTTTAATGAACTGCTCCTAGAGATTTCATCAGATCTACTTCATATATTTGGTTATTGTAATCTAAAGGCATTGGCGATGCTAAATTGCGAAGCTTTTGAGTTTTCGCTGTATGGCATGGCTGTGACGGTCTGACAAATTTCGATGTTTCGCCATGAAACAGGAAGTTGTTATAACTCATACATACAATGTCCAATCTGCCCCAAACTTCACGTTTGTCCAATATTACCAGCCTGACTACATCTACATACCAATATTCAGTTATAGTCATAGCGCCACCTACTGGCAACAGCCAATTCCAGGTCTTGTACTTTAACAAACTCCTCCCAGAGATTTAATCAGATCAACATTATATTTAGTCTTAATCTAAAGGCCTTGGTGATGTTAAATTGTGAAGCTTTTGAGTTTTCGTTGAAGAGCGTGACACCTGTGTTCTGGGCGTTTATTATTTTTTTCTCAAATTAATTACATTTTTGAGGTCAAATATGCTCAAATTCATGAAACTTTGCACACATCTCAAAAGTGGGGAACATTTACGTCTGATACTAGTTTTAGAGTTAATTGTGGCAAAATGGCTCAATAGTTCCACCTACAAAATTTCAACAAAGCAGCCCTCACGCTACTTTTCACCTACACGTAAGAAAATCAGTAAGCATATGTAACATTTCAACACGTACAAAAAAGTATCTTAGAACCATATCCTAAACCCAACAGGAAGGCAGCCATTGTGATTTAAAAAAAAAAAGTTTTGCTCAGTTTTTGCCATTTCCAGGCCTCGTACTTTAACGAACTCCTCCTAGAGTTTAAATCAGATCAACATCATATTCAGTCAGACTAATCTAAAGATCTTGGAGTTGCTAAATTGCAAGTTTTCTTTGAACGCCGTGTCCATGGCGACCTGACAAAGTTTGATGTTTTGCCATGAAACAGGAAGTTGTTATAACTCAAACATAAAATGTCCAATTTGCTCCAAACTTCACATGATTGGAGTCCCAGCCTGAACACTTCTATATGCCACTATTCAGTTAAAGTCATAGTACCACCTATTGGCAACAGGAAATTACATGTTTTTACACTGTGATTCACTCTTAACAACATTTAATTGCTAAAAAATTGTAAAAAAAAAAAAAACAAGGTGACATTCCCCTTGCACAGCAGCCCCAACGTGCACCAGGGTACGAGGGCCCGTTACAATTTTCGGAACATTTCTTATACTGAGCCACTTAGAGGACAGGGTGGGATTTATTTTTTTATTTCTGAAATAGTTTTGCATTCCCTCCCAATAAATTGACCAGTTTGACTACATATCATAATTTTGTGGTTATTATGATTTTACTATACAAATACCGTAGTTTTACTATGGTTTATTTTACTTTTTGGTTTATAGTTTTTCTGGATTTGTTTTGTTGTTCTGTCTCTTAACTGTTCAAATTAACCTACCATTAAAATTATAGACTGATCATTTGTTTGTCAGTGTGCAAACGTATAATATCAGCAGAGGATCAAATACTTTTTCCCCTCGCTGTATGTACTTAACAATTTCATACTATGTACTTACATGTTGTTGAATTGTAATTACATTTAAAGTACCTGTATTGAATTACAATTGTAGTTACAGTTAACTTTACCCCTAACCCAACCCCTACACCAATCCTAATCCTAACCCTACCCGTACCTCAACCTCAGTTGCAGCAAATGTGGGAATTTTGCAGAACAACATGTAGTTACACAGTAAATACATAGTCTTGAATGTATTTCATATTAGTACATATAAGTTACCATGTTTAACCTGGGTCATCTTGAGGATACCATGGTTTTGGTATGGTTACAAATACTATGGTATACCATTTTATTACCATAGTTTTTGTTTTCTTGTAATATTACTATGGTTTCACTATGAATATCATTGTTAAAATAAGAAAAATGTATTAAGAGGAAATGCAAACGAGGGCAAAACTAACCTCCATACCCCAATGTTTCTCCAAACCCGCATGACTTTCTTCCCAAAAGGCAACATAAAATATGACAAATCTCATTGGTTTGATGTTATTGACGTGTCTACCTTTTTTATTTGGGCGCTGATCATGAGTTGATCAATGATTTGTGCGTGAATATTGAATTAGGTTCAATTTGTTCATCACACAAAGTGATCATTTGGCTTCAGAAGACCTTGCAAAATAGTGCACACTGTGGTTTTACAGTTCAGAGTCACAATTTAGTTTCTGTATGGCGAAAAGGCATGTGAAGATGTTTTTTTTTTTTAAGGTCCTTTTGTTTTCCTCCGAAAAAAGAGAGTCAAATGAGTTAAAATGAGGGAAAGTAATTAATAACAGAATTGTAATTTTTTTTGCTTTGGATGTCCACTTTGAAATACACCATACTGTGCCATAAATTAATCGCTTAAAGGTGCTGTAAGGGATTTCAGCTTTTTCCACAAGCTGAACTGTTGGTTTAGGCACACCCCCTCTTTCCAAAACCCTGCACTCCAAAGATACCAAACGCGTTTTATTAAGACCGACATCGTGCAGAAACGGTTGTCAAAAACAACAACAGCAAAACAGCGCCCTCAACTGACAACTGATATGAGCAACATGGCATAAAAATGGCATTAGGCCTCAATAATTCACTGAAAGTACAATACTATGAGATGGGCAATATGATTGACAGGCAGCATTGACCGCAGCCCAGAGACACTTTTTTTGTTTGCTGTTTACAGAGTGTAGTGCTGTCACAGAGATAGGTGAGATCTCACAACACCCAGGGAGTAGGAAAATGTTTTGCATTTTCCATGAAAAAATAATCACTTACAGCACCTTTAACTAGTTGAACTGAGAATTTGTATTCACATGTTGTATTTTTCACATCTTCTGCAGGACAACTTTGGATTTGACCTGCAGGCGGTGGAGGCAGCTACCAAAAAACACGAAGCCATTGAGACGGATATTGCGGCATACGAGGAGCGCGTGCTGGCGGTGGTCGCCGTGGCGAAAGAGCTGGAGACTGAGAACTATCACGACATCAAGCGCATCGCCGCTCGCAAAGACAACGTGCTGCGACTGTGGGAGTATCTATTGGAGCTCCTGAAGGCTCGCAGACAGCGGCTGGAGATGAACCTCGGACTGCAGCGTGTCTTCCAGGAGATGCTCTACATCATGGACTGGATGGATGAAATGAAGGTAAGGTTTTTGAAGCTTTAATAAAAAGTGAATTGTCATCTGATCAAGTTGGGATGACTTTGGTGGAGTTTCATATCTTGATGGTTCTCTCATCAGATGTTGCTGCTGTCTCAAGACTACGGGAAGCATCTGCTGGGAGTAGAAGATCTGCTGCAGAAACACGCTCTGGTGGAGGCCGACATTGCCATCCAGGCTGATCGCGTGCGAGCCGTCAACGCCAACGCTCAGAAGTTTGCCGTGGATGAGGAGGGTAAGAAGAAAGAAACTGCTGTCTATAAACATTTGTGAACATTGTCTTGTTTCTTACCTGGATCCTTTTTTTAACCGTCTGGGTTCGACGGACACGCCGGCGCGTCCTGCTGAATTTTTTTCGTCATTACAGCGGAAACAACATAAAATACGCCATCATTTTGGGGCATACAGATAAGTGTAAGACATCATTAGAGACTATATCATTCTCTTTCTGTCACATTCTTCATTGATAGGCCCAGGAGAGGGGTCTTTTGTCTTCTCAGGTGTGAAATACATCAATATTCATGATAGTTCACGCCTCCTCACATATAACCTTTCTAACACTAAAAGTGTCTTACAAAAGTTAAATTAGTATATTGTTTTGTATGAATGAGTTATCAGGATGGTTTTCACAATATTTTGTATCAAAAACTCTAGGCTACAAGATCCAGTTCTCAAAAGTCTTGTGGACAAATGTTTAGTATGTGTTATATGGCCTTATTTCATTGACTTAACATTTTTGTTTTTTCAAAAACCACGCATAAAAATATTATTTTCTCAAAAATACAAACATGTGCACACATGTTGCTCAAATATTATTGTAGCCCAGTTTCTGCTGAATACAGTGTTATCTTTAGCCAATCATATGTTGTAAGCAACTGAAAAATGCACAAATGTCAAGGCATATCAAAACTTCTCCAGGACCCAAAACACCCTCAGACCCCAGAGGGTTAAGATACAAATGAACAAATCTCACAAAACATGCCAAGAATTGTCCAGGTCATATTTTACATGAAAATCAAAAGAAAGAAATAAGTAATTGAAGACAAAGAACTCAAATTCTCATTTCTGTTACAATTTTCATTAGATCTAATGAAAATAAAATCTATATAAATGTTATTTAAATAGTATTTATTTAGCATGATAGTATGTGTTGTATTGTTTTAATTCATCCTGATTTAAATTAGAATAAAATAAATAAATATGTCATTGTTTTACAGTGTTTTAAGGGTCTATCCAATGCAAAAAGAAAAATTATATTTATTCACCTTGGTAGAATTGTTGTACTGCCTTAAATTTAAGCAGATTTAAATTACAATAAAGAAAAAATTATAATCAATACAAATCTTTACAGTAATTTTTGTGTAATATACAAAAAAATATTATTTGTTATTATATTAATATATTATATATTATTGTTATAAAAAAAGCATTGTGTAAAAAAATTATTATATCTAAAAATGCATTATAATATGAAGAATGTTCTTTTGATTTTGGGGTGAAATGTGGCCAGGACATGTTTTTTCATGAGATGTACAGAAAAACAGTAAACTTATTTTGCAAATAGAACTTGCATATAAGTGTTTATTTAACCAACTTTTTACTCGGCAGGCTACAAACCCTGTGACCCTCAGGTAATCCGTGACCGCATCGCCCACATGGATTTCTGCTACCAGGAACTGACGCAGCTCGCGGCCGAACGCCGCGCTCGTCTCGAAGAGTCTCGTCGCCTCTGGAAGTTCTTCTGGGAGATGGCCGAGGAAGAGGGCTGGATTCGTGAGAAAGAGCAGATCTTGTCCTCTGATGACTGTGGAAAGGATTTGACGGGCGCTGTGCGCCTGCTGAGTCAACACCGCGCTCTTGAGGATGAAATGAGCGGCCGCGCTGGTCACCTTCAACACACAGTGCGCGAAGGTCAAGCCATGGCGGACGCCGGCCACTTCGGCGAGGCCAAGATCCGTGAACGTATTGCTGACGTCCAGGCGCAATGGGCCGCACTGGAACAGCTAGCCGCGGTGAGGAAAGCTCGTTTGGAAGAAGCCTGCAATCTTCACCAATTCCAAGTCGACGCAGATGATGTAGACGCCTGGACTTTGGATGCTCTACGAATTGTCTCCAGTGCTGATGTCGGTCATGATGAATTTTCCACACAAGCTCTGGTAAAGAAACACAAGGATGCTTCGGCCGAGGTCGCCAGCTATCAACCGGTGATCGACGCCCTTCAGGAACAGGCTCAATTGCTGCCTCCCGAACAGGCGCAGGCGGCAAAAGTTAACGAACGACTGGCGGGTATTGAGGAGCGCTATAAGGAGGTGGTAGAGCTTACCAGGCTGAGGAAACAGGCCCTGCAGGATGCGCTGGCTCTGTATAAGATGTTCAGCGAGGCAGACGCTTGCGAACGTTGGATCGATGAGAAGGAACAGTGGCTGAACAGCATGGAGATTCCAGAGAAACTTGAAGACCTGGAGGTCATTCAGCACAGGTGAGAGGTTAAGGAGTATTCATCGCTTTCTAGATGTATTAACGCAAAGGGGAAATTCACTATCCCTGCTGTAAAATAAACAGCTTTAAGCAGCCTAAGGTGGTTTTCAGGTTTTAGTTGGTTTTAGAAGGGTTAGCTTGTCTACCGGCCTGGTAAACCTTGTTTTTAGCTCAATTAGCTGCTCTACCATTCTGGTCAATATGTTTTTTTAGCTCATTTAGCTTTACTCCCAGCCTGGTCACTTTGGTGTTTAGCACATCTGCCAGTATGGTTAAGATGGGTTTTTTAGCTTGTTTTTAGCTGTTTTTTCTGGTCTACCAGCCAGGCCCATCTGGTGTTTAGCTGGTTTAGCACATCTCCTAACCTGGTCTAACTAGTATTTACCTGGTTTAGGACATCTCCCAACCTGGCCCAGCTGGTGTTTTGCTAGTTTAGCATATTTCCCAGTCTGGTTAAGCTGATTTTTTTTGTTTTTTTTTTTGTTTTGCTGGTCTACCAGCCTGATCAATCTGGCGTTTAGCTGGTTTAGCACATCTTCCAGTCTGGTTGAGAGGATTTTTTAGTTGTTGTTGTTGTTTTGTGTTTTTTTTAGCTGGTTTTGCTGGTCTTCCAGCCTGGTCAAGCTGGTTATGTTAAGACATGGTTTAGCACTTCTCCCAACCTGGCCCAGCTGGTTTTTAGCTGGTTTTGCTGGTCTAACAGGTTCAGCAAATCTCTCAGCCTGGTCAAGGTGTTTTTTTTAGCTCATTTAGCTGGACTCCCAGCCTGGTCACATTGGTGTTTAGCTGGTTTAGCACATCTGCTAGTATGGTTTATCTGGTTTAGCACGTCTCCCAGCCTGGTCAAGCTGCTGTTTAGCTGGTTTAAAACATCTCCCAGCTTGGCCAAGCTGGTCTTTACCTGGTTTAGCACATCTCCTAGTCTGGTTGAGATTATTTTTAGCTGTTTTTTTGTTTTGTTTGTTTTTTGTTTGTTTATTTGTTTACTAGGTTTAGCACATCTCACAGCCTGGCCAAGCATGTGTTTAGCTGGTTTAAAACATATCCCATCCTGGTCAAACTGGTCTTTACCTGATTTACACATCTCCCAACCTGGCCCAGCTTTTGTGTTGCTGGTTTAGCACATCTCACTACCTTGTCAAGCTGGTCTTTACCTGGTTTAATACTAGTGGTCGACCAATATATCGCAGAGGCCGATTAATTGGCCGATATTCAGATTTTTTTAATTATTAGTATCGGCTGATAAATTTACCCCTTTGGCCGATTTGTTTCTTGAGGGTGCTGAGAATTGCCTGCTTGCATGTGAAGCAACTGAGACGACCAATCATGGTTTGTTTTGCTATCGTGTTACTATAATAATAGACCGGTGTGAAACACAGTGTCATTTAAACGGTCTACATATCAGAGCCATGGCAGAAGAGTTTGAGCACATAATTGTCTAATGATAAAAAGGCAAATATCAATAAAACTAATGTCAAATACCATCTGCAAATATGCACATATCTAATTTAAACAGATGTAATCAACCAACCTCACAAAATGTGATAAAACTGATAATAAACCAACCTCACACAACTTCAGCAGATCCAGCATCCTGTTGAACACTCATAAATCTTCCTCTGAAGCATGTATTCTAGCAGTCTCTCCTCAACAGTTCCCTGTAACTTTACTTGTGATTAAAGGCAAATATCAATAAAACTTCTATTATATAATGTCTGCAAATATCCAGATATCTCATTTAAAAAGATGTAATTCACGAACCTCATGAAAATCCAGGGTTTTCTTCCTGCCAAGCGCTCATATCTTCCTCTGAAGCATGCATGAAGCATCAGCCAGAATCAAAAATTTCAGGATCAGGATCAAAGGTTCCTCTGATTCACAAATCATGACGGTCATTCTGTGACAATCCAAGCAGGTGATCCAGGCTGTTTAAACTGTCAGGAGATTGCTGCTTGCACTGGATCTGCACGAGCGCACGAGAGCAACTTCTGGGTAAAAGCGCTTCACTCATGCTATGAGTAAATGTCTTATTCACTATGCACTGCACTCATTTGCAAATAAATTACAAAAATGTGATGACTAAACAGAAATCAGAAGAAACTGCAATCTTATTGTATTTAAATAAAATATTGTTTTTTTAGATTCTTTGTTACAAAGTTAAAGTTTATTGTGAAACTGAGTAAATATAGTGTTAAATAATAGTTTATTATCATTTTTACATTTTAAGTTTGTTATTTACTATATTAAATTGTGTGCTATATCGGCATTGTATTGGCCTATCGGCCACCCTGCTCTCTGGATATTAGCATCGGTCATTAAAAAAATCCATATCGGTTGATCACTACTAGCACATCTCCCAGCATGGTTAAGCTGATTTCTTTAGCTGGTTTTGCTGGTCTACCAGCCTGGTCAAGCTGGTCTTTACCTGGTTTAGCATATCTCCCAACCTGGCCAAGCTGGTGTTTAGCTGGTTTAGCATATCTCCCAACCTGGTCATGCTTATTTAGCTGATCTACCAGCTAGTTTTCCAGCCTGACCAGCTTACAAGTGCCCAAAATTTCTCTAAAACCATAAACCACCTTACTCTGGTTTGAGCTGGTTTTTTTTCGGCAGGGTATACAGCTGTATGCTATATTTCAGTGAAGAACCCTGCAGTTAATCCCCATGTAAGTCAGAAGGTTGTCATACCCTCTTCACATGCCACATGTTTCTTCAGTCAAATTAAATGACTGAATGATTGCCGACTAGATCAAAATGACTCAGCAAAATTTATGTAGTTTAAAAGCATTTTCTGGTCCAGCTGTTCATGCCGAGTCAACCCAGAGGAAAACAGCAATTCATATGTATTTCTGAAGCATTCCTGTGGCTTGATAGCTGCTTAAATTTACACTAAATGTACCTTGACACACTCTACTGTGGTCAAAGTTCTCATTCTCCATTTCTCAAGGTCTTTGCCATTCTTAAATGTTCTTTCTCTAAAAATGATTGTGATGAAAAATGTTGTTTTAGGTTTGAGAGTTTGGAGCCAGAAATGAATAACCAGGCATCTCGTGTGGCTGTGGTGAATCAGATCGCCAGGCAGCTGATTCACAGTGGACACCCGAGTGAAAAAGACATCAAAGCTCAACAAGACAAGCTCAACAATAGGTGAGTCATGCAGTGCAAAAATATATGAGCTTCACATGTAGATTATTTTAAAAGTTTGATTTCATAAATCTGGGACAATTTTTAATGCCTCAAGAACACCCATTTTTCCCCATCCAATCACTTCCTAATGGAACAATTCAAATCCCAACCTACATACTTTTTTGTTTCACATAGAAATATGCTACATCATGGAGATAAAATGTGTAGCGGATTCTGTTTTATGATGAATTTAAAATATGACCTGACACCTTTCCATAGATGGAGCCAGTTCCGTGACTTGGTTGACCAGAAGAAAGAATCGCTCCACTCTGCCTTGGGCGTACAGAACTACCACCTTGACTGTAATGAGACCAAGTCCTGGATACGCGAGAAGACCAAAGTTATTGAGTCAACCCAAGAGCTGGGCAATGACCTGACTGGCGTAATGGCCCTCCAACGCAAGCTCACCGGCATGGAACGCGATCTGGCAGCCATCGAAGCCAAACTGGGCGACCTCCGCGGCGAAGCAGACCGCTTGGCCGGCGAACATCCCGACCA
Organism: Moxostoma hubbsi; assembly: GCA_032164185.1. Lineage (NCBI taxonomy): Eukaryota > Metazoa > Chordata > Actinopteri > Cypriniformes > Catostomidae > Moxostoma > Moxostoma hubbsi. The sequence continues at coordinate 3,734,623 of JAVLUX010000051.1, forward strand.
GGCCAAAGCCATCACCGGACGTTTGGCGGAAATCAACGCCGTTTGGGAAGAGATGAAAGAGACGCTACATAACCGCGAGTCATCTCTCGGGGAAGCCAGCAAGCTCCAGCAGTTCCTCAGGGAGCTGGACGATTTCCAGTCATGGCTTTCTCGTACGCAAACAGCCATCGCATCCGAAGACATGCCGAACACATTAGCTGAGGCGGAGAAGCTTCTAGGGCAACACGAGGGCATCAAGAATGAAATTAACAACTACGAAGAAGACTACCAGAAGATGCGAGACATGGGCGAGATGGTGACACAGGGACAGACGGATGCTCAATACATGTTCCTCAGACAAAGACTTCAGGCTCTGGATACGGGATGGAACGAGCTGCATAAGATGTGGGAGAACCGTCAAAATCTCCTGTCGCAGTCTCACGCCTACCAAATCTTCCTCCGAGACACCAAACAGGCCGAGGCTTTCCTTAACAACCAGGTGAGATGGGCAGATGTTTTTCATCATTGTTAGTGTTTTCTAAAGCAAGCATCATTATTACTATTAGGGATGCATCGATCCGATACTGACGTTTTTAACAGGATAGGACATCTATCCGACGAACCCAATTATAATCCAATACTGTGTGATGATCATGGTTTCTACCGTCAAGCTCCAAAACTGGTATAAAAGAACCATAAAAACACCATTAAAGTAGTTCATTTGACTCATGCATTTTATTCATTTAGATAGATATTCTGAATTTATTAATAAAAAAACATTGGTATCTGACCGGGATTGGTATGGGACGATGCTAAGAGTTCAGGTATCGGAACGGGAGAGATAAAAATGTATCGGTATATGTAGTAATTTTAGCCGAAGAACGCTGAGAAAAAAACGTCCACCCAATTTCAATGTTGTGGTAGCGAGTTTTTCACATTTCAAGGAATTTCATGATTTATTACATTCAGATTCCCGTTAAATTTCGAATTTCGGATTTTATTCAAATACCATTACTGTGCCGGTACATTAAAAACCTGTGGTCAAAACCACATTTTTGCCTCACATTGATTTGCTACAGTATGCCTACGATAATGAGCTGTCATGTTCGATTTCAGGCTTTCGTCATTTGTCCTTGCGTTTACGTCATGTCGGTGAACATAGAAAAGTCTTGTTGGGATATACATGTTGTTGGACTTTCTTCTTTTATTCTTAAGCTCAAATGTCAACCTTTGTGGCATGATGTTGATTGAAGCTAAAATCGTGTTTTAAGGAAGATACTTACAATGGAAGTGAATTTAGACAGTCAATAAACATTCAAATATACAATTTAAAGTATAGCCACAAAATGTAAACTTTATACATGTTAACATGATTTTATTGCAATAAAATCACTTACCTATCTGCGTAAAGTTATATCCAACTGCAACATCACCATGATGACGTAATGCTGGTAAACCATGTAATCAATTTGATCACAATAATATCCCATTTACACATATAATGTTCATGTCTATTTGTGACTATACTTTTGAAACGGTGTATATTTTTACATTTACTGACTGCCCCCATTCACTTTCATTATAAGTGCTTTACTGTAACCACACTTTTTTGCTTCTTCTTTTTATTTATTTACGAGAGACAAGTTGAAACAATTGTTCATGTCGTGTAGGAATATGTTCTGGCTCACACTGAGATGCCCACCACACTGGAAGGGGCAGAGGCTGCTATTAAGAAACAGGAAGACTTTATGACCACCATGGACGCCAATGAAGACAAGATCAATGGTGTGGTGGAGGCCGGGAGGAGACTGGCCAGCGACGGAAACATCAATGCAGAGCGCATCCAGGAGAGAGCAGCATCCATCGATGATCGGTAACAACAACACATAGACCAATTAATCTCACACAGGTGGACTGAGGTTATTGCGTAAAAGGTGAGATTGTTTTGTGACCTTTAACCTGCAGGCATAAGAAGAATCGTGAGGCAGCTGTGGAACTCCTCATGAGACTGAAGGACAACAGAGACCTGCAGAAGTTCCTACAGGACAGTCAAGAGGTGAGCTGACCTTTGCCCTCTGTGTTTTTGTGGCCTGTAGACTGACAAATGGATGACATAACTTTAAGCAGAAAAAAAAATAGTATTCATTGCTTTTCCATACATCCATTCCATAATGTGTTACGATTTGTAATACAGTAAGCTTTCCTAAAATATTTCGATAAACATAACGGTCTTGTTCACCATGTAGTTGTCGCTGTGGATAAATGAGAAGATGCTGACAGCTCAAGATATGTCTTATGATGAAGCACGTAACTTACACAGCAAATGGCTCAAACATCAGGCTTTCATGGCCGAATTGCAGTCCAACAAGGAATGGCTCGACAAAATCGAGAAGGTAAGTTATAAAAGCATCTACGTTAACTTTTCAAATGTGCTGTTTTTGGTATTTGAGGTTTTGTTTTGCAATTTTAGTATATTATCTTGCATTTATTTCATAAAATTTCAGGAAATCAATATGTAAAAGTTCCTCTTTGTCTTTATATTTCCTGCATTAGATACTTGAGTACAAAAATCTAAAGTCTACATTAAATCAAAGAAGTATTACCGTTTTTTTGGTAATATACCATGGTAATATCATGTTGTTTTGGACCTTTACCATGGTCGCCAAGGTTTTCTTTGAAGTTCAATGAATGTAAAGGATCTGATTACAAAAAAGTACTATGGAACAATGATGGCGTCATATGCTAATACCAATGTACTTTGATATATGTACCACGATATTGAAATTCATATGCCATATACCAAAGAATACCATGGTATTGCCATGATACCATCTAGAAAAACATTTTAATACCATGGTACAGTTTTGTCTATGTAATAGCCAATCATGTGTGTAATTATGGTACACATTTTATCTGTTTGTCTTACATACTTGCTTTTGGTTTCTCTGCAGGAAGCTAAACAGTTGGTATCAGAGAAACCTGAGACAGAAGCTGTTGTGAAGGAGAAGTTGTCGGCTCTTCAGAAGATGTGGACCGAACTGGAATCCACGACTCAAACTAAAGCTCAGTGTCTATTTGATGCCAACAAGGCCGAGCTGTTCACCCAGAGCTGTGCTGATCTTGACAAATGGCTGGTGGGCTTGGAAGGTCAAATCCAATCAGACGACTACGGCAAAGATCTGACCAGTGTCAACATCCTGCTCAAAAAGCAACAGGTGTGGAGATGTTGTTTTTTATGTCTTTTGGCTGTCCAGTCAAAAAATAAGATGAGGAGATCCCGATAAAAATCATGTTGCTATTGTTGTTTCAATATCACAAGGGCAATTGATGGTCAATATTCAGTACATAGTGTGCTTTGTCCACATTAGGCTACGTCTACATTAATCTGGATATATACACTCTCCGTCCACACTGTCCAATTATGTGATCACGTGCATTTTTTATGCTCGTTACTGTCACCGTGTTTTCTCAGTCTCTTTTTTTTTTTGAAATGGTTAGTTCCTGCAATGAACTCCGTTTTCCCCGCTATTTCTTTTGATATAAACTTTTGTAATGTATTTCGGGAAATGTAATGCAAATTTTAAAATCAAAGGGAGTAAATTTTTACTGTCGCCAATGGCGACCTTGACAGAAATTACACTCGCAAATAAATTTATTTGGTCATAAATGCGTCCATTTTTAGTCGCAGTTTGGAGCCCTGCACAAGGATGATGATTTATCGACTTTATAGACATTACATTTTTATTGTCTGTTAATGCTGAACTTCTGTAAAGCTGCTTTGAAACGATGTGTGTTGTGAAAGGCGCTATACAAATAAAATTGACTTGACTTGACTGTCATATTCAAGCGTTTTACAAAAGTTGCTCGTCCACACTAAAACATTTGAAAACACTTAAATCCCCTTACTGCGCATGTGAAAAATCACCAATGGCTGAAAAGAAATTGTCCTCGTGTTTCGTCGCTGGACAGCAATTCCAAGTAATCCTCAGAGGAATGCATTGTGAATGTTGAACAAAGTAACTTTAATCTATAACAATGCGATCAAAGTGAATAACAGGCACAATAACCCCTGTACAATGTGGGCCGCCATCTTGATTGTTTTGGGTTTAATGGATCATATGATCATATGCGTCACATGACAACAAATACGTTTTCAGATATCTTTGTCTTCATGTTGTACTGTGGACCACACACATGTGTTTTCAAATGTATCCACTTGGGAGAGCGTTTTAGAAAAGCTCAGTTTTCACTGGACATAAGTGGCATCTCAGGCTACATCCACATTAATCTGTTTTTGTTTTGAAAAGCTCTCCATCCACAATGCCATTTTCAAGCATTTTTCAAAAGTTGTTTGTCCACACTGAAACATATGAAAACTCTTAAATCCCTTTACTACACATGCAAAAAATGCTGTTCCATGTGCAGTCTGAAATGCAATTATCCTCGCGTTCCATCGCCAGACAAATAATGCAATGTGTAGGTTATAGTAACACAAAGTAACATTTATTTTTAACAATGCTATCAAAGAGAAAAGCAGGCACAACAACGCCGCCACAATATGGGCCGCCATCTTGATTGTTTTGGTTTGAATGGATCACATGACTGCATCATATGACAACAAATACGTCATCATTTTCAGATATCTCAGTCTTTGCGTTGTAGTGTCGACTACACACGTGTTTTAAAATGTTAAAAATGTTTCCGAAAAGCATGTTTTTACTGTCAAAAACGACGTCTCAGTGTGGATGGAAGGCTAAAACGTAGAGAAAAATATGCGTTTTCAAACGCAAATGTATTAGTTTGCATGTCGCCTTAAATGTAATGTAAACAAATAAAATGATTAAATATTTTTAATTTGTCTTTATTCAGATTCCACAAAGTGCTCAGTGCAAAAAGAGAAAAGTCGTCTACCGTACAACTATTTAATGCGTCCACAAATGTCATAGATATTCGTTGTAATTCAGTTGACCAGGGAAAAAATAGAGGTTGCCGACCCTTGGTCTAAATGTTTGGGACCCCTCTTCTAATTTGAATGTTTATTAGTACAAGACAGATTGAAGTCTGAAGTCTGAAGACTCTACAGAATCAAGAATCAAGAAGCGTTTTTATTGTTTGCTCAGATGCTAGAGAAGCAGGTGGATGTGCGTCAGAGAGAGGTGGAGGAGCTCCAGTCTCAAGCTCATGTTCTGAGACAGGAGGGGAAGGAAACTGATGAGGTTGATGGACGCAGGATGGTGGTCGAGCAGAAGTTCAAGGAGCTTCTGGATCCTCTGATTAAGAGGAAGAACTTCCTCATGGCGTCTCGTGAGATCCACCAGTTCAACCGCGACGTTGAGGATGAAATCGTGAGTTCTGTTTTACCCTATATAATGTTTGCTACATGATTTGCACTAACCTTAGCATAACCCTTACTTCAGGTTATGGGACGAGTGGTGATACATTGACTGCATCTTTTTCCTTTCATTATGTAGTTTTGACTAGTACAGTCTGTGCCTGCATGTTTGGGTGTAAATGTTGAAATTGTTTTGTCTGCAGCTTTGGGTCGAGGAGAGAATGCCTCTCGCTACGTCAACAGACCATGGCAACAATTTACAGACTGTTCAGCTGCTTATCAAGAAAAACCAGGTAACCTGATAAGGGTTATATAATTGCATAGAGGTATAACTGTTATAAACACGTACCAAATGCCTTTGTTACCTTGCGCCCTCTGTTGTCCATCCACAGACATTACAGAAAGAGATTCAGGGCCACCAGCCGCGCTGTGATGATATTTTTGAGCGCAGTCAGAGCATTGTGAAGGCTGACAGCCCCAACGCCGAGGCAATCCAAGCACGTCTGGCCGACCTTCAGCAGCTATGGGCCCTGATCATGCAGGAGACGGAGAAACGCCACACAAGACTCGAGGAGGCCCATAAAGCCCAGCAGTACTACTTCGACGCCGCTGAGGCTGAAGCCTGGATGAGCGAACAGGAGCTTTATATGATGTCAGAAGAGAAGGCCAAGGTACAGTATGTTGACTTGAGCCATTTGGAATTTAGCATTAATTGGGCGCTTAAATAAAATATACAATGGTAACCATAGTTTCCATCAAGATACTATAGTTGCAATGAAAATTCTTAAAATAAAACTAGTATTCGCTTCTACTGATATAAAAAATGGAAACTACACAATATAACCATGGTAAAACCTCATGTAGCCTTGTGATTAAAGTTATAAGCTAGTAACCGAAAGGTTCCGAAAATGGTACAGGAAAGCCCACCATGTGTCCTTCTGCAAGACACTTCGTTTCAGGTTCGGATTGTCTTCTGGTCCTGTTCTAATATGTTGTCCTGCTTATTGACCTCAGGATGAACAGAGTTCAGTGGCCATGCTGAAGAAGCATCAGATCTTGGAGCAGGCGGTGGAGGATTACGCCGAGACTGTGCACCAACTGTCCAAGACGAGCCGTGGCCTAGTTGCCGCCAACCACCCAGAGAGGTGCAGAACCCTAAATCTACCTCTAAATCTATATACAGTATGATTCCTAATCTAGACTGAACCAATATGTCTGCATGTAGACTGTGCTAATTTTTACATGACTTTGTCTTACAATGAACTCTAATTGTATGTGCGTGTGTGCGCTGTAGTGAGAGAATCGGAATGCGTCAATCACAAGTGGATAAACTTTACGCTGGACTGAAGGACCTATCAGAGGAAAGGAGAGGCAAGCTGGAGGAGAGGTTCCGCCTCTTCCAGCTGAACCGGGAGGTGGATGACCTGGAGCAGTGGATAGCTGAGAGAGAAGTGGTTGCTGGATCTCACGAACTGGGACAAGACTACGAACACGTAACTGTGAGTCAAGAAACACACATACTCAATTCATTTAATCAGGCTGAGCCGATTCATTAATGAGGTGATGTTTAATTTTCACTTAAAGTAATGAAAAGATCTCATATTTATGCCATGATGTCAAGCCAGAAAATGAATTGATTATAAACTGTAAAGCTGTCTGAATGAAGGACTCATTCAATCTGTTTACTGGATTGATTTGAGCGTTTTCGTAGTAAAGTCTGCGTTGTTGATGAGCTGGGTTTGAAGACATTGTAAAATGACATCAATGTACAAAATGGTTCGTTGCTGCTACAAACAGTCAGATATATGTGATTTTTATTTCTTACTCTATCGCAGATGTTGCAAGAACGTTTCCGCGAATTTGCCCGTGATACAGGAAACATCGGTCAGGAGCGCGTGGACGGCGTCAACCGTATGGCCGACGATCTTATCAACGCTGGTCATGCTGATGCAGCGACGGTTGCTGAGTGGAAGGACGGTTTGAACGAGGCGTGGGCAGATCTGTTGGAACTCATCGACACGCGCACGCAGATTCTCGCCGCTTCCTACGAACTGCACAAGTTCTACCACGATGCCAAGGAGATCCTGGGCCGCATCCTGGACAAGCATAAGAAGCTTCCAGAAGAATTGGGCCGAGACCAGAACACGGTGGAGACGTTGCAGAGGATGCACACCACCTTTGAGCATGACATTCAAGCGCTTGGAACACAGGTGCGTTAGTTAATTACAGAAACATACACAAGTAGTTCTTCAGCAGTGAAGATGTTATAATTGACTCTTCGCTAATGGTGCGTTCTCGCAATTACAAGTTTCCGTCTTTAAAAAAACATTCATGCCACGTAATTACAAGTTGGATGCTCATAACTTGTTGAGAAAGTCATTTTAGAATCTTATTTTTGGTTTTCTTTTTTTGATTTTCTCCTGTTTTTCTCGCTTATTTGGAATGCCCAATTCCCAATGCACTAAGTCCTCGTGATGGCATAGTGACCTGCCTCAATCTGGGTGGCGGAGGACGAATCCCAGTTTCCTCCACGTCTGAGACTGTCAATCCGTGCATCTTATCACATTGTTGTTGAGCGCGTTACCACGGAGACATAGCGCATGTGGAGGCTTCTGCGGCATCCACGCACAACTCACCACACGCCCCATTGTGTGCGAGAACCGCATTATAGTGATCACAAGGAGGTTACCCCATGTGACTCTACCCTCCCTAGAAACCGGGCCAATTTGGTTGCTTAGGAGACCTGACTGGAGTCACTCAGCACACCCTGGATTCAAACTCGCGACTCCAGGGGTGGTATTCAGTGTCAATACTCACTGAGCACCAGGCCCCATGGTTTTCTTTGTTCTTAAACATTTTGCTCGAAAATATAGAGATGAATAAATTAATGTATTTATTACTGTAACTTACTGTCATTAACATCAAACATGCACATGGATCCATTTTGACATTATAGCATTGCCATAGAAACCTTTCATGTTTGGAAATTTTAAATCTCGCAGTTGTCATCTCGTAATTACAGTAATTCTGACATGACGTGAACGCAGCATGTGCACTGCCCTACAATCCAGCTCTACCTTAGCAACTGTTGCTGTTCACCATATTTTCAAACAAACATTTGTTCTTTTTTTATTTTCATCTGAGGAAGTCATATGTGTTCGGCTACCAAAATTCGGCTACCAATATGTTTTGCCTAAAATGGCAATCTCGGTTTTCGCCTGAAAGAGTGTTGAAAGCTGTTACTTTAAAATCTGATTAAAAACCTTGACATTTGTGTAAAAGCTGCGTTAATGTGAAATTATGCTGTATTTAAAATAATACATTTTTGGTGCATCACTAACTATCGATCAATTCTTATCAATAATTTTTCATTGGTTGTGCTCTCAACTCGAGGTTAATCAATGTTGTTTTTTTTTTAAAAACAATATGATATAAAAACTGAATCTTTTTTATCCGATAAGTATCCGATAACTGATATTCAAAACTGATTTTGAATGGCTTTTGTACAAAAAGTCAAATAATTAAATTCAAGTCAATGCATTAAAATATTAAAGGAATATTCCGGGTTCAATACAAGTTAAGCTCAGTCAACAGTATTTGTGGTATAATGTAGACTGTCATCCTTTTCTTTAAAAAAAAGCAAAAAATCGATGTTACAGTGAGGCACAATGGAAGTGAATGGGGCCAAACGTAAACATTAAAATACTCACTGTTTCAAAAGTATAGACACAAGACATAAACAATATGTGCGTTATAAATATTTAAATGTAATAAAATCCCATACTAAACTTGCCATGACGACGTAATGCTTTAAACCCAAAACAACCATAAAAACATGATTTAAACAACTTTACAGCTCAAATAATACAAAAGTTTTAACAGAAGAATTAATGCAAGTGCTATAATTAAATTATAAGCTTCACGTTTCTGACTTTAAACCCTCCAAAAATTGGCCACATTCACTTCTCTTTAAGTGCCTCACTGTAACCTTGACAAAACAAGAGATGAGTAGAAATGTTTTTGTGATAATCAACATTATGCCACCAATGCTGTTGATTGAGCTTAACTTGTATTGAACCCGGAATATTCCTTGAAGGTGCATCCGATTGTAAAGAACCTATAACAGATTAAGCAAAAAGTGTGAATAACATAATATATTACCCAATGGTCCATGAGGTAGTACAGATGAAATTCATACAATATTATGCCATTTGGTCTCACTGCTTCCCCCTGCTGGTTTCCTCAGGTAAGGCAGCTGCAGGAAGATGCCGTACGTCTGCAGTCAGCGTATGCTGGAGATAAAGCCGATGACATCCAGCGCCGCGAGAGTGAAGTACTGGAGGCCTGGCGCAGTCTTCTGGAAGCGTGTGAGGGCCGACGGGCACGACTTCTCGATACCGGAGACAAATTCCGCTTCTTCAGCATGGTGCGTGACCTCATGCTCTGGATGGAAGATGTCATACGCCTGATCGAGACTCAAGAGAAGCCCAGGTGTGTGTGTCTGTTTATGTGTTAACATGCAGAGTCTAAAATACACATTTTACTACACTTTCCAGTGGTGGATAAATCAGGAAAAAAATGTACTATTTTTTTTTTTACCTGCCACGAAAATGTATTTTGCATTATTTTATTTAAAAAATATTTTTAAAAAAATGTTCCCTTGCATATTAGCTACAAATACTCAAGATCATTGTGTGAACTCTCATTTGGTGCTTCGGAGTGTTAATTTTGGACCCTGTTCATACACCAGAAGATGTCTAAATCTGAAAAAGGCCTTATAACAAAAAATAGCTAAAATGTCAAAAGTTGTGTGTTAGGGTCTTGGTTAGGATTAGTCTATAGTTGTTATCGTTAGCTTTAGGTAGATCTACATCAGAATGGAGGTATTTATCTGTTTTTGTACCTGCTTGTTTTCAGGGATGTGTCCTCTGTGGAACTTCTCATGAACAATCACCAGGGAATTAAAGCTGAAATTGATGCCCGTAATGACAGTTTCACCACCTGTATCGAGCTGGGAAAATCTCTCCTGGCAAGGAAACACTATGCATCAGAGGAGGTGGGTGTCAAACAAATGTGAATCGTATAAAGGAAAAAAATGGGGGAGAAAAGAGAAAAACCTTGTGTGTTACAAAGCTATAAAAAATGTATAGCCACTGATGCTCATTGGAAAACTGGGTAACAAACATTATAATGTAAACCTTGTCACTACGAGGAGCAGGGAGGGGGCCAGAGCATATTACGGTATCTGACATAGTTTTTGCAAGTTCACAAACCTCTTTAACATCTCTAATGATCTCAGACTAGCAAAGCAAGATATCATTAGTGCCGACATGAATAACACTCTTAAAAAAATCTACGTTTAGCATTAGACAGTACTTGTAAATTTGATTTGATGTCAGTCGCTCTGGCTCCTGAAATGCATTTTACTATGGTGGCTGGAGTCTCTCTTTCTACGTTCCTTACAATAGAATGATCTATAACCAGGGCGTTTCCAACAGGCTTCTCAGTGGGTGCATCACTGAGTGTGAATCTATTGGAAATCCTAACAGGAGAGGGGTGTCGCTTTGCTGAGCGAGTGTGCCACTGAGACATCACCCAAACTCCCTGCTGAGGGGGCTCTGCAGCCAGAACCAAAGTGTGTGTGTGTGTGTGTGTGTGTGTGTGTGTGTGTGTGTTGCTCGCTGTTCTACCCACATTCGAAACAGTATTTACTGGCTTCTCTTTCTCACCGACCTCCACAAGCTTTCGGATGCGTGCCTCTAAATCATTAAACTTCTCCATCAGCCTGACTAATTCCTTACATTTATCACATGTGAATCCCTCACTGCAGACTGAAGAAGCTATAGTAAACATGTGGCATGCAATGCAAGTAGCAATAATGTGTGCTGATACCATGACTTACCGCAATTGTTTGTGGTTGTGGTGGTTCCTGATCAGTGGTGCTTTGAGATTGAGGCAATAATCCATGTAAACACAGAAGAGAAAACATCTGCGCCTGGTAAAATGCATGCAGTTTAATCGAGATAAAAATAGAAAGCCTTTTTCCAGTCTTTTTTCAATGTATGTAAATAGTGTTTGAAATCAAAAGATTACAGAATTATCTCTCTGAAAGACCGCAGTATATTTTGGTAGGGAAAAATATGGCAAAAAATATATATAAATAGATATTTCTTAATTAGGGATAGAGAGCAATTCCATGAAAATGTCATCCATAACATGGAAAATAAAGTTTAAAAAAAAAGTACAAAAGATCTATATTTTACTGTATTATATTGCTATAATGGATTTTTTTGGTAAAAATGGCATGGTTAATCCACCTCACACCATGGTGCACCAAGGAAGGACTCTTTATTTCACTTTTTGTTAACAAAAATCAATCTCCAAAGAGACAAGGAATTATCTGAAAAATATGCACACTCACTAATTCATAACAATGAAATGGTTTTCCCCTCATCATGTAAGTGCTGCTTTCACAACTCACACGTCCGCAACAACATTTTTATCCCCAATGTTTTGTGAAAACAACGATTAATATTTTTTTTATATTACATGTTCTTTGGAGTGCCGTCCCTCCTAAATTATGTGACTATTATTATTTCTGGACTGTGATTTTTAATTCACAGTGTTTTTACATAGTGAGCGGTCTCCCAAAAAAGTATTTTAGTCACGTCCCTAAGGCAAGTTTATTTCTCGATTTAAAGTGAAAGAAAAATTTTAGATTGAACGTTTTCTGATGTCTGGACTCTATCTGTAGGTATCTATAATTATTCATTCAAATGGTTCAATATATACTTGTCATGAGTACTTTATATCTGATTTAAATTTTCCCTGCAATTGTCACGTCCGTAATGCTGGAATTGCCCTAGACTGATATATCGGCCGATATTTGATCCATTTGCAATAATTGGTATTGGCCGATTACGGAAATGTTAGCATTCCCTTGCGTCAGTTTCAAAATTTGTCAAAGGATAGTAAACTGTTTCTGAATGTTTGTTTCACTTTAGAAATTGTGTGTACATCTGATTTGCTGTTGTTAAACTGTATCGGGTATCGGCCATCCTGCTCGCTAGATATCGGTATCATGGAAAAACCTATATCGGTTGACAACTAATCTTAATACTTATGTATTTGCTCTGAAATAACTTAATGAATGCCTTTTTTTAATGACACGTTTTTAAATGTTAAATGCCACACAGGGACTTCATCAAACATAAGAAATTACGCAAACGAATTGCTGAATTGGTGTGTTGAACCGATACGTTGAAACACAAAGTTTGAAACGCTGATTTACGGAAATGAATGAAACAGATTAATTTTAACAGTCATTTTTCTATTGAGTATAAAACTAGTTTTAAACCGTCTTTAGGGAACTTAATAGCCAAATAATATATGCTTCAACACTTTTTAGCCTGAGACAGACCACTTAAAATGAATTGGAGAATTTGGAACTCGCACAATGGCAGATGTAGACAAGGAAGTCCCACCTTACAGGTTAAAGAGCCAATCACTTTTTAGATACAGACATCACCTGCCAGTCATCTCAAGAATGCGCATTAGCTGGACCAGTCTGAAAGATAGTTTGGTACCATAATCTGAGCTAAAGAAGCACAACGTTTTCAGATTTTACTGCTGATTTGAAATATCGTAATCTTGACCAACCGTTTTAGAGATTTCGTTCTTTCCCCATTCAAGTCAATAGGAGCTGTACTTTTATGCCTCTTGTTTACATAGAAAATAGCTGCTTGGGAGTGTTATAAAGATGTCCGCCGAGTGGACTGACGGGCCTCGACTTTTATCAAGATCATTTGCGATACTCACAATGTTTTTTAATTTTAAATTGGGCTCCAAAATCGTAGTAAATTTATAGTATCATAAATATCCGATGTATTGTTCAGCCCTTTTCATTAATATTATTAGCAAATATGCATTGCTTCATTGATTATCAGAGCATATTTAGACAAATTTAAATGTCTCTCTCTCAAATCATGTCTTTGCTCTTCCCACAGATAAAAGAAAAGTTGCTGCAGTTGACGGACAAGAGGAAAGATATGATTGACAAGTGGGAGGACAGATGGGAGTGGCTAAGACTAAGTATGAGTGTTTGTTTTCATGACAACAGTTCTGAGGTTTCTAATGAGCCATCCATGGATTGTTGACATTGTTATTAGAAGTTCTGTTTATGTTTGTTTATATACAACTGGTTCATTATGGAGAAACTCTATCCAGAAATGTTGCTCTAATTGTAGCACTTTTTAATGAAACTTTAGGAAACAGTTTGTCCAGATGATGTTTTCCAATTTCCAAAGTAGCTTACAATGTTTTCAATGCAGTTGGCGTCAATCTATTGGAGCTTGGTTATGTCAGAGTATCTCTTCCCATGATGCATATTAAATACAGTTCACTTATTTCTGGCTTTTTAATGGGAAGTTGAAAAAGGATGTGGGCAGCTTTGATTAAAATTTCACTGACACTCACTTCTCCTTTTTTTACCTTGTGTTTGTGCATGTAGTTTTGGAAGTGCACCAATTTGGACGGGATGCGGGGGTGGCAGAGGCGTGGTTGTTGGGACAGGAGCCGTACCTGTCGAGCAGAGAGTTAGGACAGAGTGTAGACGAGGTGGAGAAACTGATCAAACGACACGAAGCATTCGAGAAATCTGCCGCGACCTGGGAGGAACGCTTCTCAGCACTGGAGCGACTTACTACGGTAAGAGAGAGACAAACCGTGCTTATATGAACAAATCATAGAAACATAAAAAACAAAGTTTTTTTTTGCTCACCCAGTCAGACCAGATTAAGTATTGTATGTAGTATGTGTTTAGCGTGACTGCTGTGTGCATTTTCCGTTTCCCTTTTTGATTTGTAGCTAGTAGCACCTAATAGATATTTTTTTTAGAGCAAATAGATTTCCTAAACGTCGATGTCCACACAGGTGGACAGCAGGACAAGTTGTGAAATTTGAAATAACACTAAGCTATAGAAAGTCTTGATTTTTACATCAAATAGTTTATGTTTCCAGAAGTGTTGGTTATTCATGTTTTTGAGATATTACATTGAATCTGGATTAATTATGCAAATTTCTGATCATCCAATCATTCAGTCACATCCAATCATGTTCAAATAAAATGATCCATTATAAATGGTGAATCTATGTACTGATGATCACTGTCCCATGTGTGTCAAACATGTTGAGTGATCCAAACATCATCTGCAGCCTGAAACTGAACTTTTGATAGGAAGTTTTTATTGAACGCACTTAACTGCCTAGAGAGATATAGGATGCTCCCTTGCTTCCTATGTAGTGAATGACTTAACCTCCAGTGTGCTGTCTGTCTGCACTGATCTCAGAACAGTTTGAAATGCACCTTATTTTCATCCTAACTCCATATAAAGCCTCTGAAAGCAACATTTTTCAGTTTTTGGATTAATTTATTAATTCTCAGAGTGATAATGTACAGTAAATATTTATGAATGCATTTTCTAATGTTAATGAATAGAACCGTATTGTACAGTAATAACCAAATAAAATAAGACAACATTTATTTTAAAATGAAGTGAAATGACCCACAGATGTGTCATAATAGTTAACATGTTTTTCAACTTTTGACAGAATAATGTCCCAAAATCCACACATGTGGACATCATGTTTATCAGCTCGCTGACACGTGAAAAATAAATGAAATTTTTAAAGCGGCATATCAAACGAAACTAGAGATGCTACTTTTTACACACAAACAGGTTTCAATTAAAAAAACTATAAGATATTTCTCATGAGAGGCACTTTTGTTGGTTCTGCACCCGTAGAAGTTCTGCACCCGTAGAAGCGCTTCATGGAAATCGACGCCTTGCTGTTGTGTCACATGACAGAAGATGAACACTTAAATGACAGTGTAGAGTCTTGTGAACCGTATTCAGTCTGTTTAAATTTATTGAAATCCCGTGTTACGTATAGCGAAGCCAAAATTCAACGTACTCTCATGGGGTCGCACCAGGTTAAACACAATATAGAATTTGAGATGTGCTGAAATGACACTTTGGTGAGAATGTTTTGTAGTATATACATGTATACTGTATATACAAAGTGTACAATATATACAATATAAAACATTTTGCAGTATGTTATGTATATTTTTGTTTCAAAGTTTTGTTTAGAAGTAAAAATGTATTACGTTTTTAACTGGCAATAATGAAACTCTCGCACACCCGTCCTGAATCATATGTAGATGTTTATGAAAATAATGAGAAGCTTGTGTGTGTCTCACAGTGAGATCTGTGTTTGATGAACTTCTATGTTGCTTTTGTCAGTTGGAGTTATTGGAAGTGAGAAGACAGCAAGAGGAGGAAGAGAGGAGGAGGAACCCCCCGGAGCCGGAGCCCGTGCAGGCTCAGGACGCAGACGCGCAGCAGAGGTAAACGCTCAACACACACATTACAGAACAGACGTTTAGATGTGCCTAGAAAAATCTGTACATGTCCTACACGTGCATTACCACGTTTTAAGGTACTTTAATTTTCTAAATGAATGTTAAACTTAACTCTGTGTTTCTGATTTGAATATTCAATCAACTAAAACAATAGAAACGTAGAAATGATAAGAAATAGAAAATAGTATGTAGAAAATAGAAAAAATAAAATAGAGAAATGATTTCTGTGTAAATAAAATAGCTGCTTGATAAGAATAATGGCTAACACTTTACAATAAAGTTATATTTGTTAACATCAGTTAATGCAAAACATGACTTTTACAGAATGTATTCATCTTTGTTCATGTTCATTTGTACATATATTAATGCATTTTTACATTAAAAGTTTGATACATTCACATTAGTGCATGCATTATGAACATACAAAAAACAATTGTATTTTGATAAATTAACATTAACCAAAATTAATAAATGCTGCAAAAAATTAATTGGTGTTTATTTATGATGCTTAGTGCATTATAGGAAGGGCCAAATTACTGAAGATTAAATATTTAAATAATTATTTAAATATTTAACTAAATTAGTAAATACATAATGAAATTGTTAAAAAAAATCGAGGGGGGTTAAATTAATGTTGCTGATAACCATAACCTGGATTTTTTTTTTTTTTTTTTTTTTTTTTTTTTTCATGTTTAAATTAAACATTTTCTCAAAGATAATACAGTGAACATTTAGTGATTTTAATTAATATATTCATAGTTTCATTTTTTATTTAAATATTTATTTAAATATTTTAAAATGTATTTAATAATTTAATTGAGTAATTTGGCCCTCCATAAATATAATTCATTATATTTGTAATTAATTAATAATAAATTGTGTAAATTAAAAATATTATAAATAAACATAATAAATTCATTTACAAAAAAAAAAAATGCATTTAGTGAGATTCATACTTAAAACAAGTGGAAAATAATATTGAAATGAAATGAGAAAATGCTCTCGGTATTATAAGATATTCAGGATACATTCGCAAAAAAGTCTTAATATCTTGTGCGTGTTGCTTTTCATGTGAATTTATGTATATTTATATGTATGTGTGTGTGTGTGTGTGTGTGTGTGTATATATACAGTATATATAAAATACAATTTCATGATTGTAAACAAAATATACATATATGCTGAAATTCAATAAAATCATTGCTATTTACATAATATTTACTCAAAATTTTAAGAAACACAAATCATGCATTATTTATTGACTTTAGACTTTTAGTAGATTTCCAAACTGACTTGAGAAGTCGAATAATCTCACTAATAATCTTAAAATGGCTATCCACTTTGTTACAGCAGTCGTGAAGCTGCGTACATGATTCATGTCAGGTCGTAAACGCCAGCGGCAAGCACCGCTTTTAACTCCACATGAAAAGCGCTTGCAGACAAAAACGTCTCATTCTGTGTTTTGGTGATCGTTAAGGCTTGATGTGCTTCTGTGGTCATTAAAATGTGCCTTTCAAAGGCTGAAAAATACATGACTTCTATCCAGGGCTGGACTGGGAAGATAAATCGGCCCGGGATTTTACATGGCAACTGGCCCAAAACTTGTTGGGTGGTTCGCTGTCCTTTTCTGCATATCGCAGCGCTGTTTTGTTATCCGTTATACATAACGCGGCGGCTCATTTTAGCTTATCGCGGCCCATTCGGCAGATTTCTCGACCGACCCGCTCAGCTCTCCCGATTGGCCATTCCACCCCTGATCAGCCCCAAAGTGCGTCGGCCCACCAGAGAAATGCCCAGTATGCCAGATTACCAGTCCAGCCCTGCTTCTATCACAAGTCCCATCTGGGCTTGTTTTGTACATCAAATAGCATTAAAGGTCCTTTTCCACATCAGTGTAATGACGTTGAAATTTAATGACGATTAAGAAAAATTAAAGCATTAAACTTTTTTAATTGCATGTGTTAATGTGTTAATATTGACAGCTCTAGTTTGTACATTTTTTTTTAAGTTTTGAGTGTGTGATTTTAAACTGTTGTACATCCTCATTGTCTGTTCACAGGGAAGGAGAGCAAATTGCCCAGAACGGATTTCCATCAGACCAGGACTCACCACGGGTTAGTTACCGCTCATGTACCTACCCACAATACACTAGTCAACAAATGCCACGAACTACTGGCCAGAGACCCTAACAGTTCCCATAATGCTTTATGATATTCAATAATGTATCTTAATAACTGAGGTGTGCTGTTTGAACATAATGTGCCTTATAAATACTCAAAATATAATTAGTTACAATAATAGTTTGAATAATTTCAAATTGTCCTGTAGTTTGTAAAAACTAACAGAATTACAGTACGCAAGCATACTGCAGTCTACAGTCTAATGCACTTATAATGGATGTCTATGGGGCAAGCGTTTAAAAGCAAAAACAATTCTTGTTAAAGCACTTGTATTAATTCTTCCATTCCAAAAAAATGTTGTTTGAGCTATAAAGAGTACAATTGTTCTTTTCGCAGAGGGACTTTTGTAGATGAATGAGTGAATGGTTTTGTGTTATCGAAGTAGTTAACATGTTTACTGGCTTACTAAAGGTGTTAACATTTTGACTTGACTCAGACAAGATTAGCATCTGTCACACTAGTCTCATGATATTGTGGCTATACTTTCAAAACGTGTGATTTGACGTCTATCCAAACTGAAGGACGATTCAGTTTGCCACACAATTATTTTCTTTAGTAATTGCCATCATGCCCTTACTTGTAATGAAACCAGAATATTCATTTAAAGGAACAGTTCACCCAAAAATGAAAATTCTCTCATCTTTTCCTCACCCTTTTCCTCATCCCTCCTATCCCAGATATGTATGACTTACTTTCTTCCGTTGAACACAAATTAAGATTTGATAAGAGTATTTCAGCTCTATTGGTCCATACAGTGCAAGTGAATGGTGACTAGACCTTTGAAGTTTCAAAAAGTACATAAAGCAGCATAAAAGTTATCCATAGTACTCCAGAGATTTAATCCATGTCTTCTGAAGTGATAAGATAGGAGTGGGTGAGAAACAGATATTGTATCACTTCTGAAGACATGGATTAAACCACTGGAGTTGTATCGATTACTTTTAAGCTGCCTTTATGTGCTTTTTGGAAAATTTTTGGTCACCCTTCACTTGCATTGTATGGACCTCCAGGGCTGAATTATTGTGAAATTTTCATTTGTGTTCTGCAGAAGAAAGTCCTACACATCCAGGATGGCATTAGAATGAGGAAATGATGAGAGTTTTCATTTTCAGGTGGACTGTCCCTTTAAGGTGAGGCTAATTAATTGGACAAAGTGGTGCAAAACATATGCCATTTTTAAAATGTGTTTTGATTTGCTTTCATTTGTTTTGTTTGTAATGTGAGCTGGTGACACTGAAACATGTTCTGTGTTGAGAAACAAGTCCAATAGAATCTAAAGAGTTGTTGTTGTTGTTGTTGTTGTTGTTGTTGTTGTTTTTAGTTTTTGTGCCCTATAATGGCCTGACATGATGTATGACATATCCAGTTCCAGTTGTAGCTCTGTTATCGCTGTGGACTTCATAGACTAACAATAAATGAACTTGTTCTTTCTCGACAGTTTACATGTTCAATGTATATGTGACATTTTTCTGTTGGTCTATAACCTCTTGTGACATGATTGTCTGTGCTTCTGTCTTCTTCTTCTTTTTTAGTGTTTTGTTGAGGAACAGTTCATCCGAATGAAAATTCTGCAATCATTTACTCACTCTCATGTTGTTCCAAACTCGTTTGACTTCAGTGAAACACAAAAGGCGTTTTGCAGAATGCTAATGCTGTTCTTTCCTATACAATGAAAGCATTTAGTGACCAGGGACTGTAAAGTAAAAAAAACTAACAATAAAACAATCATAATAATACCATAGAAGTATTAGAAAAGCAGTCCATTCAACTGGTGTGTACTATATTACAAATTTGGGCTGACCTATCCTTTTCATTTCTTGCTTTATACCCTTTCATGTATTCCTTGTTCAGACGACAGCTTTCAATGGCAGTTTTTAAGAGTTTTCAAGGTCTGTCCAAAGATTTCAGTGTTTAGACAGAAATGGTGGACTAAAGAGATTTTGTTTGAGTTTCCATTAAAGTCATTTTAGCGGAGCCGGACGCCATAATCCCGATTGGGCCGTCACACTGGTGTTTTGGTACAGTAGTAGTTTGGGAGTGAATTCTGTGTGCTTTAAGCATGATATTTCTTTCAATCAGTTCAGGAAAATCAAGAGTGAATTAACTGATTCTTTAAGACACGGTTGATATTTCCTGATGAAATGCAGTGGCTGTAGAGAGTTTTCCATCTTGCATGATTTATTTGTCTTTTTTTACCTTTGGAGTCAACATGAAACGGCATTCGCAACCCATTTGACTTCTGTAATGTGACATATAGTTTTGAGGGAATTAGACATTCATTCAATGAGAAAGAACAAAATTTATGGCAGGACATTATTTTGTTAATGTGGGTGTTCTATACCATGCAAATGTGTTAAAACAATGCAAGAATAGCTATTTTGGTATTAGTTAACTTTTTTTTATTATTGTTGTTATTATTTTTATCCCCTTTTTCTCCCCATTTGGCATTCCCAGTTCCCACTACTTAGTAGGTCCTCATGGTGGTGCGGTTACTCGCCTCAATCCGTGTGGCGGAGGACAAGTCTCAGTTGCCTCCGCTTCTGAGACCGTCAATCGGTGCATCTGATCACGTGACTCGTTGTGCATGACACCGTGGAGACTCACAGCATGTGGAGACTCATGCTACTCTCCACGATCCACACACAACTCACCACACGCCCCATTGAGAGAACCACTAATCACCACCACGAGGAGGTTACCCCATGTGACTCTACCCTCCCTAGCAACCGGGCCAATGTGGTCGCTTAGGAGACCTGACTGGAGTCACTCAGCACAGCCTGGATTCAAACTCACGACTCCAGGGGTGTTAATCAGCGTCAGTTCCCACTGAGATACCCAGACCTCCCTGGGATTAGTTAACATTAAACTAATCGCCCACGTGGCCTTGGTGACATCAACGGAAAAGGAAAGTATGGAGGTGGATGAACATTTTCAAAGGATGAATCCTTCACAATAAGACCATTTATGTGTATTGTGAAAATACATTTCTCAATTTTGATTTTATGTTGACTCTAAATTGATATTTAAGCGTGTTTTTTCCCACATTAATCGCCATTTCATTCACTTTTCCATTTGATTTCTTCTCTTAGTGTCTAATTGATCGGCTCTGAATCAACTCAGTGATTTTGCTCCAAACGTTTTCTGAAACGAATGTATCGTGTGTTTCTTTGTGATTTCTGTGACTTTTGCAGAATTATTTCTGAATTATTTCTCGTCACGAGTGTAACATATGGTCTCTTGTGTTCTCAGGATGGAGTTGAGGGTGAAATGAATGGGGTGGCAGAGAGGAGCTCAAAGGAGCCGAGTCCGATCCCGTCACCATCCGCGGACAGACGAAGAAAAGGCAGTCAGTCCGCCACACTGCCGGTGAAAAGTCAAGAGTCGCCGCCTGCGCAGCTGGAGGCATTCCTGCACCGCAAACACGAGTGGGAGGGCCACAACAAGAAGGCGTCCAGCAGGTACTGATCTTATTTTGTGGCAAAGCTGAATCTCAAAATCACCGTTTGACAACCACAAAATTACATTCATCGGCAAAATTATTTCGGAGGATTAGGAGTTGTTTTTCCTCTCGAATTGGTTAAATATCGTCAATAAATCAGCAATGGATTTCACATGCTCCTGTATAGATTCGAGAAGACAGGTTTTTGTTTGTTACAATGAAGATCTCACTATATGAGGGTTCTCTCGTCACAGATCCTGGCATAACGTGTACTGTGTGATCAATAATCACGAGATGGGCTTCTACAAAGACAATAAGAATGCCGGTCAGGGCATCCCGTACCACAACGAGATCCCCATCAGCCTGAAAGATGCTCTCTGTGAGGTCGCCATCGACTACAAGAAGAAAAAGCATGTTTTTAAACTCAGGTGAGGAGGAGACTAGAACATTGGTTTCACCTCTAAATCATTTCCTCTGTGACCGTTTCTCTTGTAACTGAACGTGATGTTCCTCTTTACAGAGTTACCAATGGAAACGAGTATCTGTTCCAAGCCAAAGATGATGTAAGTCTCCTTTTATCATAACTTTGAAAATGTTAGATCATACTTTTCCCTCTTTGCACAAATTTTGTAACAGCGCCCTCTTGTGGAACTTAATGACCACAACGTAAAGACCAGCCAGTTTAAAATACATCCTAGCAGAGCATTTATTGTGTTATATCGTGTTTATTATTTACAGCTACATTGGTTGTTGTTGTTGATTTGATTGTATAATTAACAGCCAGAATTGTTCCGATTTAGTTTATTATTAAGTTTATTGCTTAAACTAATTTTACTGAATGTTTTCTAATGGTTATTTTTAGGTTTACATTTTATAACCATAAGCTAATTTTCCCAGAATGTTGCATTGAGGTTTTGTGTGACAACCTAAAACTAACTTCTACAGAATGTTCTCTGATGGTTATTTTCAGGTTTTATTTTTATAACCATAAACTAACGTTTCCAGAATGTTGCTGAGAGGTTTTTTTATACAGCATGGCATAACACAATCGAATATACGCAATTTACACCATTTACATATACATAAATATTGTGGAAAGAAAAAGTATGTGAACCCTTTGCAATTAGCTGGTTTTTGCATTAATTGGTCATAAATTGTGATCTCATCTTCATGAAAGTCACAAGTATAGACAAACACAATGTGCTTAAGCTAACAACACACAAACAATTATAATATTTCATGTCTTTATCGAACACATCCCATTAAACATTCCGGTCTACTTGCACCCTGGTGCAAATAGCATCTGACACAAGCCAGCTATTTGCACCCCAATAGTCTGGTGGAACCACTGAAATATGCCAAAAACTCATCAGTAGATGTCACTGCAGTGGCGTAGGTTGTAGAAAGACTGTGTGTGATCGTGTAGTGCTGTCCTAGCGACCGGCAACACTTGTGTGTACATTGCATCACTGTATTACTAATATTGGAGTAACCATAACCATAGTTTTAATGCAATTAACAATGGTGTTGTTAGTGCAGTAATATGGTGCTAATATAGTAACCATGGTTACAGTAGTATAATAAAGGTTATTTTTTTCTAAGGTAAGGTTAGGTTTAGGTGTAGAGGCTAATGTAGTGTGCTGTGGGACTCTAAATAAACAATATACACACTGGAGTGATGCCCATACTGTATGTTAATATTTAAATATGGGTAAAAATGGTAGACACAAACTGCATCCTGGTGAAAAGAGTGTCAAATACTATCAGATGCACCAGGTTGGGGTGCAAATAATATCTGCTGCTATTTGCACTGGGGTGTAAATAGCATCTGCCAAAACATTGAGAGTGCTGTGGAAAAAGTAAGTGAACCCTTTGGCTAAAGACCACAAAAAAAAGCTAAGTAGAGTCAGGAGTTGGCAAACCTTTCGCCCAATTAATGAAACAAGATTGGGGGTGTGGGTTAGAGGTATTTTCACTTATAAAAAGCACTCGAACATTTTGAGTTTGCTATTCACGAGAAGCATCTACTGACGTGGACTTTGCTTCGCAAAAAAAGAGATTTCAGAAGACCCACAATCAAGAATTGTTGCCTTGCATAAAGCTGGAAAGTGTTAAAAATGTATCTAAAAAAAGCTTAGATATTCATCTGTTCACAGTTAGACAAACTGTCTATAAATGGAGATGATTTAGTACTATAGGTACTCTCACTAGAAGTGGTCGTTAGATATTCATCTGTTCACAGTTAGACAAACTGTCTATAAATGGAGATGATTTAGTACTATAGGTACTCTCACTAGAAGTGGCCGTTAGATATTCATCTGTTCACAGTTAGACAAACTGTCTATAAATGGAGATGATTTAGTACTATAGGTACTCTCACTAGAAGTGGCCGTTAGATATTCATCTGTTCACAGTTAGACAAACTGTCTATAAATGGAGATGATTTAGTACTATAGGTACTCTCACTAGAAGTGGTCGTTAGATATTCATCTGTTCACAGTTAGACAAACTGTCTATAAATGGAGATGATTTAGTACTATAGGTACTCTCACTAGAAGTGGCCGTTAGATATTCATCTGTTCACAGTTAGACAAACTGTCTATAAATGGAGATGATTTAGTACTATAGGTACTCTCACTAGAAGTGGTCGTTAGATATTCATCTGTTCACAGTTAGACAAACTGTCTATAAATGGAGATGATTTAGTACTATAGGTACTCTCACTAGAAGTGACCGTTAGATATTCATCTGTCTACAGTTAGACAAACTGTCTATAAATGGAGATGATTTAGTACTATAGGTACTCTCACTAGAAGTGGCCGTTAGATATTCATCTGTTCACAGTTAGACAAACTGTCTATAAATGGAGATGATTTAGTACTATAGGTACTCTCACTAGAAGTGGTCGTTAGATATTCATCTGTTCACAGTTAGACAAACTGTCTATAAATGGAGATGATTTAGTACTATAGGTACTCTCACTAGAAGTGGCCGTTAGATATTCATCTGTTCACAGTTAGACAAACTGTCTATAAATGGAGATGATTTAGTACTATAGGTACTCTCACTAGAAGTGGTCGTTAGATATTCATCTGTTCACAGTTAGACAAACTGTCTATAAATGGAGATGATTTAGTACTATAGGTACTCTCACTAGAAGTGGTCGTTAGATATTCATCTGTTCACAGTTAGACAAACTGTCTATAAATGGAGATGATTTAGTACTATAGGTACTCTCACTAGAAGTGGCCGTTAGATATTCATCTGTTCACAGTTAGACAAACTGTCTATAAATGGAGATGATTTAGTACTATAGGTACTCTCACTAGAAGTGACCGTTAGATATTCATCTGTCTACAGTTAGACAAACTGTCTATAAATGGAGATGATTTAGTACTATAGGTACTCTCACTAGAAGTGGCCGTTAGATATTCATCTGTTCACAGTTAGACAAACTGTCTATAAATGGAGATGATTTAGTACTATAGGTACTCTCACTAGAAGTGGCCGTTAGATATTCATCTGTTCACAGTTAGACAAACTGTCTATAAATGGAGATGATTTAGTACTATAGGTACTCTCACTAGAAGTGGCCGTTAGATATTCATCTGTTCACAGTTAGACAAACTGTCTATAAATGGAGATGATTTAGTACTATAGGTACTCTCACTAGAAGTGACCGTTAGATATTCATCTGTCCACAGTTAGACAAACTGTCTATAAATGGAGATGATTTAGTACTATAGGTACTCTCACTAGAAGTGGCCGTCTAGACAAGAGGGCACACAGCACACAGCAGAATGCTCAATGAGGTAAAAAACAAAGAACCCAAGAGTGGCAGCTAAAGTCTTCAAGGAATCACTGGATCTGGTTAACATCTCTGTTCATGAGTCTACTGTACAGAAAACATTAAACAGGTATGGTGTAAATGGCAGGACGTCATGAAGGAAGCCGCTGCTTTCCAACAAAAACATTGCCAAAACATTGCACAGTTTGCCAAAGACCACCTTGACACTCTACAACACTACATAGAAAATGTTTTGTGGGCTGATGAAACAGGTTGAATTGTTTGGGAAGAACATGCAGAACATATGGTACAGATACATATGGCATAAAAAGGGCATTGCATGCCAACATTAAAAATCATCCTTTAGGAGTTGTACAGTCTTAGTCAAGCCCTTAACCCAATAGAGATGCTGTGTAGTGACCTTAAGTAAGCTGTTCACACCAGACATCCTGAGAATATGTCTGATCTGAAGCAGTTCTGTAAGTAAGAATGGTCCAATATTCCTTCTGAATGTTGCGCAGGTCTAATGCGCAGGTACCAGAAACACATGTTTGATGTTATTGCTGCCAAAGGAGGATTGACCAGTCATTAAATCCAAGGGGTTCACTTACTTTTTCCTGAGCACTGTAAATGTTTAATGTGATGTGTTCAATACAGACATGTAATATTATAATTGTTTGTGTGTTGTTAGCTTAAGCACATTGTGTTTGTCTATACTTGTGTCTACAAAGGGTTCACATACTTTTTCTTGCCACTGTATACACAGTATACACAATGTGCACTTTTTATTGCACAGATGTACATCAAATATATCTAGACGCTATCAGTTGAACTTCATAAACGTGAAAACTTGTTCTTATTTTTGTTCAGGAGGAGATGAACACATGGATTCAGGCCATCCAGAACGCTGGCAGCGGCTCTTCATCCTCGGACAAATCAGAGATCGCGCCTAGCAACCAGAGCACTCCCGCCTCCAGCCGTGCCCACACACTCCCGGCAACCGTCTCCCTGACGACCGAGTCCAGCCCCGGCAAGCGTGAGAAAGACAAGGAGAAAGACAAAGAGAAACGCTTCAGTCTATTCAGCAAGAAGAAGCAGTAGACGGCGGTTTCCGCTGCAGCGGAAAACATTTGATTCGCTAATTTCCGTCATCCTTTTACAAGTTCCTTTTTGTTTCTTTATACGTTGTCATTTTTGTTTGTGTCTGCCCACCTCCAGTGATATCCCAGCATGCAAAGCTCATAAAGATGCCACACTCTGTGCCTGACACCCCACGAATTGGGTTCCAAAGTTGTGCAAAAACGCAAAGATTGATACGTTAATGAATGAGGGTCGAATGTGTCATGTTTCGGGAATTTTTCCAATTCTGACGGTTTTTTTTACGTTCTTACGCTTCCATTGTCATTGATTTTGAAGTCATTCTACCACACAATTCCGCAATTTTGCTATTTCTCGTTTTTTTGGTAATTGCGTGTCATTTTTGAGGGGTGTGGATATTTAAAAACATTTTCCTCAATTTTGTGAGGCTGTCTTGAAGACGCGATGAATCTCTCTCTCTCTCTCGCTCTCTCTTTCTCTCTCTTTTTTGTTCGGGAACAAGACAGTGATGCTTCGAAAGAATTCCATTTTCCGCTTACGGAACAATTAAATTCCACTTTAACAAAATCATCGCAGAATTCCATTCGCTGAAGTAGCTATGCCAAGTTTAGTCGAATTTGCCTTTTAACAATTATAAGCTGATAAAAAAAGATAATGCTAATATGAAAGTAGTTTAAGGTTTTCTTGAAGGCGTGGTAGTCTTGTATAATTTGATTAAATGAAGGTGGGTCATACCAAACACTTTAACGAACTGTAAGAATGTTATGCTATATACAAAGGACGATTAACCTGAATAATTTTACATATTTTTTTTTTCTTTTTGTTTCTCCTTATTAGTTTGCTAATTGTCATTTTTCTTGGGTTTTATCATAATATATGTTTCAAATAATTCTAGTACAGAGTATAAAAATTAGATGTATTATAAACACTTTAAAGCATCGATGTTAAGTGAACAGTGCAACATTTACTGGTAAAAGGTAATGATGTTACTCTGCCGAAAAAGAAAAAAAAAAAAACCAAATAAACAATATGAATACAGTTACTTGCTTGTGGGCTATAGCATTGAGCATTAGCTTTTCTCTTTGTTTTCTCGTTTTGGCTTCATCCCGCTCTCTCCTGCTCTACACATACATAGTGCGCATCCCTCCGTCACTGTATCTATTGTAATGAAAATTTAATTTACTGCACAATCAAAAGCAACATAATAGGAATGAAATTGCGATGTCGGGCATCCTGAGCGCCTATAAAAGCCTCTGGCCCGACGTGCCGATGTGTGAAACTGCACCTGTAGAACTTTACCCCCCCCCCCCCCCGCCGCCCTGTTAAATATGTGCGATGTCATTAAATGCTTTCAAACATTATGATTAAGTTTCGTCTCTTCTGTTGGATTGCTTGACTGTGTGCAGGTTTGTGTATAAACTGCTTTTGCTTAAGGACCCAAAATTGTACATTGGAAATGGAGAAATCTTTCAAATCAACATTTAAATGTATTCATTTTATCATTTATTCTTGGGCATGATTTGGACACAACCGTGTGTACAATTATTAAAGGGGTATTTGGAAAATGAATAAGATCTTTCAATCTCAAATGACTTTTGTTTGTTCTGTGGGGAAATTTTGAAAAATGTTCAGGCTGCTCTCTTTCACAGAACAAAAGTGGATGGGGACGAGGTGCTTTCAATCTCCAAAAAGGACAAAAACAAGCATCATAAAGTATCATAAAGGCCTAATTTGACTAGCTTTTACCAAGAGAATGAATTCACACCAAAATACTTTTGAATGTGATTTGACGAACAGATTTGACACAACAATAAAAGATTTGTGAAGCATTTTTCCTTTTTTTAATCTGATTTTAATCTGATAAGTCTATTTTTTTTTAAACAATCCACTATGATTGGTTGCATTTTATTATTCGCATTTAGCATTGACACGCACAGATAATGCACCGATTTGCTTAATACCCCGACAGCCAAGGTTGTGGAGTAACGGAATACATGTAATGGGATTACATATTTAAAACACAAAAAACTGTATTCCACTAGTTACAATTTTAATTAGTTGGTAATCAGAATACAGTTACTTTAAAAAGTATTTTGATTACTGAAGAGATTACTTTTAAATGAATCGATCCGAGGAGTGTTTAAACAGCTGTCTGATGCACTCATACGAGCAGACAGAGGGTGCTCTCATACTGTTATGAGTGAAAACGTGGATCTGATGCCATAGTTAGAAACACTCTGAAAGACGAAAGATTTCATTTCATTCACATATTTTTACTAATCAATGTAGCTTGTAGCATCATGTAGAAAGCTACAAATGTTATATTTTCTGTATAATTCTATGACAAGAATCCACAAACGATCAGAAGATGATGATGTTGTGTACACTGTGAGTTTCGAGCATTGTGTATTCTGCCATGTGAACATTTAGCATTAAGTCAAGGTAAAACGGTATTTGTAGCCATTAGATGCACCTGTTACGGGTTGCAATTATGTTTTTATAATGAATTCTATCAATATTTCCTCTTGTAAGACCTTTGATATTAGTGCAAAGATGTCCTGCGTAAATATTACTCCAAAATATATTTTTTAAAGGATTTAATAAATAATTTTAACCAATTTTCTTCAGATCCTACTGCATAAGATATTTCGGTTTTTCAGAGCATGTCGTTTTTATATGTGTATTTGGTTTTACAGTACTGTAAAACAGCTGAAAAATCTGCCAGTGCTGAAAAAGTAATCCAAAGTATTTTGATGACATTACTGATGATGAGTAATGTAATGGAATACATTACAGTACAATTACATTTTGAAGCATGTATTGTGTAATTCTCTGAAAAACCCAAATATCTTATGCAGTGTTGTTTCTAAAACAAGATAAATCAAATTGATCATGTTTTGAGGATTTTTGGATATTTTTAAAAAAAAAAAATATTATCAAGAATATGATTTTTGTCCTAATATCGAAGATCTTTCTAGAGAAAAAGTAATGATGATCTAACATGAATTTTCTTGATAATAAATATGATCGTGTCTGGTAACGTGCATATAAAATGGCTAGAAATAGAATTTTACCATAGCATAAAGCTAACAATTTACACAAGGTTTATTTCTATTTTCTTCTGCTCCAAACTTACATTCATACGAGCAGACGGAGAAGTACATTTGAAGTAACACATCATAAGAAAGTGTTTCAGCGCTGGTCAAATGCACTTTGGATCATTTATATGTAGAAATGTTTAATAAACGACAATAAAATGCAAAGTAATCTCTTCAGTAATTAAAATACTTTTTGAATGTAACTGTATTCTAATTACCAATGATTTTAATTGTAACTGTAGTGGAATACAGTTACTAATATTTTGTATTTTAAACATGTAATCCCGTTACATGTATTCCGTTACTCCCCAACCCTGCATGTAAGCGCACTTATTGTTTTTCACTGCTGTCACCATTTTTGGGACATGACCCTCCAGTTGAGAACCAGTGCTGAAAGGGTTTTGGGGAAAGACACCTCATAAGTTGTAAAGAAACAGGTCCACACACACACACACCATCTGGAAGCACCATGTGTGTGCAATTAGTACATGAAGTGTAGCGTTCAGCAAAGGACACGTCGCACAACATCACTTATCACAACAAACCAGCACATGTAAGCCAGAACGCTCAGAATCAGCAGAACTTCCCGTCATAACACTTCAGACATATTTAACATGGTCCACACTTATCATGTACATACATGTTGTTGCATCATACTTACATTTAAAGTACCTGCAGTTAATTGCATCTTGATTTACTTATTTAACCTAACCACATCCTCTGACCCCTAATCCCTATCCCAACCCGTACCTCAACCTCAGTAGCAGCAAATGTGACACTTGTGAGAGTTTTGCAGAACAACATGTAGTTACACAATAAATACATTGTATTGTATGTCTTTTAATGTTCGTATGCTGTAGTTAGACACCTAATACAAAGTGGGACCCATTAATCAAAAATTGTTGTGTTACACTAACCTCAAAAATTCATTTAAGGGCATTTGCACGTAGACCTTGCATTTAGGAACTTTATGTTATACAATGATATACCGATTTCTAACAGAAATCATGATGTAAATTAGGCTTTTTTTTAAATTAAGATGCATTAATATCCAACCTACAAGAAAAAGAATGGGCATCTTGATATAAATCATGGATGTTTTAAAGTCTTTAAAGGAATAGTTCACCCAAAACCTTTTGAAGAGTTCTGGCGCCAATCTGTTTGTCCATGCATTCTGCGTAACATCTCCTTTTTGTTACATGAAAGAAGGTCAAACATGTTTGGAACAGCATGAGGGTGACTAAATTATGACATATTGTTCATTTTTGGGTGCACTATCTCTTTAAATGTTGTGGATAGGCACCATTCATTCACTTAAAGGTCTTGACATATGCACTAATCTCTTACATTACGGGAATCCGTCTTAAGCAGCATCAGTCATTATGGGCTTTCCTTCCACTGGGGGATGCTGGGAATGCCCTTCCTCATGTCCTCCCTGTGATTGTGGACATGTCCATTCACACGTGAATCATGCTTGACTTCATGGAGTCTCTTAGGTTACTAATTCCACTCTTTTATCGAGGTCTTCAACACAGATTGCGTGCATGTAGTCTATCACATTTGCAGCTCTGCAGAGGTGATTAATACCCTTGAGACTGACTATTAATTTTTGTCCACTAGTAATAATTCCTTAAAGTATGCTGATGTATTCCTGATGGTAATGCCCATTATGTCCTCTTTAAAACATTGGCATGTATGGATACATGTACAGAACAAAAGCATATTGTGTGAAAACATATCATGTTTGGTACATAGCATAAGAAGCATTTATATATATATATTATATTAGCTAGGTAGTTTATTCACATTGTATCATTATATAATGATATTTAAAAAGTAGCCCGTATGGAGGTCACCTTAATACTTCTAGGAGGTATTAGCAAAAATATATTAGTCTAAAATGATGTATTATGTTTTGCAAAATGTATTTCTAACCTGATTTGGAATTAATCCAAAAGGAATTCAATAGGAATTCTCTAAGAACCAAATAAAATCCTACTGAATATTCTGATATTCTGATTTTTTATTATTATCATTATTATTTTACTGAATTTCAGTTATCTAGTTCAGTTTCAGATTATTAATGATTTATAGAATAAATTGATAAATATTTATAGATGTATAGATAAATAGAAATTCCATTAGAAATACCTTTTTTTAAATAATATATTTGTAATATCTCCAATATTTAAATAACCTATACACCTTAATACTCTATTATTTTTATCTATATTATATTGTATTCTATTATTGTATTATTTCTTATTATATTAATGTATTCTATTATATTATGTAGTATATTAATATTGTATTATAATTGAATGATCAATTATAATATAATAAAAAAAATTAAATGCCCAACACTCTTTTAATGTAATAAATAAATGCTTGAAATATATATATAGAGAGAGAGAGAGAGAGAGAGAGTTAGAGAGAGGGAGAGAGAGACATATTCTTAATACACTATTTTTTAATATAACAATTATAAGTAGAATTATCATGATATTTAATGCAATAGAATGTAATACAATTATTTTAATAGGTACCCCCCCCCCCCCCCCCCAAATTTATTTAATGAATAAACGATTAACAATCGTTTTGCTCTCAGAGGTATATATTCTTAATACCTAATATTAAAATAATACTTATTTTATTCTTGATTCCTATTTTAAAATATAATAAATATGATAAGTATACTTACTATCGTATTAATTATAATCTTAATATAATATAATTTTTTTTTTTTTAAATTATAGCAGCCAACACTATTGTAATGTAATAAACAATTAAACAATGTTGAAATTTTTTTTTGCTCCCAGAGGGGATGTTTTTTTAAAAAAATTTTTTTATTGCAGATAGAACAAGTAAACAACATAGCATACAATATTACAAAGCAAGGAGAGACATTAATTGGTAGAAGGGGATCCAAAAATAAAATCAAAATATTTTACACATGTTAATGCCTTATTGTTTTTTAACAATTTCAGAGAAGATATGAAGCAATCAAATTCTAATTTAAACATCTTAAATATTGGGGATGAATTTAAAATGTTTTGTTTATGGATATAAAATTTTGCCAACAGTATAAATAAATTAACAATGTATTCAAGACTTTGTTAACATTGTTTTCATAATACACAATAATATCCTTTAAAGTAAAATAGTATTTAATTTTAGCTAAATTAAAGATAAAATCAGCCAATTCCTTCCAGAAATTTTTGACAATTTTACATTCAAAAAACAAATGCGTCAACACCTCTTTCCCACTTTTGCAAAAAGAACATAAATCGTCAATATCAGAGTATTTGGCAATTAATGATTTAACTCCCAGAGGGATGTAGTAAGAGTATTCCCGGCTGAAGACCCGTATGTTCAGCACGTTGGACAGCGCAGTGCTGCGTACACTTGGGATTTGTAGTCATTTCCCCGCGAGGTCTCCGTACACCGAGGCGTCATAGGAGTGCGTTTAGAACTACAAATCCCACCATGACGATCCAACGCTACCTCTTTCTCTGCTCGTCGGCATCTTCGGAAACGAGCCACAAGGCATCGTAGTAACCGAGGCGAACGGGTTGCTAGAAACCAAAAATCATATTCTCCAATATATTACGCCAATAAATCGACTCAAAGCGCATTTAAACTTGCAGCGCTGCGCTGGTTTCGTGGTGGAAGAACTAATCCACCTCAATCAGATTCCGTGGCTCTTTTTAGGATTTTTTTGTCATTTCAGACCCGGTTGCTGATGCTTCAGTGATCGAATGGAGGAGTTTGCTTGAGTATCAGTGGGAATTCAAGAGCTTCTGGCGAAAGTTGAAGGTGGAGGCGTCTTTGGGGAAGGTCTGATCATTGGTGCGATGCAGGGCGGTCCACAATCGTCTTGAAATTCTGGAGCTTTTCTGACATTCTGGAGGCAAACGCACCGACTTTTGCCCTTTAGGGCAGCTTATTACCCTAGTGGCTTTGAGGTTTAAAGTCTCCTTGCTGAAGAACCCTTTGAAGACATTCATACCTCAGTGTTCTCAAGGTGTCCAGATTGTAGATACGTTTGGACCAAGATCAGCTGGTAGTATCATTAGTTCATGTGCATGCAAAGATTTACCATGCTCTTCACAGACTTGTGTACTTTAAATCTTGATGCAATGGCTAGTAGATTGCCCAATCAGCTCTTCAGTTCGGAACATTTATGATCATTCTTGACCATTGCATGCTTCTATTGACTGTACCATATACTGCTGTTCGATTCTCTTTAGTGTGGCTCATGTAAGTCTGACTCCTTCATGAAACCCATTGAGATGATCATGCGCCCTTCCCTGTACAGGTGACCCAACAGTGAACTGCTTGTATTTGCAGGTATGGTACCCATGGTACATGCATGAACATCAAGAGGCCATTGGATGGTGGCCGTGCCAAAGGGTTGGTCTGGTGACTGCAAGGTTGTAGGTTCCAACCCTACAAGGGGTGATCCATCACCAATGTGCCCTTGACTAAGGCACTTAACCACAGAGGGATTATTCCAGTAGAAAGTGTACTGTTAGTCAGCTAAATGGCAAATTTGTGAATTCTAGATCATTCGAGACCCTAAGAGCAAGACAGCATGGCAGATAAGACGGCTCCCCACTGTCAGTTGAGGCTGGAGTGGATTCATGGATACAGAGGACACCAGTGCAGGAATAATCTGTACTACACTGCTGGGAAGGAGATTGTGTATTTCGTGGCTGGAGTTGGAGTGGTTTACAACACAAGAGAACACACCCAGAAGTTTTACTTGGGGCACAACGATGACATCATAAGGTAAGATGAACATTATATTCTTTCTGAAAATGTCAGTAGTGTTTTTGATAGTTTGTTTACTCATGACCCAAATTATTGACATTAATTCGTTAGTTTATTCCAAGTACCAAAAAGTACAATTGAATTGTATTGAAATTCATTTTGAAAAGTACAAATATTCTATGTAATCTCAATGAACGTGAGGCCATAAAAGTTCCATATTAATTATAAAAGAAATAATACTGTATAGAATAGTTTTAGATGGATTGTGTAGCATGTCATATCAAAGGGGATGTCAACTATGTCAGCTGCCTATATACGGTATATGAAAGTGCTATCTGTGCTATTGTACAGTAAAATCATGTCCTATGTTAATACCATGGTATTCTTTGAAGTACTTTGGATTACCATGGTAATAGCATGTTTTCTGGGCATGTACCATGTTAATACCTTGGTATTGTTTAAGTACCTTGGCGTACTATAGTAATACCATGTTTTTTGGACACATACCATGGCCATACCATGATAATACCATGCTTTTTAGAAATGTTCTATGTATTTTTGAAGTGACTTGGAGTACTATGATAATACCACATTTTTAATAGAAACCATCATGGTAATACCATGTTTCTTTGGTCATATACAATGGTAATACCATGTTTTTGGACTTGTACCATGGTAATACCATGGCATATTTTAAGTATCTTGGAGTACCATGGTAATATAATATTTTCTTGACATGTACCTTGGTAAAACCAAGTTTTCTTGGCATGTATTATTGGGGAACGCTTGAAGTACCATGATAATACCATGTTTTTGGAAATGTACTATGGTAATACCATCGTGTTTTTGATGTAGCATGGAGTACCATGGTAATACCATGATTTCAGACATGTACTATGTTATACCATTGTATTAATTTAAGAATCTTGGAATACCATGATAATGCTATGTTTTTTTTAGACATGTACTATGGTAATACCATGTTAATACCATGCTTTTGGACATGTACCATAGCGATATTATGTTTTTTGTGCATGCACTATGGTAATGACATGGTATTCTTTGAAAAAGCCTTCCATGTAATGGTAGTACAGTGGTAATTCTATATACAAGTTACTAAGGGAAAAGTACTGGGACTGTTGGTGGGAAAGGGCCTTATCAGATACCATCACTGTATCATGGTTCCACAACAGTACTTTTTCAAAGGGTAATTGGTTTGCTTATTATATCTCCTCTATCCTTCATTGTAGTATTAAGAAAATCTTTGTTCCTCAGTGGTATTGTCATTTGTATCTGATTCTCACTGAGACACCTGATGCTATCGGCACATCAGTGCACAATTCCATCCACATGCTTATCAAACGGTTGACTCACAGACAGATCGATTCTTTCAAGATTTAAAGTCACATCACGGCCCTCAAACAGGAGAGGGGTCGAGGCCTGCACTCTCATATGGTGACAAACACAGATGATATAATTAAATGACATTGCACGGTTGTGGAATAAAGCGTTTGATGGTTCATATCTTGAAATGACTGCAAGATGACCTAGATGAAGAATAGCACTCTGTACTTACAGCATCTAAAACCTTTGCATGTTAATCAGAGCTATGTAATAATTCTCCTTAAGGGAGAGATGGGCTGATATGACGCGGAAATGGCCATGACCGCCTTCTGCCTTATTCTCGCCTCCAGGTGAACTCAGTCTGTTCAGAGACCTGTAAAAGAGGATTCTAGTGTTTGAGGCAACGGCGAAAGAGAGAATTGAACAGTGAACGGACCCGTTAAGGTGTAGGCATGAACAAATTCTAATTTTAAACTGGCAAACATAAAAATTTCCAAAAGCACTACACCTCTGGCCTCTAGATATTGGAAAGCACCTGCTGGTGGCATAGAAGTGTCAATTTAGCTGCGTTTGCTATGGCTCATTTTTAGGGTTAGTGATTAGAACAAACTCCTATTCTACACAAGCAGATTTAACAAAGTTTGGATCCCATTTTCATTTTCTCAACTGTCAAATAAAAGACATCTGGGACAAGCACAAAACAAAGGCTCCGTTTGTGCCCGAGGGAAGGATGATATTTTTATTATCTGATTCCATTCACTTTAATTATCATCTCACCAGACGTTCAACAAACCGTTCAACCAGACAGATCATTCTGATTTTACTATCCTATTTGGACTTTGTAAAACTTGGTTGTAGTTTAGGTTACTTAGGTA
>JAVLUX010000051.1:3773450-3788450 GCA_032164185.1 Moxostoma hubbsi
TTCCTCTAGGGATTTCCCTCTGGAGCAGACGCAGGATGAAACCCTTAAGCACCCCTTCGACCAACTGAGAGTAATCAATGGGCAACAACTTCCACCGGTGGTTACCCTCTCATACCCATATTTTGCAATTATAAAAGACCAATTGTATCGGATGATATAGGACACTCGGACAAAGGTAGATACAACACAGTTGTTGGTACCAAAGAGCCGTTGGGAAATGTTATACCTGGCACTCATCATAATCCAATGGCAGGCCACGTAAGGCAAGATAAAACACTAAACCGATTCATGGCCCAGTTCTACTGGCTGGGCATTCACAGGGATGTTCGTATGTGGTGTGCAACTTGCCGTGAATGTCAACTGGTAAATCCACTGGCCAACTCAAAACCATTCCTCTACCACTGATTGGGGCCCCCATCAAAAGAATTCGCATGGACCTCATCTGGCTATTATAACGGTCAGCACGCTGACATTTCTTTGCATTAGTCCTGGTCTATTACACAATGTGATATCCAGAAGTAGTGCATTGCTGCAACATCTTGGCAAAATTATGAATGAATGAATTAACATTACATTTATATAGTGCTTTCCTGACACTACTCTCAAAGTGCTTTACACAGTGAACAGGGGACTCTCCTCAACCTCCACCAGTGTGCAGCATCCACCTGGATGAGGCGATGGCAGCCATAGTGCGCCAGTACTCTCACCACTCACCAGCTATTGGTGGAGAGGAGAGAGTAGAGTTATTGAACCAATAAGTTGATGGTGATTGTTAGGAGGTCATGACTGAGAAGGGCCAATGGGGGGAATTTAGCCAGGACACCGGAGTTACACCACTACTCTTTACGAGAAGTGCTCTAGGATTTTTAATGACCACAGAGAGTCAGGACCTCAGTTTAAGGTCTCATCTGAAGGACGGTGCCTTTTTACAGTATACTGTAGTGTCCCCATCACTATACTGGAAAATTAGGACCCACACAGATTGCAGGTTGAGCGCCCCCTGCTGGCCTCCCTAATACCTCTTCCAGCTGAACCATAGTTTTCCCCAGGAGTTCTCCTATCCAGGCACTGACCAGGCTCAACCCTGCTTAGCTTCAGAGGGAAACCGGTCTTGAGCTACAGGGTGATATGACTGCTGGGAAATTATCTCCCAAGTAGGGATCCCATAAGAGATCCTCACTGATTAAGGCACTACTTTCATGTCTTGCAGTATCTGCAATCTCTACGAATTATTGGGGATTAACTTGATTAAGACAAGTTTATACCATCATTAGACAGACGAACTGATTGAACTGATTGAATGATTTAATAAAGTGAGCATGATTCGTAAGTTAATTCACAATGATGCTTGGAATTGGGATAAGTGGCTCGAGCCCTTATTATTATCAGTTAGAGAGGTCCCGCAAGCCTCCACAGGATTCACCCCATTTGAATTACTGTATGGACGTCAACCGTGTGGCATGTTGGACGTTCTAAAAGAAAATTGGGAGGAGAGACCTAACAAACTAAAGACGAATTTCAATACGTTCTTGACCTGAGAGCAAAACTCCACACACAAGGGCAATTGTCAAAGGAGCATTTGTTACAGGCTCAAAAACGTCAGTCCTGATTGTATAATAGTGGTACTCAGCTGCAGGAGTTTGCACAGGGAGATAAAATACTTGTATTGCTACCCACATCAAGCTCCAAATTACTTGCAAAGTGTCAAAGGCCCGTTATGGTCACACAGCAAGTTGGGGACATTGACTATAAGATAGAACAGACAGACAGAGGTGGAGCACAGCAGGTGTATCACCTCAATCTCCTGAAATATTGGAGAGAGGATTTTCCTGTAGCTTTGGCGACAATGAGTCCGGAGATGGAAGAGCTTGGACCGGAGGTGAATACTAGATTTGACAAAGGGATATTGGTAGATCCCCTTGACTCCAATGTCCTGTGAAAAATTGCATTTTCCACTCTGTTTGGATTTCACCAATTTGTGACCCTTCCGTTTGGTTTGTTTGGGGCCCCAGATACGTTTCAGCAGCTTATGGACAGAATCCTCCTTCCACACACTGCATATGCTGTGTATGATTGGCATCGACACATGCAGCACCTGAGGGTTGTCCTGAGATATCTGGGCTTCCACTTGGGACATGGGCAGGTGCGTCCCCAAATTGATAAGAATGCAGCAGTTGCGACTTGCCCAAGATCCAAGACCAAAAAGGTGAAACAGTTAGGGCTGGCTGGCTATTACCATAGGTTTGTTCAACCAGCCCGCTGACTGATCTTATTAAAAAGGCTGTTCCAGATCCAGTCCAGTGGACGGAGCTGTGCCATCAGGATTTTACTCAAGTGAAAGCTTCGCTTTGTGGCGGACCACTTCTAAACTCTCCTGATTTCTATCTCCCTTTTGTTTTACAGACCGATGCGTTGGACAGGGGGTTGGGAGCCGTGTTGTCCCAGGTGGTTGAGGGGGTGGAGCGCCCGATGCTGTACATCAGCAGGAAACTCTCAGTAAGAGAGTGGAAGTACAGCACCATTGAGAACGAATGTCTGAACATGGGTCCTCACCCTTCAGTATTATCTCCTGGGACAGGCTTTCACCCTCTGGTTGGACCATGCCCAGCTCCAGTGGCTCCATCGCATGAAGGATACCAACGTGTGGACACCCTGGATTACATTTTACTAAAAGCTATTCTGTGTTGCAGTGAGAGTCAACAGAGAGATAAAAGGGAGCTGAGAGACACAGAGGGGAGAGGAGTGACATGCACTGTTCTGTGTGTGTGTTTGTTTTGTGTGTGTGTGTGTGTGTGTGTGTGTGCGTGCATGCGTGCGTGCGTGCGTGTGTATGTGTGTGTAGCTTATTGTTATCACTGAAAAATTTATAAAGTGAAGAGACTGAATATATACGGAAAACAGAGAATTCACCTGGCTTGCTGCTTCCTCATTTAAGTCAAAGCAGGAACATATTACAATATATACTATACACTGATGAGCACATGCCTAATATGCTGTTGACCCTCCACATGCCACAAGAACAGCACCGACCCATGAGGCATTGCCTCTACAAGACCACTGAAGTTTTCCTGTGGTGTCTGGCACCAAGACATTAGCAGCAGATCCTTAAATTGGGAGGTGGGAGGTGGAGCTGCCGTGGTTCAGACTTGTTGGTCCAGCATATGCTACAGATGCTCAATCGGATTGAGATCTGTAGAATTTGGAGGCCAAGGAAACACCTTTAACTCTTCATCATGTTCCTCAAACCATTCCTGAACAATGTGTGCAGTGCTAAATGAGGCCTTTGCCTTTAGGGAATACCATTGGCATGAAGGAGTGTACCTGGCCTGCAATGATGTTTAGGTAGGTGGCACATATCAAATTGGCATCCACAGGAATGGCCAGACCCAGTGTTTCCTGCAGAACATTGCCCAGAGCATCACACTCCCTCCGGCTTGTCGTCTTCCACAGTTCACAGTTCATTCTGTTGCCATCACTTCCCCAGGTAAACGTACACGGCCTTTCATCTGATGTAAAAGAAAAGGGACTAATCGGATCAGGCAACCTTCTTCCACTGCTCCAAGGTCCAGTTCCGACACTCGCGTGCCCATTGTAGACACTTTCGACCTTTGACTGGGTCATCATGGTGACTCTGACTGGTCTGCAGCTGCATAGCCCCATACTCTCCAGGGTGCGATGCACTGTGTTGTGACACATTCCTAACGTATACATCATTGCACATCAATGAGCCTTGGGCACCCAACACCCTGTCACAGTTGTGGTTTGTCCCTCCTCGAACTGTCAGTAGGTACTCACCACTGCTAACCTGGAGCACCCCACAAGCCTTGCCGTTTCAGAGATGCTCTGCGTAAGTTGTCTGGCAATAAAAATTTGACCCTTGTCAAAGTCATTCAGGTATTTACTCCTGCCCATCACTTTCCATTATAGCAAACACAGTTGAAAGGTGTTTGGTTCATTAAATGAAGCTTAACATTGTATTTCTGTTTGTTTTTGAGTTGCCACAGTATGCAATAGACTGGCATTTCTTGAGGTCAGTATTTGGTCAAATATTGCAAAAAAGAAACTCATGAGTCAATCATTGTTTTGAGGAATGAAGGCTATACAAGGCTTGAAATTGCCAAACAACTGAAGATTTCATATAAAGGTGTAACTACAGTCTTCAAAGACAAAGGGCAACTGACTCTAACAAGGATAGAAAGAGATGTGGAAGGCTAATTTGTTTACAACTAAACAAGAGGATAAGTACATCAGAGTCTCTAGTTTGAGAAATAGACACCTCACATGTCCTCCGCTGACAGCTTCATTGAATTCTACCCGCTCAACACCAATTTCATGTACAACAGTAAAGAGAAGAGTCAGGAGGACTTATGGGAA
This sequence comes from Moxostoma hubbsi, assembly GCA_032164185.1. Lineage (NCBI taxonomy): Eukaryota > Metazoa > Chordata > Actinopteri > Cypriniformes > Catostomidae > Moxostoma > Moxostoma hubbsi. Next base: position 3,777,825 of record JAVLUX010000051.1, read on the forward strand.
GAATTACAAAGAAAAAGACACTTTTGAGACAGAAAAACAATAAGAAAATGTTTGAGTGGGCAAAGAAACACAGACATTGGACAACAGATAATTGGAAAAGAGTGTTATGGATCGTAACCCCATTGAACTTTATGGGATCAGCTTGACCAGCTATTTATTTAATTTTTGGTAAAACATTGTATAGATAAAATTTGCATTTCCTAAAGGAAATAACATTGTTTGCATGGCATACAAAAGAATAGTGTTAATGCTTCATGTTACCTTAGGTTTTGGGCTTTTTGTTCTGCGTAATTGAATCTTGAACACAAGATCAATGGGAGATTTAACTTTAATTTTAAACTCTTCTTGTGAATATGAGTGGTACTTGTCCATACAAAGTCACTGCCATGCTGCTAGGGTGTTGTGGGGGACATTGCTGTGATGTTGCTAAGGTGTTTTTGGTGGGTGCTAATTTATTTTGGGTAGTTGCAATCACTTATTTGCCTTCATGTTGTTCCAAACCTGTATGACTTTTCTTTCTTCAGTTGAAAACAAAAGATGTTATGCAGAATGTTTGCCTCAGTCGCACCACATTCACTTCATCTTGTTACATCAATACAGTGCTGCCTTATAAGCATTATAAAAAAACAACTGCTTATTTCAAGCCGGCTGGAATTATTTGAGGCATTTCCAAATCCATGCTGTCATGAGAGCGGTCTGACATCCCACTTCACTGCACAAAGACTTCACAACATCTGTGGAGGAATACACACTCTCTCTCTCTCTCTCTCTCTCTCTCTCTCTCTCTCTCTCTGTATGCCTGCGTTCACTGCAGACTGGCGTTCATTTGTAGATGGCATATCTCTCCCTGAATCCCTCATCTGTTCAGTGAATCACAGGGGTCCAGCTCAATGCCCAGAGAGTACCATGCGTAAACTTCCTGCAGGCGTCCAGTATTACCATGATGTATAAATACTTTACGATGAAAAAAAAATCACATTATTTTATTCACATTACAAGAATGAGAATAAAGTTTTTTTTTTTTACATTACAATGAATTTTTCCTGTATTGCATAACAAAATTATTTCAAAATATATGCATTATTTTTTTGAATCAGCATAAATGAAATGTAGTACAACATACTACAATTATAATTTACTAGATTTTTTAATTACAGAAATGAGAATTAAAAAACGTTTACAGTACAGTAACACAATTTTGTAATACTATATATTTTAAGATTTTAAGATTTTATTTTTTGCATTTTTGTCTTGACAACTGAACACATTTTCCCCAATTCTCATTACTTTATTGCATCCAGATGTTGACATTTTTTTTCTTTTTTTGTAATTCTCATTATTTGCATTAGATACTCATTACTGCACTACAGTACATTTTTACAGTATTAAAGTAAAAATACTGTAATTAATACAAATATTTTTATTATAAATACTACCATGATGTACAAAAATTTTACGATTTAAGCAATGTATTTTTATTTTCTTCACATTACAGAAATGACAATTAAGATTTTTTTAGCATTGCGGCTTTATTTTTATGTTATTTAAACACATTTTCTACAATTCTAATTACTGTTTTGCATCCAGATAAAATGCTCATTATTGCAACATGGTACATTTATTATTACAGTAGTTAAATACAGTAATACAATGATAAAAAAATTTCAGGCAAAGCAGCGAAGGTGTGTAGCCCCTATTGTATCCATTAGTAATATTATTATTATTATTCTGGCAGTCTATGGCAGCCCTATGATCCATACATAGGAAAATTATGAAATTTGGCTCACTGATAGGGGTGGGCACGAATAGCCACTATACCAAATGTGGGGTTATTACTTTCTCTATTACACCATTGGCTGATTACTCTCCACTTGATGTTTCAAAATGACATCTTGCATTAAAAATCCATCTTGCATTTTGACAGTTACAGTTTAAACTTTTCACATCCTTCAAACTTTGTCCAATTTGTCCAAACGATGACTGAAAAAATTCTCCAGACCAAGCCGCACAGAACTTACCAGAAATACTTTTAATTTTTGCTACCTTTCGGAAATTATGCTAACGCTAAATTAATGAAGACGACATGAAAATGGATTTGAAGCTGTATCACGGCAATGCTTTGTCTTATCGAAACTAAACTTGGTATGCTTCATCAGGACCATGATCTGAGATAAAACACAAAGATTGGTGACAGGGCCACTTATACGTCAAGAAATGTCAAAATTGGCTATTTTTGCCTGTAACTTTTGAACCGTTTGTCCTAAAATTGTGTTTGGTGTATTTGGATTCCTTGGGTCATAAAGATTTCAATGATATCAAAACATCAGTCATATAACCGCTCCGCCATTTTGAATTTTATGAAAAAGTACCTAAGCAGTTTGTAGACAGCGCCACATAGTGGTCAAAATTCTTAATCAATTTGAACAAAACTTTTAATGTATCATTGCTTCTTTATTCTAATTCTTCAGAAATTAGTAGAGATACATTTCTAAATGTATTTATTATAATTTTTTGTAGTATTTAAAACCTGCTGCTCTTAGCTTGGAATGTATCTTTGGCTCTTTTGAGCTGTGTCAATTGAATGGCCCAGTAGTTAGCACATTGGAATACAAGTCCAAAGGTTTTAAGTTTGAGTCCAGGAAAGAGCAGTTTTATAAATTGTACTTCAGTTGATCTCTGAGTCTTCATATTGTGTTTACTACAACACAGACTGTACTTTATTGTATAATTCCCGCTTCAGTTAAAAAATCTAAGCTGTAACTATTATCTCAGAAAAAGTTGTATACTCTCAAACAAGAATGTCTCTTTGACAGCAGTCCGACTTGTCGATTGTGTGTTGCAGTGGTTAGAGCTCTGGGCTTCAGGTCAAAGGACTGGGTGAACCCCTTTTCGATACCCACTTTAGTTAGTATATGCGTTGTGCTGGAGCTCTTTGCAATGTGCTTTATGGCTTGGCCCCGATCAGTGCTTCTTGCAGCTATATTTATTATTATTATTGCAATTATAAATTAGTAAAAATGTGCTTAATTATCATATGAATAATGTTATATAGGAATGTTTTTTGTATTATTTCTTGTTTTTTATTTTCAAAATGTAATTATTCTTATTATTTTATAGGCTAGGCTACTTTTTTTATTTTGGGGTGAGATATGACTGTGAAATATGTTCTGGATAGGTTTTGTAAAATCCACCCGACTCTTTGTACAAGCTCCATTCAAGCCAGAAAGTTCAATATCAGATATTGTTGACATATCTGATGTTTTTATGAGCGTGCACACACACTCTTTTTTTCTGTTGTGTGTGTGTGTGCAAAGCCTTGATTCAATCAATGAATGCCAGTCGCAGCTGCACGCCGCTTTTCAAAGCCGTTATCAGTGATGTCAGAGTCACTCTATTTTCAGGGTCAATGTATTCTCTTTTTCAAACACTCATATTTCCTGTTGCCAATCAATTTCTATTCATCACTTGCTTGCAGATCTCACCCAGAGGAAAGTTGTATTGCTCAGAGGTTGCAATTTAATAGCTCAGAACGCTTCTCAGTAACGTTTAATTTAAGTATCAAGATGTTTGTCCAGAGATGTGTATTTAGAAGAATTATATTTATTCCTTGCTTGCGCATATGTGCACTCTCTATTTCTCTCAGCACATCTGTAGCATAAACCGCTTTGGCACACAGCAGAGTTTCTGGCTTTGATTTCAAGCCAGCGGACATAGAGAGACTTTGATCATACTTCAAGCTCTCCAACACACACACACACACACACACACACACACACACACACACACACACACACTGTTTAGTTCTGTTTAATCTGCCTTTGATGCACGATTGGGAAGAAACTCCTGCCCTATTCCCCCTGCTATTAGTGATGACATGAATGAGGATGTTAATAGGGTGCATTCTGGGTAAACGAGACTGTAGTGTAAATGTCACATGCTTTCTTACACTAAATCACTGTGATCAGATGACTATGGCTCTGCACTCTGATCCTGCTCATAATGATGCAATTATTATGATATATTAAAGAAAGCAATAAGCCACACATTACATAGTCATGACAGGAGTTAAAAAAAAAATTATATATAACTACTCCGACAGAGATATTAAGCAATTTCATCACACTAGTATCATGTTTATAAGAATATTGTAGTCTGTATTGTTTTGCAAATTGTTAAACTTTAACGCAGAAAGAAATAGTTATTGTAGAGTAATATTTTGGGGGAAAAAATCTGTTTAAAATGATGTACATTTAATTGAGACAAAGACAGTAATCATATCTGTCTTAGAGGAAAAAGCTGCTTCATTCTACATAAGGTGATTGACGCACATTCATGAGCGCCGCTGTCTTGAGATCACATGATCAGCTGAATATTACTGGGTTTTTCCTTGATAATGTTTTCACTAGCAAAATATATTAATCATGGCTGACTGCAAGTAGTGCATTTTATAATGACATCGATAACTGAGAACTTGTTTTTGCATGATGCCACATCTACGCCACGTGGGGTCAGCGCAACATAAACATGAATATTACTGAGTGCACTTTAATGATTATCCATATGGTTGTACTGTGCTGTTATGACCACTAGAGATTATTAGCTATTAAAATAAAAGGACAAGCAGTTCGATATCCCGACTTCCTGTTTCAACAGGAAATGGGTGGTCCTTCAAATTCAGGCTTCAACTTTCATGTCCCAAAGGTTGATTTTCTCTTTGTGATATAATTTATAATATCATTGGAAAATGTACCAGGCCTTCATCATTTATTTTGAGTTCTTTTCAAATGTCTTTTATGTATAGATTTGACTGTTTAAGATTTGTAATTTTAAAATATGAAAATTCATTATAAAAATAAAAATAGAAAATATTATTTGTGTGAAATTAGGATATATAAAATGTTAGCCATTAATTAAGTATTAGCAAGACAAAAGAGTCAGACATTTTATTCAAAACATTTTAAAAATGTCATTTCCATCAGTGTAATTTCCAGCACAGAATTCTATTAAACACAATACAGAATTTGAGATGTGCTGGAAATGACACTGGTGTGTGAATTATCATGACAAAAATGACATATCTCTTGTGATGCATGTACATGTACATTGTGTGCCCAAAGTTGAAGAAACACCCATACTGTGTATGCCAACATTTGTTGACTTGCTGTAAAGTTGAATTATGTCGTTATTTTACCCAATTTGTCTCTGAAAGCCTGAATCTTTCTCTGAATCTTGCTAACAAATAAATTATTTTCCTCACTGATTATTTGCTTTGAGCTCTAAATATCACGGAATATAGTTCCTGACAAAAACTACACCTGAATTAATAGTGCTGCATCGATAGTGTCCCTGAGCTTTTGCTCTCTGTGTCTGTCGCCATGGCAGAGCTGTTGCCACGGTGAGAGCAAATTCATCACAATCTTCCTGTCGGGAGGAGAATTGTAAGCAAAGTCAGAAAAGACAGAAAGCCTTGTCTCATTTCCCTTCATTGGGCCTGTTAAAGGAATGTTCTGGGTCCTAACATGTTAAGCTAAGTTACAGAATACAGCATACATTACAATACAAGTTAATAGAGGCAAGGCATCGCACTGGGAAAACGTTAAAATACTCTCTGTTTCGAAAGTATGGCCACTAGACTTAAACATTAAATGTGTTAACATGAGATTAGTGTGATAAAATTGCTTATTGACTTTGTCTGAGTAACTCTATATTTTCCAACTCCTGTAATGACCATGTAAAGACACTAAAACCTGATAACGTTTGCATGATATGTGCAAGGATACCAGAAAGGGGCAATTAAAGACAAATTCTGCCATCAGGTGCTATCGGAATTATCCTACCTTCCACTTCTGAAGTCGTAATACTGAGTATGTCACATTCAAGTGCTTTGTTGTCAGAGAGAAAAGAAAACATGGAGGATGGCAGGTTAAATTTTGCATATTTCTGTAGCCTTTAGCCTCCTTGTTAGCAAGCCCTCCTCCCATGCCAGTTGATGCCAGTTCCAGTCCCGCTCAGTGCGGGTCAAACTGGACTGTTACAGTGGTGCCGTGACCCAGAGGGAGTGAGGTTTACGGGGGTGAGCGTAACGGGAGCCAGCTGGTACATGATAGCTGTGCGGTATGTGTAAACCTCACTCCCCTGGCATCAAGAGGCGCACTAGCGACTGACGCTAGATGCTGTTGCCTTTAGCCTCTTTGTTAGCGAACCCGCCTCCCATGCCGAGCTGACACCAGTTCAAATCCCACTCTGAGTGGGTCGAGCAGGGCCAGTTACAGTGGTGCCGTGACCCGAATGGGAGTGTGGATTTCGGGGGTGAGTTTAACGGGAGCCATCTAGTATGTGAAACCTCTGCGATATGTGTAAACCTCACTCCCCTGGCATCAAAAGACACCAGCGACTGACGTTAGAGGCTGTAGCCATTAGCATCCTCGTTAACATGCCGCCTCCCATGCCGAGCTGACGCCGGTTCAAATCCCGCTCAGAGCAGGTCAAGCAGGACCGGATACAGTGGTGTCGTGACCCGGATGGGAGTGAGGTTTAGGGGGTGAGTGTAACAGGAGCCAGCTGGTATGTGATTGTTGTGTGGTATGTGTAAATCTCACTCCTCTGACACTAGAGGCTGTAGCCTTTAGCCTCTTCGTTAGCCCAACTCACAGCATGTATCTCTCCTTTTTTCAGTCTAGCTCTGCATCCTGATAAGATCCAGGTGGCGACGGGTCAGGTGGGAAAGGATCCGTATATCTGTGTGTGGGATTCATACGCCCTGATGACAGTGTCCATCCTGAGAGACGTTCACACGCACGGCGTTGCCTGTTTGGCCTTTGACGGCGATGGTCAGGTGAGAGACATTATTATTGGATTCCACTATGACAGGATATTTAATATAAATATCTTGCTGATATTCTCTGTCTTCACATGTTTTACATGTTTCCATGTCATGCAATTGCTAATTGTATTATCGGCTGATTGCCGATACATCGTTGCATCGCTAATAAGGACTTTTTTATTTTTGTATAATGACCGCTAAACTACATTTATTTAATTATTTGGAATTGACTCATCGGCTGATAAATATAATTTAATTTATATTTTAATTCAAAAAGTATGAAATGTGGGTCCTGCTTAGACATTTGCTTTTTTGTTTAGACTTTCACATATTATTCCAGCGAATTATGAGACTAAAATTCATTAGAAAATATAAGTACCAAAGAAGGTGGCATTGATATGTATTAAAGCAATGACATTTTTATCAATGAACACGTACACCTGATTCCAAAGCTTGACTTTTAAAAACCATCATGTTTATTTCCGTGCACATAAGGTGGTATTTAGAAAGCAATTTCAGTAAGTTCAGATTTTCCTTGTTTTGTGTTCGCAAATTGTCTCATTTTACTTTCTATTTCTTCCTGTTTTGTGTTTTGAACATTCAGCGTTTAGCTTCTGTCGGACTCGACTCCAAAAACACGGTGTGCATTTGGGACTGGAAAAAAGGGCGTGTCTTAGCCACCGCAACAGGGCATTCTGATAGGGTAAGAACAGAACAGACTTTTCCTGTACTGTACAATTAAATCGAATGAAAGCTGCTGAACCCAAGATCAAAACTGCAACATGAACTGTGCATGAACTGAGAAAACGGAGTGTGTGTGAATTCAAAACACAGGATATACATGTATGGTTCACTTGTAGTAGGCAGTATGTTTCCATAGCAACAGGCACTATCCCTTAATGACATTAATGATTAAGAGTATTAAGAATAAGTTATTGTGTTATAATGCAGCGCATAGGAGCTTTTCATACATCTCGCTCGAATTCAGATGCTTCATTGGCATGATGGTCAAATTGTCAAATTGCCTACAGATTATGAAGCAATTCATAATTCAAAAATTGCTCTGTGTTATACTGTCACCAGTTCATTTGTGTGTGAGTGTGTGTGTGAGTGTTTGTGTGTGAGTGTTTGTGTGTGAGTGTGTGTGTGAGTGTGTGTGTGTGCGTGTGAGTGTGTGTGTGCGTGTGAGTGTGTGTGTGTGTGTGTGAGTGTGTGAGTGTGTGAGTGCGTGAGTGCGTGTGTGTGTGTGTGTGTGTGTGTGTGTGTGAGTGTGTGAGTGCGTGTGTGTGAGTGTGCGGATGTGCGTGTGTGTGCATATGTGTGCTTGTCTGTGTGTGAGTGTGTTTGTGAGTGTTTGCGAGTGTGTGTGTGTGTGTGTGTGTTTGTGAGTGTGTGTGTGTGTGTGTGTGTGTGTATGTGTACGTGTGTGTATGTCTGTGTGTGTGTTTGTGTGTGTGTTTGTGTGTGTGTGTGTATGTGTACGTGTGTGTGTATGTGTGTGTGTGTGTGTGTGTGTGTGTGTGTGTGTGTGTGTGTGTGAGTGCGTGTGTGGGAGTGCGTGGTGAGTGTGTGTGTAAGTGTGCGTGCACACGCTCGCGTGTGTGTGTGTGTGTGTGTATGTTGTCTTTCAGTGTTTGGGCCCTAATAAAATAAATAAAATAGCATTTTAATATCTGTAAATTGTTTATTGGTTAATGAACTCAAGAATGAAATTATACTTTACATAAATATATATTATATGACCTCTAATTTATTTAGTGTTCCATCATGTTATAGAAATAACTTTTTAAAGGGATAGTTCACTGGAAATTCTGTCATCATTTACACTCCCTCATTTTGTCCCAAATCCATATTACTTTGTTTCTTCTGTGGAACACAAAATGAGATGTATTATTATTATTATTATTATTATTATTGTTATTAAGATGTTTATTCCACGTGGTTGTGCTCTGGTTTTAGATCTTTGATATTTCCTGGGACCCTTTTCTACAGCATCGGCTTGTGAGCTGTGGAGTGAAGCACATTAAAGTGAGTCAAACCCCAGAGACTCAATTCATCTGAACACAAGACCATTTTAACACTCTTGGAAAGAAAAAAATGAGGGATCAGCAGAAAAATGCCATTATTTATTCTTCCTCTCTGTTTTAGTCTTTCCTGCAGATGCAGACCTCAAGCTGTCTGTTAGCATACTGAAAAAGTGAAACAGACAATGGGAAATGAATTAAGCTCGGCTCACAATTCAGCTAAATGTCACATAAGGGAATTATATTTTAGAGCAGTGCTTCTCAACTGGTTTTGCTTCAGGACACAGAGTTTGCATTCATTATCAAGTGATGACCCAACACAGTACTAAAATTGTCAGACAAAAGTAAACAAAAACTGCTCTCTTCAGGACGGTTCAGTTCTAGCTCAATTGAATTTGATGTTAATTAAATCAGAGATTGTTTGTTTTACATTTACCTCTCCTGTAGTTCTGGACATTATGTGGGAATGCACTGACACCAAAACGTGGGATTTTTGGAAAGACGGGGGACCTGCAGACCATCCTGTGTTTAGCGACAGCGAAAGATGAAGTGACCTATTCAGGTGCTCTTAATGGAGACATTTACGTTTGGAAAGGACTGAATCTGACACGAACAATACAGGCAGCGCACGGAGTGAGTTTATCATACATCACACATCCTACACAATCTCATGTCATATACACATCAGTTACATAATCTATTCCATACAGTCACTAAAGATGGCTCAGGATGCTCTACTAGTTGTCCAACAACCAAGTAGTTGACTAGGGGATGAATTAAGAGACGCAATTATTTTTAGATGTGTTTTTCTAACCCGAAGGTTTTAAACATGGGTGATGACACCACAAGAAAACACACTTAAACCACTCACTAGCGATTATCCTGAGTTATGATGCCAAAGGCATATATAAGTCAATGTCATGCTATTAAGAGCCTTCAATAGGCATAACATCTGCTATAATATAATGAAATACTTGTGATATATAAGTTCCTTGCAAATATTTGTATTTCGTCAGAATAAACGGTTACTTTTTAAAGGTCGTCATTGGAGAAACAGTCATTCAGTCAACTAGACGATTCGACAAATCTGACCTGATGTGCTTCTACGCATCTGAGATGTAAACTCTCCCTGTCATGTAGGCAGGGATCTTCAGCATGCATTCATGTGAAGAAGGTTTCGCCACTGGCGGTCGGGATGGGTCTGTGAGATTATGGGACGTGGATTTCAAACCCATCACAAAGATTGACCTGAGAGAGGCTGAGCAGGGATATAAAGGTAAAATATGACAATATTTTTCTCGATCTTTGAAATAAAAGAGTTTGAAGTGCTTAGTGCCGACCTTACATAATAAGCAACATAAGAAACTGCATAGGGCCCCGTGACCACCAGGGGGCCCCCTACCACGGGTTCAGTATAGTTAAATTAATATTTGCTTTGGCCAAACAGCTCGCTTGTGTGTACGCCAATGGTCCCAAGGAACCTGTCAAAAAGAAACATGCATGTGAAGTTGTGACTGGCGTGGCAACATTAGTATGGCTGTTATTCTTCAGTGCGGGCGACCCGAGTTCGAGTCAGCATAGGATTATTTATTTAATTAATTTATGCATCTGATTGATGTGTTTAAAGCAAGATTTAAATAAGCAGATACTTAAGAGTCTATGATTGGATCATTATTGCAGTGAATAATGTTTCAGATGGCAACAATTCTTTAAACCCTAACTGATGCAGTGTGCAGCTTCTCATTTCAGAAGGGGTAAATTATTGGCCTGCATCAAGCA